>JAVXUO010000607.1:0-25930 GCA_033065855.1 Escallonia rubra
CATCCCATTCCTTCCAGTACAGGCGTGGCTCGAAGAATCGGCCCTTCACAAGAACGCCGATCTTCGTCCTCGCCATATTCTCCAGGATCCTGCCAAAGAAGTAATTAAATTAATTAATACAGTTCAAATATAAATTAACACCCAAAATTTTTAAACATAAGGCATGAGGTGATATTTTTAGTACTTACAGGCCCTCCTGCGTGAGCGTAACTCTCTGTTTACGCTGGGGGTCGATGCGTACCCCGCGTGTCGGACCACGGCCTCGTCGAGATCCTACAAAACACAGACATTAATACAGTTCAAATATAAGGCTAGCGAAAATGTAGGAAACACCGTTATCAACTATACCTGAGGTAGAACCCACGGAAGATGGAGACGGCTGGGGCGACGGCGATGGCTGGGGCGACGGTGACGGCGACAGCTGGGGCTGGGCCCCCGATGGCTGTCCGCGATCACTCTGTGCCTCGTCATCAGTAGGCAATGACAAGGTGGGACTAACCGGGGAGGAAGCAGCTCGGCGTCCAGCCCGGCCACGAATAGCCCGTATCCTATCCATATCTGACTTCATATAGATTATATACAAAGACATTAACACGTGAAAAACAATAATCTTGGCATAAATCATCATCGGCACTATATATATATATATATATATATATATATATATATATATGAACGGATGTGCAAAAACACATCAATAAACACCAAGTTCTAAAATGTTACTACATTTTTCCCGTGATGTTACAACATTACAAGTCAATCATTTTCAGTTTGCGAATCATCTTCATCACTATCCTCGTCGCCCTCTTCTTCGTGGGACTCGTCGTCCTCTTCATCTTCTAATTCATCCTCTTCATCAGTAGACTCGGTCACATCATCTCCAACACTTTCAACATCTTCCGCGTCATCATCTACGACTTCTTCTTCCACAAGAAGTGTTGTTGGAAGAGGAAGATCGTCCTCCTCGTTGTTGACCTCAACAGGGAACAAGACACGTGGTTGGTCGGCTTGAAAGGAGTCTAGCTCACTGTCATATGTCACGGGCAATTTCTTGGACTTGATAGTTGTATACCAATGAGATTTGGGATTGGCGACGTCCTCCGCGTAAAAGACTTGTACAGCTTGACTAGCAAACACAAAGGGCTCGTCTGATGCAAGTCTTGACTTGACATTGACATCTACAATCCCTTGAGAGCTAACACGGATTCCTCTGCTGCATGTGACATCGAACCACGTACACTTGAACATTACCAGGCGGTTTTGGGAACCCAGATATGTTAGCTCAACAATCTCATCTAACTCTCCGTAAAAATCCATGCAATTCTCGGCATAACAGTCGCCGTTGACCAAGACTCCACTGTTTTGGGTTTGTTTTGTTTGGTCATCATCTTTTACGTTAAACCTAAACCCGTTGATGATATAACCTCCGTAACAGGATGTTTGTTTGTTAGGGCCTTCGGCTAGTAATTTCAAGCAGGAGGCCACTGGTCTATCCATTGACTGAACCTATTGTAGATGACGGTAAACATTAAGGATAAATCAGTATACTAATTGGCCACAGAACTGTATATAACACATAATATAATTTCGTTAAATAATCTTACACGGATTTTGAACCACTGTACAAATTGTGACTTCCGGTGAGATTCAAGTCCAGCGGGATCAGTGATTAAAGATTCCGCATCGAACTCACTGCAAACCAATATGCATCTAACTCGCTTAACACACACTTTCAATTATGTACAGCAATGTAAGTGAATTAAGACTTTAACTTACTCAACGAATGCCGAAACTTCATCGCAATTTAGAAGGGCATATATTGTTGCAGCACTGTACTCTTCATCTGTTAGCCATCGAGTATACGTTCGGCCGAACGGACTACCTGACTGCTTGAATATTGACAATTGCCCTTCCAAATTTGTGCTTGCTCCGGGATCATTTCGGCCTAGTTGATTTAACCTTGTACCAACATCCGAACCGAAATATTGACTACAAAAGTTTACAAGTTCTTCCATTACGTAAGCCTCCGCAATTGAGCCCTCAACCCGAGCCTTATTACGGACTTTTTTCTTTAAATGGAACATGAACCTAGAAGTTTAGGGAATCGAGTTAGGTGGAATATCAATGATAACAGATGTCGCATTAAGTGTAAACGAACAACTGTAACAATTTAAGGATTACCTCTCGAAGGGATACATCCACCGATATTGCACGGGTCCACCCATCTTAGCTTCATATGCCAAGTGAACAGGCAGATGCTCCATTGAATCAAAGAACGAAGGTGGGAAGATTTTCTCCAGCTTGCAAATCGTCACCACAATGTTCTTCTCAAGCACTTCCATGTTACTCACCCGGATCGTAGAAGAGCATATATCTCGAAAGAAATGAGATAATTCAGTCAAAGTCTCGCAAACAACCCGTGGCAACAGTCCCCGGAAGGCAATAGGAATGAATCTCTCCATGAATACGTGGCAGTCGTGACTCTTCATCCCTTGGAACTTGCATTCCGATACATTGCAACAACGAGATATGTTGGACGCAAACCCATCCGGAAGCTTCAAATTCTTAACCCACTGACAGACCTTCTCCACTTGTTTCTTGTCTAGACAGTAAGGTGCTTTCGGAAGTATGGTCCTCCCACTGACTGTCCGAGGATGCAATTCACGGCGTACACCCAACTGTTGTAGATCCCTTCTCGCTTTAAGGTGATCTTTCGATTTGCCCTTGAAATTCATCACTGTGTTGAACACATTATCAAAAACGTTCTTCTCAATATGCATCACATCCATGTTGTTTCGGATAACGAGCGTCCTCCAGTAGGCTAACTCCCAGAAGATACAAAATTTTCTCCAGTTGTGCTCTTTCCCGAACCCTGCAATCTTCTGATCCGGCACACCCTTACCGTGTGGTATGTCAGTATCAAGTGCCTCCAGGTGTGAGAGTACTTCTTCACCAGATGGGTAGTCCAGCGTGACAACCTCACGCTCGATTGTCCCGTCAAATTTATCCTTCTGCCTACGAAACTGATGGCCCGGTGGCAAAAGCTTACGGTGACATCCGAACCACGAGGCCTTTCCGCCGTGCTTTAACGTATGACCGGGGTTCACGCCCATACAAGCAGGGCATGCTAGCTTCCCATGTGTGCTCCAGCCACACGTCATTCCCAATGCGGGGAAATCATGTATAGTCCACATCAAAGCAGCCCTCATCTGAAAATTTTGTTTAAGGGATGCATCATATGTTTCGACTCCATGATTCCATAATTGTTTTAACTCATCAATCAACGGCCTTAAATACACATCTATGTCCTTACCGGAACTCTTCGGCCCCGGAATAAGCAACGACAAGAACATATACGGCTTCTTCATGCACATGCCTGGTGGAAGGTTGTAAGGGACAATAATAACAGGCCAACAGGAGTAAGGCGTGGTAGACTGACCGAAAGGGTTGAACCCATCGGTTGCCAGACCAAGTCTAACATTCCGAACTTCCTGAGCAAAAACTGGATGCCTGCGGTCAAACTCCTTCCACGCCTCTCCATCAGCTGGGTGTGTCAGCACATCGGCATCGTTGCTGCGAGTCTCACGGTGAGCCCTCATATGTTCAGCCGTACTGGAGGAGTAGTACATTCTCTGAAGCCGTGGTGTGACCGGGAAATATCGCAATATCTTCCATGCAATGTTTTTCTTCTTCCCTTTGTCCGGTTTGTACCTCGAATGATCACACACTGGACATAATGACAAATCCTTATTCTCTTTCCAGAATAATACACAATCGTTATTGCACGCATCTATCCGGTCGTAGCTCAACCCAAGTTTCCTCATCATCTTCTTCGCGTCATAGTACGACGGCGGTAGCTTTTCACTTTCGGGCAGTATTTCTTTGATGAAGGTAACAAACTCGTTAAAACCTTTCTCACTCAGCCCGTGGTCTGATTTCAACTGTAATAACCTACTAACCGCAGACAGCCGTGTGTGTTTCGGAGCTCCATCCCACAGCGGCTCTTCCGCAGCTCTCAACAACTCATAAAACTGATGAGCCCCCTCGTTCGGCGGTTGTGGCCTGTCGTTACCCCAGTCAACATTAGCATGCCCAACATCCATAATCATATCTCAGAAATCATATCGTGCCTCCTCCCTAACTTCAGTTTGACTAGCCAGGTTGGACGACAATACTATCGTTTCCCCGTGCTGCGTCCACCTTGTGTATCCACCCATAAAACCGTACCGACGAAGATGCCATTTTACTTCAATTCTTTTTCTCCAGTGCAACAACTCACATCTACCGCACGGGCACCTTATCTTATCAAGGTCAACATGTGCAGGATGCGCATAAGCGAAGTCGAGAAATTCGTCAACGCGACACTCAAAATCTTCAGCATTCTTCCTTTTCATCCAACTTCGATCGACTGACATGACGACTGAATTATCGTACTGTATACCACCTTCAATAATGACCAGTGATTAAGCATTGCCGATGTAAATATCAATGCATGAATGTTACAACACTTTCCCCTCCACTCTTGAACAGGTAGTGGTCCTATCCCATTCAGAAAAGCACATGTTTATAAAACAGTGAATAACTCATGCTTAGTCCGATGTCTGTGGAAAATTCGGCAGCACCTCCCCGCATTTCTCCAAGTACACCACATCGATTAGGTGTTCTAACATTCATCTAACCTTGCTCAGGAAGGTTTGACGGATGTTAGAACACCAGATCTGTATGCACCCGGAGAAACACACGAGAACGTGTACCAAATATCCACGACATAGAACATAAAGCATGAGTCAAAATACTGTTTTATAAACAATTAGCTTTTCCAAACTGTCCAAACTGGACATCCAAAGGCTCATTACAAGGCATTACTTTGTAATGAGTACCTTTGAACGGGAACTAAGGGTTTTTATGCATGCATGTGTTCAGAAATTGATAAGATATGCAAGAATCTTTCCGAAATATCAAAACTGCAGAATGATCGTTGCATATGTTATCAATTCCACATTAAATAGAACTCGTTGGCAACGAGTTGAACCATCTCGTTGCCAATGGACTTCTCAAAACAACAATTAATATAAAGAAGGCAGGGTTTGTAAAGAACGAGTAATTGAACCATCTCTGGGCAACATGGAGTAATTATGGGATGTACAAGGGCTAATTAGGGCTAACAGGGTTATTAGGGAACAAGACACGATTATTAATTATAGCTGATTAGAGTTGATTAGGACTAATCAGGGTTATTTAGTCCTAATTAGGGTTTAATTGTGCCGAGTAGTGATGATTAGTCCTAATTAGGGCTAATTGGGCTTAATTGGGTTATGTTAGGGCTAATTAATGTTAATGAGGGATAGTTTCGGATGATTATAGCTGACTAGGGTTGATTAGGACTAATTAGAGTTATGTAGTCCTAATTAGGGTTTAATTGTGCCGAGTAGTGATGATTAGTCCTAATTAGAGCTAATTAGGCTTAATTGGGTTATGTTATGGCTAATTAATGTTAATGAGGGCTAGTTTCAGATAATTATAGCTAATTAGGGTTGATTATGACTAATTAGGGTTTAATTGTGCCGAGTAGTGATGATTAGTCCTAATTAGGGCTAATTAGGCTTAATTGGGTTATGTTAGGGCTAATTAATGTTAATGAGGGCTAGTTTCGGATAATTATAGCTAATTAGGGTTGATTATGACTAATTAGGGTTTAATTGTGCCGAGTAGTGATGATTAGTCCTAATTAGGGCTAATTAGGCTTAATTGGGTTATGTTAGAGCTAATTAATGTTAATGAGGGCTAGTTTCGGATAATTATAGCTAATTAGGGTTGATTAGGACTAATTAGTGCTAATTATGCCGAGTAGTGATGATTAGTCCTAATTAGGGCTAATTAGGCTTAATTGGGTTATGTTAGAGCTAATTAATGTTAATGAGGGCTAGTTTCGAATAATTATAGCTAATTAGGGTTGATTATGACTAATTAGGGTTATTTAGTCCTAATTAGGGTTTTGATGGTGCCGAGTAGTGTTGATTAGTCCTAACTAGCGCTAATTAGGCGTAATTGGGTTATGTTAGTGCAAATTATGACTAATTAGGCTAACTACAATCAATATGCGCATAATTGGGTTCATTTGGGCTAATTTGAGGTAATTACAGCTAATTTGAATTTCATCAGGTTCTTAGGGTTAATTAAAACTAATTAGGCTCGTTAGAGCTAATTAGGGTTAATTGATTTACTAAAATATTGTTAATCAGGACTAATTAGGGCTAATTATAGCCAGCGCTGGAGCCACGATTAGATTCCAGGGGGTGCATGCTAAAAATGTCGCATTAACCTAACTAACCTAAATTTAATGCACATTCAACAACCTCAATTCCGACACCTCATATAGGGTGTCGATATGGTGTCCGATACGTGTCTGACACCTCCGGACACGTGTCCGACACATACCGACACGTGTCCGACACATACCGACACGTGTTCGACGCCTTTGGACACGTGCCCGACGCCTCCGGACACGTGTCCGACGCCCACCGACACGCACCTCCAGACACATCGGCATACGTTAATTTGTTTTCTAAATGTCGGACACCGTCGATCAGACGTGGTGTCCGTGTCTGCGCTAACTAACAGGTATCTCAATCCAATTGGGTCCCATCCTCCGTCAACAATCTCAATTCTCAATTCTCAAATGTTCAATGCAATAAAAATTAACAAAAATCACACATTCAATCCAATTGGGTCCCATCCTCCGTCAATAATCTCAATATCTCAAATGCTCAATGCACAATTAACAATCTAAAATCATTAATTAACAACCTAAAATCATCAATTCATAATCGCAATTACTTCAAATACACAGCTAATAACCTAAAATCATCGATCAATAATCACAATTCTAAAACGCACAATTAACAACCTAAAATTATCAAACAAATGATCAATGTTCAAATGGGAAAAAATGTTCAAAATTCACATATCCGATGCGCTTGAATTATTTCAATTTAGGGTTCGATTGTATTAGGGCATTCAATTTAGGGTTCAATTAGTTTCATTTAGGGTTCGGTTCGATTAGGGCATTCAATTTAGGGTTCAATTAGGGGGTTCTATTGATTCAATTTAGGGTTCAGTTGATTTGAGGCATTAAATTTAGGATTCAATTAGTTCAATTTAGGGTTCGGTTCAATTAAGGGGTTCTATTGATTCAATTTAGGGTTCAGTTGATTTGAGGCATTAAATTTAGGGTTCGGTTGGATTAGGGCATTCAATTTGGGGTTCAATTAGGGTTCGGTTAGATTGGGGCAATCAATTTAGGGTTTAATTAGGGGTTCAATTAGTTTAATTTAGGATTCGATTCAATTAGGGCATTCAATTTAGGGTTCAATTACTTCAATTTAGGGTTCAATTAGGAGGTTCTATTGATTCAATTTAGGGTTCGGTTGATTTGAGGCATTCAATTTAGGGTTCGGTTGATTTGAGGCATTCAATTTAGGGTTCAATTAGTTCGATTTAGGGTTCGGTTGGATTAGGGCATTCAATTTGGGGTTCAATTAGGGTTCGGTTGGATTGGGGTTTGGGGTTTAGGGTTTAGGGTTTAGGGTTCGCATCTATGATAACCTACCCGAAACAATCCTTGTTTTAACCTAAATGGAATAGTTCAAAGATTAGAATGTAGCGTACAATATTGTATTATAACTCACTATTAACTCACTATTAACTCACGCACAGTCCCAGAATGACCCCCTCACTAGCTGCGTAAAATTATCACATTGTCCTTGGGGTTTTCGGCACCACAAAAATCCCAAAATATTTGAAAATACTATTTTAAGTATCCTGAAGTCATTTTTGGGCTAAAAAGTATTTTAAAAAAAAATTGCCCGTAAATCTCGAACTAGTGTCCAGACCGAGCGCTAAAAGGTCAGTTTCGAAAAAACTACCTATTGGCCTCAGAATGGCATGAAATTTTAGAATATGAATCATATCAGTAAAATAAGATTTTCAGATTAAAATAACTTAGTTTACTAGGTTAAATAATTTGTTAACTTTGATTAATCGATGCCATAATTTAGCACCCCTTACGGACACCGAAAATTCTCAAAACATTCCGGAGCCTACATCTCGTAAAACTATTGGGGGTTATAGTTTTGCACTTTGTCCAATTCTGATCCTAGATATTTATAAAAAATCATTGAAAACTGCCTAATTTAATTTTAACCTTTAGTGACCATTACCTTTACTATTCAGATTAAGCACACCTAGTATTTCACCTAAATGCACACACATCTCCTTCTACCTTCAGCCGAGATGTTCATCCCACACCCACTTCACAACCACACATTACCTCACTTCCAACCCACTTTAAATCATAGAAACCTCATTACACCATTCTAACTCACTATAACATACACTTAAACACTCAATTTAACACATTTACACACCTATAATACACACACCATCAAGAACACACACACACAGAGTCACGAACACACACTACACCTACAAAACACGCACTTAACTCCTCGAAAGCCACTTACATGTTAATAAAAACCAAAGAGAAATTAATGACAGGACACGGGAAGCAAACCAGAAGACCTTCACCGGCAGTGGTGGCGGCGCGATAGTGGTGGCAGATCGGTAGTGGTGGCGGCGCGACAGTGGTGGCAGCGCGGCAGTGGTGGCAGCGCGGCAGTGGTGGCGGCGCGACAGTGGTGGCAGATCGGCAGTAGTGGCGGCGCGACAGTGGTGGCAGCGCGGCAGTGGTGGCGGCGGTCCTTCGGTTTTGAAGATGGGCGGCAGTGGCGGTGGCAGGCTCTATCGCCGGTGAGAGAGAGAGGGAGAGAGAGAGAGAGAGAGAGAGAGAGAGCAACGGGAGAGAGAAAGAGAGAGAGAGAGCAACGGGAGAAAGAAAAGAAAGGGGATCTGATCTTTTTAAGTCCTTTACTGACGGAACACACCCGATGGTTAAAGTCCGTTGGGAAAACCCTACTTTCACCGACGGGTGTTTTTACCGACGGAATTATGCCGTCGTTAAATAGTTTTACCGACGGTTATTTCCGTCTCTGAAATGACTTTTAGCGACGGAATTTAGTCCGTCGCTAAAAGTCCGTCGCTAATTCCATCTTTTCTTGTAGTGTTACTTGAATAGCTAAGCGGTTCTTTCTCTCGAGTCTGACCTAGCTATTGTCTATCGGAACCAAACAATAAATCATTCAGATGTTATTCATTGCCACTAAATCATGCCTATGTGCTAAATTTCCCCAAAGTGAGTGTTACCAAAATACTCCTAGGCTTGTGTAAAATTACCAAGTTACTCCCGACACCTAACTTACCCTTTCACACCGAGAAAGAACCTAAAGCATCCCTTTTAAACAACTAGGTAGGTTTTTCGGACAAAAATGGTCTTTCTCGGAATCTTCGTTCGGAACCCTAAACCGCTCCTTAAATTGAGCCCTAAGGTTCCTATTTCAAAATATATCCAAACGGTTTCAGACACTCAAGAATCTCAGCATGTTTAGATCACTGTAAAATTTCTGGCTAAAAATAATTTTGTTTTGTATATCAAATAATTCAAAAGCCTGTTTTTAAAATTAGAGAGTTTCAAGCCTTTTGCATGCCTAGAAAAATCCCAAACATTTATACATCGAAGGTTTCACAAACAAAAGGGGAGTTTTAGTTTTGCATTTTTTCCAAATATGTTTAGAAATGGCTTAAAAAAATTTGGGCAATGGACTGATCTGTAATTCTAAAAAGAACATTTTTTTTAGCAAATCCTAGTTTTGTAGATTGACCATTTTGAGAAAGAAACACGATGAATTTTAGAAAACTCAAAACTAAAAGACAAATTAGACTTGCTGAGGTTTTTATAAATATAAGGGTCACAAAAATCAACATGTAATCGCTTTTCTATAGAAAATTGAAGTGGCTGATAGAAACAACACATCTCTGTGAGACCAGTTTTGTTGAATGGTTATTTTGAAGCCGAAATACTTTGAATCTCAAAAAACTCAAAACTACAAAGTTGAATAAAACATTATATGTTTCTAGAAATATAAATTTCACAAAGAACCCATGAGTAATTAATTGTTTATGACAAATTGAAGTGGATGCCAGAAACCGAAAATTCTGGACTTCTATAGTGAATTGATTTTGAGGTCATTTTTGAATGTGCAAACGTTAGATTCTGGGAAAACACAAAACTAAAAAGGTAAAGATGAAAATGAGGTTTTTAAGAAAGTGCAAATTTATCTCAATTGGATTTAAAATAAAGGAGATATGATAAAAAAATAAAAATAAAAAACCTAACCCACACTTATGCTACTTTATAACAGCCTTCTTCTCAAACACACCCACAAAAGCTATCAATTTCACACCAAAAACATATCTAACATCTAAATTCATGGCTAAACTAAAGAAAGAGTTTAGGAATCTTATTACCTTGAATTTCCCCTTGCCCTAGCCTTGTTTCCTCTCTCTCTTTCTCTCTGGACTTCACGTAAAGGTGGTGGGCAGACTTCTTGGACGGCTGCCCTCTCAAGGTTCTCTTTATATATGGTTGTCCTAGATTGGAAATTTCTAAAAGATTCCCCTCATCTTTAGCTATTTTCTTGTCTCACCCACATTCCTTTAAAAGATTACAAATTTTTTACTTAATGTAAGGAACAAAAAAAATCGACACATAAAAGTTTCGTCGACGAAAATAAAAATTTGGGCGTTACATTTTCCCCACCTCATTAATTTGCAACTTAAGAGCATTATAAATTGTCACTAAAAGTCACAATCAATATCGCTGGCAATAATCGTCGCTAAAGACCCCAAATTAATATATATTACCACAACTGCCACTAAAGGAATAACTAAACTTCAAAGATTTACTGTAAACCGTATTCTAGGTATGAGTTATTACACCTAAACTTTGGTTTTTGACACAAAACTAGGAAAATGGACTTGGAAGACTCTATTCATAAAAAGTTGTTATGTGTGACCAAAATTTGATCACGGGAAGGGGAATACACTAGACTTCTCTACACTAAACTGAAAAGCAAGGTAAAATTACCTCTAGATGACGACGACTTGGAGAACTTAGAACCGCTTTAAAATGTATCCACGATGCAATGTAGATTATCAATATAAAGAGAGTATGAAATTGATGAAGTTCTCCTTAAAAATGATGTATCACTTCTAGGAAGAAATGGAAATATTCTTGAGAGACTAGCCTCCTCTGAGGGCTAACCGAAATGGTAAAAAATACTGATTTGAGTCTATCATATGTGATCGAGCCAAATATTTGATTAATATTGCAAATTGAGAAAAATTCAACTAACCTGCCATTTCTCAAAAATCGGCCGGTTCACCCCTTTATATTTTGAGATTTTTTTCCGAATTTTGGGACATCAATTATCCTTAATTAGGTAATTATCTCTGATAAAGTAGAATGGATGTCCCATTTCATCTAAATCAAGGAGATTTGACTACATTAAGGATACTCTTAAGATATTTCGAAGTCATTAATCAATCACAATTTATTAACCTTAACTTTGGGTTGAACCTAACTAATTGGACTGGTTTAGGGTCATTATGTTGTTTGGCCTAAAACCATAATAATAATAATAATAAATTTAATTATCAACAGAGCCTAATAAAACAAATAAGAACAATAAAATAAAACTACAAAACATGGGGTGTCTATAGTTCCACTAACACCCGAACGTCTAGATAAAAAATTGGGGAAAGTAGGGAATGACCCCCTCTACTTTACACGTTGTGCGATTTGCCCCCCTCCACTTCAAATCTAAGCACTAAACCCCCCCCCTCCCCCACAGTTACAGAAAATGGGCACCTTAGACGGATCCGTTATGAATAGCGTGAAATGACCAAAATACCCTTATTTCTTTATTAGCTAATGACCCCCTGTACTATACACGGTGTGCAATTTCCCCTCCTCAACTTCAAAATTAACCACTAAACCCCCTTCCTTCGAGGATAATCATTTGGCAAAACCCTAATTAGGGTTTAGTGGTTAGTTTAGTGCTCAATTACAATTTAACGGTTTCCTTAGATGGAAACCGTTAAATTTAAATTACAATTTTGCCCATGACCCTCCCCCCTTCCTTCCCCCCATACCCGTCAGACCAGTCCCCCACCCCATTCTGCGCTACCAGATTCACCGCAAACAAGGGATTGCCGCAATCTGCACCTCCTCCTCTGGTCAACCCCGCTACAATTGGTGATTCACTGAGCACAACCACTGGTTTTTTTCTCCGACCACCAGAGAGTTACAAAAAAAAAAGGAACCACGATTGCCGTTAGGATTTGCAACTAATTTGCAAATTAAGCTTTTGAAATCCTAAAATTAGGAGGATTTGAAACCCTGATTTAAAAATTAGGGTTTTGAAACCTTAAAATTAGGGTTTCAAAACCCTAATTTGAAAATTAGGGTTTCTCTTCTCCTTCTCCAGATCTGATCTCGCCGCCGGCAGCCCAAGCCTCATCCTCACCCCACGCCGCCGGCAGCCTCTCTCGGCCCACCATCCGGCAGACTCGCCCCACCCCACCACGCCGGCAAGCCCCTTGGCAAACCCACCCCACCACGCCGACAAGCCCTTTGGCAAACCCATACCGCCGATACGTCGCCGGCAAGCCCCTTGGCAAACCCACGCCATTGAGACACCGCCGGCAGCCCTTTCTCTCTCTAAATTCCATTTCAATTCAATTCAAATTTTCATCAATGTCGTGTTAATTAATGGATCACCTCGACAGGGTGCGTCGTTACCTCCATCACTGTTGACTAACTTTGCGACGACGGGGAAGAGGAAGGGGGAGGGCGGCCGCGGCGACGGGGAATGAGAAGGGGGAGGGTGGTGCGACGACAGGGAAGGGGGAGGCAGACGGGGAGACGAAGGGGGGCGGTGGTCGGGGGAGTTTGAAAGACAAAATTGGGTTGGGGGGATAGGGGGGTTAGGTGGCGGGGGTGGGGGGTGGGGGGTGGGGTGGGGTGGTTAGAATTAGGGTTTTTCTTTTCTTATTTTCTTTTCTAAAAGAGACAATGGGCAAAAATGTCATTTACAAAAAAAATCATTAGTCAACGCGCGTGTTGACCACACGCTGTTATATTTAACGGTTTCCGTTGAATGTGCCCCTTTTCTGTGACTGTGGGGGGGGGGGTTTAGTGCTTAAATTTGAAGTGGAGGCAAATCGCACAACGTGTAAAGTAGAGGGGTCATTCCCTACTTTCCCCTTAAAATTTTGATCAGCCAGCCATTGCAGAAGCCACCAAGTGAACTACGAGAGTCAACAATTCTTCCAATCAAAGTGTTCTCCCATAATGCTTGACACGAGCAACCATATCTGCATCAATAAGCACCAAATGTCCATACATGACCAGTTGGTCAACATCTATCAGATTCGAAGATGCCATAACTAGCCAGCAAACATAAACCCATTCCACCAAGCAGACGCCAAAACCAGTCGCTCGCACACACAAAACCATGCCTCAAACAAAGAAAAAATAGAGACATCGCAACAAGAAGCAAACACGGAGAACCGTAAGAGATAGAGAAAACTACACCACACAAATAGCAAAACTCACACTAAGCAGGAAAATATCATATATAAAAAACTACAAAGAAAATTAGGCCTGGCAGATGGGTTGACTCGCCAGTATGGGTAATACTCTAACAGGCATGTGTTAAATTTCCCATTTTTTTCTGGGTAGCCTTTTCCTCTACCCATACCTTTCCAGGAGGGTTAGGTATACCCCCAAATGGGTTAAATTTCATAGCTTTGTTCTTTCTTTTGATAAACAATATTCATTGTCACGTAGACTCTCTTTGATCAAAAAGTGAAAACCCATTCCTTTCTCTTCATTTCTCCATTGTTCCATGAAAATTCAAAGTCAACCTTGAAGTTTCTGGAATTTTCTTGCCCTAATTTTCTCTTTGTCGATTCACCCGCACTTTTTTTTATGATGCAAATTACAAGCTTAATCAAGAAGGGGGCGATAAAGAAAATCTTGTTAAATACTCAAACGGGGGGGGGGGGGTAGAGAAGGAAAAGGGCAGTGACGAACTTGAACCGTGATGCTGATCTATGACTAAGGGATAGAAAGAAAGGGTGACAATAATCGATATGTGACTCTCTGTATGTGTGTGTGTGTGAGAGAAAGCGAGAGAGAGAGAGGGGTGACAGTTGATCTTTGACGGAGGGATAGAGAAGGGTAGTGGCAGAGAAGGAAGGAGGTAGTGACAGAGAAGGCAATGGGGAAGGATGAGAAACCCTAAAACTAAGAGTAAGGCTTGACAACACTTTCAGTTTTTTTTTCAGTTTCCCAAAAAAAATTAAGAAGTAGTTTAATTTTTTTTTTTACAAAAACAAATGGGTGTTTGATAACTCAGTTTTTATTTTGAGTTTTTTTTTGTGGTAGTTGGCGATGGCGGTGGCCGACGGTGGTGGTAGCCGGCGGTGGTCGCCGGCCACCGGCAGTGGTCGTCTGAGGTGGCTGTTGGCCGCCGGCAGCCGCCGACGGTGGTCACCGGGCGCCAGCAATCACCGACGATGGTCACCGGAGGTGGGAGAGTGGTGGTAGTGGTGGCCTAAAAAAAAAACCAAAACTGAAAACCGAAACTCATTTTTGGAGTTTTCAAAAACAGCCTTGGTTTCAAATCTGATTTTTTAAACTGAAAAAAAAAAAAACGAAAAGTGGTTACCATTTATTTTTTCCAGTTTAAAAAACTGAAAAAAAGCTGGAAAAAGCCCTGTCAAATGGGGCCTAAAACGACTAACTGGCTAAGAAATGGGTCTGTAAGGGGCATGGGCTAACAAAAAAATCAGAACACACGCACACACACTACAAATAACGGAGTAACGTTGGATAACCCGTACTCGACACACACTACAAATACCGGAGTAATGCTGGATAAACCGTACTCGATCCAATACGAACCACGATTTACGAGGTGGTTCGGGTACGGATAAAAATAAACAAGTTTATATTTTTATGCCCGTACCTGGAATTTTCTAGCGAGTCAAGTTAATCCACATATACAAACTTTTTTTTTGCAAGGTCTATAGTAAAGAGAGTCACACCGATCACAAAACACAGGAGAAAAATCAAGGAAAAGGTGACATGACCTTCGACATGTGGAATCTGGCGACGGGGAGATGACGAAGTCGAAGACATGCGATGACAACATCTAACTGATCAAAGCCATGATATCCGAGAGAGAGAGAGAGAAGATAGAGAGAAAGATGTGCAATTTGTGAGGCGTGTTGTGTGTGAGTGAGTGAGACGAGGGAGCGGAAGGAAGGGCAGAGTGCGGCTGTGTGATTTGTGAGTGTTTAGGTTTACGTTTGATGCCAAGGAAAGTGAGTTCGCAGTCGACGTGAAGGTGCCACAAGGAGTGCTGTCCGAGTTAGATGCAAAGTATGTTGATATGGAGACACAACAAGGGTGGAGCAAGGGCAGAGACCAAGGGATTTCCAGACAGAGCCTGAGGGTGGTAGTGCTGGGAGGGCGATAGTGCATGATGAATACACGACGACAGTCACAGTCCGATGGTTAGGTCCAAAGTTAAGGTCCTGCATGTTTCTCTCTCTAGAATTTTAGAGTGAGAAAGTGAAAATGTGAGAGTTCCGTCCCGAATGAATTCTCAAGACCCCTATTTATAGAGGTTAAGATGATGATGTCATCAGCCTACATGTGGCGTTCCTCGGGAGTGACACGTCACTTAGGGGTCCACAGGTGTCGGTGCTCCACGGACTGTCGGATCGCATATTCAACCGGCCTGCTCCTCACAGCGTCGCTCTGTTAGTCTGGAAAGACTAGCTCCCACAGTGTCTGTGTTGCCAGAGAACACCCCTTGATCTAGCCTCAAATCCAAGCCGTTGTAGAGTCCCACAGGCCTGATAGTGGTAGGGAAGACTCGACGCCTAACTGTCAGGCGAACTAGGCGCGATGCCCTCCAAAGACCTGCTCCTGTCTCGGAGACCCGGGGGTCATAGTCTCTAGGGGTGCCGACGCAAGCCCCCAGTGCCGGAGCATGTAGGCCAGTAACGCAGGCACCCTGGCAAAGATAGTGTCCCTGAGGAGTCGCATATTCCGCAGGCCGAGGTAGCATCCCAGAGGAGCCGTCTACCTGGCGGAAAGGGATTTGAAAAGCTCCCTGGCAGAGACAGTGTCCCGCAGCACTCGCCTATCCCGCGAATTAGTCCTTATGCTGGAGCACTCGGAACGCGTTAAAGTAGCATCCCGGAGGAGCCGTCTACCCGACGGGCTGAGGTAGCATCCCAGAGGAGTCGTCTACCTGGCAGAAGGGGAGTCTTCATGCCGGAACAGTTCTCCCTGGCGGAGATAGTGTCCCGGAGGAGTCGCCTATCCCCGCAGGATGATGTACATTCCGAAGAATGGGTTGAAGCATGTTCCACGACCAAGGCAAGGTGCGCATAGTGTGGTGAAAGAGTGTGGTGCCCCGGGGGGAATATAATATGATTGTCGCGCATGGGCGCGACATAGTGAGTAAGGTGCCGGTGGCACGTATGTGTTAGTGGCGCGGCGCATGGGCGCGACGGAGTGAGTAAGGTGCCGGGGGAATGGCTGTATCAGCGGTGCGGCGCACAGGCGTGGCTGACTGTTGGAGTGCGGTGCCTGGACACTGGCGACTGGGGTCGCGGAGACGATGTCCGGGCGACAGACGACGAGCGTCGCGGAGTTGGCACGCGGGCGCGGGCGACGTCCGGACGACGGGGGTCGTGGAGATGACGTCCTGTGACGGGGTTGCGGAGTGACGTCCGGGTGACGGGGTTGTGGAGTGAAGTCCGGCGACGGGGGTCACGGAGACGACGTCCGGGCGACGGATGACGAGGGTCACGGACGATGTAAGGCCTCTTGAAGAGAAATTGAGGTGTTAAGTATGGAGGCCAAGGCCAACCCTTAGGGGGAGGCCAAGGCCAACCCTCAAGGGGAGGCCGAGGCCGACCCCATGGGGAAGGCCAAGGCCGACTTCCTTGGGCAAGTACCATGGCGCGCCGACGAACGATGCGCGATGTGCGATGTGCGACGGTCAAAGCGTGATGAGGCGTCACGTGAAAATGAGTTTCTTAGTGACGAAGTAACGTAACGAAAGTGAGAAGTGCACGTGACTTGAGCGTGCATGCTTTGACCGGTTGTGAGTGTTAAATATTGACTGTTGCTTGTGCGGATGTGTCATGCAAAATGGGACCCTAGTGGGCCTTTTGGTGCGACCAGAATAGGTTGTGAACAAGGTTTAAATTCTAGTTTATGTAGTTAGGGTTTCTAGGTGTTGGGCTTCATAGATTGAGCTATTTAGGGGATGGACTCTATGTTTATAGGTGGGCTGGGGTTTTGAGCTAATTGATTTTAAGGCCGGGCCTCCAGGTTTAAATTTAAATTTATATGATTTATATAAAAATTAAAATTTTAAACATAATATAATTAATTTATTATTTAGACGAACTATTCGCGAACACGTTTGTGAACATTTTGGAGTGTTCATGTTCACTTTGTTTATAATAAATGAACTCTAAAAACTTGTTCATGTTCGATTGGTATATTATACGAACGAATATTACGACGAACGAACTTCGAGCTGTTCGTGAATAACTCGGAGAGCAGATTTCACATTCTAGTCATTATTCTTTATTGGGCAAATTACACCTATGTCCTTGAGGTTAGTGTATAATTACAGTCAATGACATTAAGTTTTAAAATGTAACATACCGTGACCAAACACTTTTAAAATGTATCAGCTGTGTCCATCCATTAGAGTTCCGTCCAAAAATTGTACTTTTTGTATAATGTCATCAATATGTATTTTTAAAATAACGATACTACCCCTTGTACTGTATATACTGAATATTTTTAAAAATTTTAAATTAAAATTTCAAGCGTTAATTTAAAGTCACAATTAGGATTTTATTGAAACCCTAATTTGCACATTAGGATATTGTTGAAACCCTAATTTGCAAATTAGGGTTTTCTTGGAACTCTAATTTGCAAATTAGGGTTTTCTTGGAACCCTAATTTGCAAATTTTGATATGTTCTCTGTCCCATTGCCGGCGACCAATCTCCTGCCGGCGTCGCCTCTATCGCCGGAGACTTCACCCTTCCCCTTCCATCTGTTCTCTTTCCTATTGCCGACGACCAATCTCCTGCCGGCGTCGCCTCCATCGCCGGCGACGTCACCCTTCACCTTCCATCTGTTCTCTCTCCCCGCACCTCACCCTCCCCGCAGCAGCCCTTTCCCTCGGCCCACACCGGCAGCGCCTTCCCTTGCCCCACGACGCCAGCCCCTTTCCTCGCCCCACGACGGCAGCACCTTCCCTTGCCCCACGACAGGCAGATCGAGAGTGAGACCACGATCTTGCGGCGCCGGTGCCTCGCCGGAGGGCCTGCTACTGCGTTGACGGTGATCGGGCCTCCTGACGCTGGGTGGCGCAGATGGATTGCCTCGGGTTTGGTGACGGCATTGACTCGGTTGCTGCCGGGGAAGGGGGTTGTGGGCATGACGGGTGGGCGGGTGACGGGGAAGGGGGAGGCAGACGGCGTGGGGCAGGGGTGGGGGCGAGGGTGTGGGGGGGTGTGGGTGCTGGGTGTGGGGAGATGAAGAATAAACAGTAAATTAAGTGGGTAATTTAGTTTAAAGTTAGGGACAATCAAGTCTTTTTGTCAAAACCGTTAAGTATTTTTGTATTCCGTTTGTCAATGGACATAGTGTTACATTTTGAAATTTTGTGTCCTCGCGTGTAATTACCTCCAAACCTCAAGAATATAGGTGTAATTTGTCCTTCTTTATTCTTTACTTGTCCAAACTCATCCAAAACCCACCAAACTAGAATACAGAGTCAGAAAACTGTAGAATGTAGGATGACGTGAGACTTGTCCACTGCACCCCAGCTCACCGCCCCCGGTCCATCACAGTTCCTCTCCCCCTTTCCTTTATCTGGAAAATCCCGAAATCACAACAGAATCTCTCCGAATTTTCCATTTCGGAGAAGACATACACCCGTCTCCCTTCTGCCTGCATTTCGAAAAATTGGCAAGTTCGGTTCGTAGCTGATCCTTCACTGCATCTATTTTCAATGAAAGACCTTCTGATCATGGGTTTCCAGGTGATTTGTGCTGTTTAAAGACTATATGGATTGGCAAATTGTTGTGAAATTCACGAGTTGTCGCTTTTTAACTTGAACTTATCAAGTAGCATAGTTAGCATTTGGTATGTATAATTACGGTTATTGCGAAAAATCGCTGGCTGGGTTTGAATGCTTAGAAATTTAGCACGTGACCATGAAAGGATTTCGTCGCGAGTAGATTATAATTGACGAAAATTTCTACGTGGGTGCTGAATAAAAACGGCATATGTTTACTGTCTAGTTTAAATATTGTTAGTATCGGCACAATTTGGTCGATTGGAAGTGTTGATTCTTAAATGCAAAGTGTTTTCTTTTTCTTTTTTTTTAATTTTTCATTGTAGGTGATTGGGTAGGTTGTGAGGCTTCAAGCTGATGTTTTAGAAGGGGAAAAGATTGGAGATGGCTATGGCTAGCAAGACTAGAAATATGCTTGAGGGTCTCGTAAGAGAAGGATCATTCAAATGGCTGATAAAGAATCGGAGTTCGTTTGAGGAAGAGTTTGAGGAGATGGGAAAGTCTACAGCTGGAAGGAACTGGATGCCTGAGCTCTCTCCCGTAGCTAATGTAGTTGTCCGTAGATGCTCAAAGTAAGTCTGCAATGGCACTTTTCATGTTCACTGCTCCCTCTGTCTCATAAAAAGGGCTGCCTTTAATTTGTTTTTTACTAAACCAAGGATTGCCACCATACAATATAGAAGTATAGTGTCGTTTTGACCAACATTATGCGATTTATACCTCTCTTAGTTTTTGTCAAAAAAGTAACAGGACTTGTTCAGGGACTGAGCGGGTAGCTTTCTTTCTGTATAGATAAGTTTTATGTCATTCTACCTCAAAAGTTCTTCTTTATTAGTGCCTTAGTCGTGCTTATCAGTCTCGTATTGGATGAAATATAAATGATACAGAATCATTGGCATTTCTGGGAGTCAGCTTCGAGAAAACTTCGTTGCAGAAGCTTCTGATTCCATGAAGGATCCATCGCGATATGCTCGGAACTTTTTGGAGTATTGTTGTTTCAGGGCTCTTGCTCTATCTACACAAGTAACCGGTTATTTGGATGACAAGAAATTTCGACGCCTAACATATGATATGATGCTTGCTTGGGAGTTTCCAGCAGCTGGCAGCCAACCATTACTTAATGTACGCTTTTTTGGTATTCTGCATGTTTATCTCTAAGTCAGGAACTTCCTCACTCCTGTAAAGCTATCCATAATCATGAAATTTTTGAACTCATATTTTTTCCCTTGAGAAAATACGAGAATTTCTTGAATCAGTATGGTATAAATCTAGTTACTGTTATTCATTTATATTCTGCATGCACACAAAGTGGATAAGTTCTAAAGCTGTGGAACTAAATATGTCCCCATATGTTCACACATGTATGTATGAACATTATATGTATGTGTATTTGCACATATTGTGATAAATTCATAGAACCCACTGTTTTTCTTGAACTTTTAAGCTGGTAGTTGGCAGTTTTTACTATGCTCAAGTAACAAGACATATTCTACTTTTTTCTGCCTATTCAATTGGTATCTGCTTGCATGAACCTTTTCTATGCTACAGATGGATGAGGATGCCACTGTCGGGGTAGAAGCCTTTTCCCGAATCACTCCAGCAGTTCCCATCATTGCCAATGTGATTATCAGTGATAGTCTTTTTGAGGTTCTTACATCGTCAACAGGTGGCCGACTTCAGTTCTCTGTCTATGAGAAGTACCTTCTTGGATTAGAAAGGTAACATGCTTTCCTTCCCTGGGTTGTTATACTAAGCATCTTAATCATTTTAGTTTGCTTATATTTTACAAAAATATGAGTGTTTCTGTGAATAGCAAGAATTTAACTTAATGGAAGATTTAGCTTCAGTAAACATGCTTCACCAGTGCAAGAGACATTCTTAAGTTGTCGGTATGATTTTTCAAGCTGATATGGCCTTTATAATCTGCATATTTACCTACCTAACAGGATTCAAAGTTGGCTGTTACAATCTGATAACGGCATGAGATGGATTTATATGGCTACCTGGTGAATAAATTCTAGGCAAGTCAGCCATATATGTACTTTAATCAGCGATATATTGCAGAAAACTCGTCCATAAGCCCAAAAGTTGGTATTGTGCCCATGACATAAACCGGCGATATAGATTCCAGATAAAGAAGATGTGCATGCTATTGTTCCCATGACATATGAGTACTTTGATAGTTCTGCTACAGTTTGATGTGCTTTGACAATCTTCTCGTTTCACATATGTGTGATTTAGTATGGGAGGATGGTGATTGGGATGTCTGTTTGTGGCGAGCTTGACAAGGGAGACCTTAAGGATCCAGATGAATCTCATTGATTCAATGAAGAGGCTTGATGAACAACCCGCTGAGGATTAGATGCTTAAGTTGATACTGTTAGGATCAAGCGCTTACCACTGCACCAAAAGCAATTGCTGTTAGTAAGGGCGCAACTTTATTTCCTTATAGTCCTGGCACAGCAGCCAGCGCATACGGTCGAGTACACAAGGGAGTAGATGGACGCGGCCAACCTCCGATATGCCAACAATCCCTTCCCCAGATACATCCCGGGGGACTCGAACCCGTGACCTGCACTTGAAACCAATAAAACAACCCTAGAGGGGGGGAGGGGGGGGGTGAATAGTGTTTTTGAAAATTAATGGGGAATTTAAACTAAGCACAATCACAAATCTCAATGAAACCAAGTAATAATCCAATGAAGATGCTAATTACACAATCTCAAGCAATTATAGAGCAATAAGTAAAGAGATTGAGTTAGAGATACTTGACAAGGAGATTTAAATGGTTCGGCTTGAACTGTCCTCAAGCCTACATCCACTTTTTCAAGGAAGTCCATTGCAAGAGCACTAGAATTCACTAGCAACAATCTTCTTCCGGGTCAAGATCAAAACCTTACAACACTTGGTGATATCCCCACACCAAGCACAAGCCTTGAATCCACAAAGCTCACCCAAGACTTGACAAACCCAAGCCTTGATCACAATCCTTTTACAAAGATCAATTGTTTACAAAGAAATCCTCTTGAAAGGAAATGAGTACAAATGAAGCTCTAGTACAATAGAGAGATGAGAGAATTGATGACTTATAGTATGCTCACTCTCAATCAAAGAATTGCTCACAAAGATGCTCTCTTTAATGATGTAAAATCATGAAGATGAAGAGAGAAAAGTTTAATATATGAGTCTTGATGTTTCTCTAATGAATGGAGGCTTAGAATGTAGTTTCTATGGTGTATGATGAACCCCCAAATCATTTATATAGAGAAGATATGGAATACAGCCGTTAGAGGCATTATATGAGCAAAACTGCCATTGCAGTCGACTGTATTCCCAATGCAGTCGATTGGGTTTCCTCTAAACTAGCTGTTGCAGTCTTGTCCTTGAAACTAGCCGTTGTAATTGATTTTTGACCAATGCAGTCGACTGTACTATCCTACTGTTTATCGGCTGCCTCACAGAACCCCCTTTCCTTTTTTTGGCCATAACTTTCTCTAGAAAAATCGGATTGAGGTGCCGTTTTTTGTGCTAGAAAGTTAAAGAGAATTTTTATCAAAATATGAAAAGTTTATCACCAAAAACATTTTTGAGAAAATCTGAGTAAGCTCCAAAGTTCACTCATTTTCAAGAACCACGCTTGTGTGAATGGTTATGAACTCACATGCAATGCACAAGGTGTCCTAAGGTCTTTTTAGGTCATAGTCATCAATCCAAGTATCAAACCAAGACTAGTTACATAATAGTGAAGATCAATCATAATCAATAGTAACTTAGCCTATGCATTATTTCTTGCTCTTTGACATTGGACTTGATACAGCTTCCATAGCATGTCCACTATAGCTTTAAGCTTCTTTGTCTTTAATCCATCTATCCAACTTCTCAAATGTGTCTTCATGAGTGTGTATGTATATACCTACTAAGAATCTACTCAAAGCACACATTAGAACATAATCAATGTGTAGTTATCATCAAATCAAGATGTAAGCCTAAGTTATCCAACCCTAGGGCTAACAATCTCCCGCTTTTTGATGATGACAAACATTGATTCTATATAAGGTAAGATGTATCATGAGATAGTCAATTAAGCACAATAATTTCATTTAGAGCACTCAGTTATTTCTAGTACACTCAAGATATGTCAATTTATCTCATATAGCAATTAAGCTCATAGCTAGCTTCCCCTAGCTAAAACAAGATATGCTATTTCTCTAATGTTCTCTCAAAACACACAATCACATAGCATATAAAACCTAGATTATTTCTCCCCCTTTGTCATCAACAAAAAGACAAGGGTATGCATGTGTGAAGGGATAGTTATAAGCAAGATAATGGCGTGAAGTGCATATAACTCATGAACTCATAAGGATGACATCAAGAGCTCCTTCATGATTCAAAGAAAGATATGTAATGGAGCCCAATAATGTCGTTTACTTCATGCATTTTTCAAGAGTAACAAGATAGTATGTGATTCAAGCATGTAAGCTTCTCTATCAAGTTACCATATGCATATTCCATCCTAATGTATGCTCCCCCTCAAACAATGCCAACAATATCCAACAAACACAATTAAATATCTAACCAAGTCATGCTCTCCCTTTGGCATTACCTATGTTACATGGACCCTTCAAAATGCGTGAAGTACCCGTGTCGGAAACTCGACACTTGGATATGGGTTTGGGATGTGTCCGACACATTTCATAGGATATGCCACTAAGAACGCTATCTTAAAGTGTTCTTTTAATTCCTTATTGCGTTGAGATGAGATAGGATTTCAATTAAAACAATGTGGGTCACTGAAGACACCATATTACCTAAGAAATAACTACAAAATGGTAATAAATAGCAATATTTTGCCGTGTCCCCGTGTCTTGGGTTTTGAAAATTAAACGAATCCGACACTTGGACACGTATCCGACTCGGACACTTGTGCCGAGTCCATGTAACATAAGGCATTACCAAAAGGCGTGTGTGTTGGAATGGCAACGTGAAGCATTAAGACGACATAATCTCAACATGAAATTTTCACAACGCGAATAATGATCATCAACAAATGTTTTCAATATAAGTGCAAGATGACCATTCATCGTCATCTAAATCCTACAAGTATCCAAGATCATAATATAGAGACGTAAACAATCAATGATTCATAATTTAGATCATAGTTTGCATAGGTGCTTAATAAGCAAGTTATATATATCATGAGAAATAAATATAACAATTTATGGATGCTTCATGATGTATAAGTTTAGCACATAGCACAATATTGGATGGAGCATCTACTTTTACCCTCTTGAGGAATTACCGAGGATTCGATATATTGAGGGATCATTTTGAAGTCCATTTCCTTTGACAAGTTTTGAGGCTCTCCTCTTTTGAAGTAGTATGTCCAATCTTGGAATGCTTGCTCCCTCTTAAAATTTAGCTTGTTGCTCCTTTTTCAAATTTTCTTGGAGCCTTCTCCTTGTTGCTATTTGCCTTTGCTTTGAACAACCTACAATCACAATTTAGGTCTAACTTTTGGTACCCACATTTTCTTGGGTCCATGAGTGTTAGTCTTAGCAACATTAAGAAACTCTTTAACAACCCACATTTTCTTTACACCTCTAACATAAACAATTCTATAAGGACAATAACTAGTCGTATGCCCTTTCTTGTTACACCAACCACAATGTGTAAAAGGTGTGTAATAGTTATTTGGTTGTCTTGGAGGAACATTTAACCTAGTTTTGTTGTTTAAAAGCTTTAGGAGGCAAGGTGAGGGGATCTAATCCTACACCGCCTTTGTTTAGGCCAACTCTTTGGTGTCCAAGCATGACATCCAAGTTGTTTTTACCATCAACAAAATTTTCAAGGCATTTTTTCAAATCACAAATCTCAAGCTTTAAATTTTCAATTTGTTTTTCTAAAATCGAAGTATCACAAGAGATTTGTTTTGTGCTAGGAATGCTCATAATCAATTCAACCAAATGATTATTCACATGCTCTACATATAAATGGCTAGATATGCATTCATTCTTGGCATGCAAGTCTCAATATTTACTTTTTAAGTCATCTAGTTCTTTTGAAATTGCATGCACTTGTTTTCTCAAAGCACAACTTTTCTTGGCTAATTTCTTGCATTCTTCATATAAAAGAGCATAAGCATCACAAATATCATCATTGGAGCAATTGCTATCACTATCACTATTTGAAGAATTTACCTCATCATCTTTTTGAGCTATGAAGCATAGATTTGCATCTCTATCATCGAAATGACCACCTTCATCTCCACTTGAGTCATTATCACTACAAATAATGGCTTCGATTGATGTCTTTATGGAGTGCTTCTTTCTTGACCATTTCTTCTTCTTATTCTCCCATGAGGTAGTCTCTATACTTGAACCATTCTTGCTCTTGTGTGAGTTTTCAACTTTCTTTATTTTGAGAAACTCATTGCATTCCTTTGCAAGTATGTCCATCTCCTTGTTATTCAAGTCTTCTTCCTCTTCACTTGATGATTGATCCATCATTGATGAAGCTTTAAGAGCAATACACTTCTTCTTCTTCTTCTTTGGACCTTTTTGCCCGGATGATTTGAGTTGCATTTCATAGGTCATCAAGGAGCAAATTAATTCATCAAACGGGAAGGTATTGAGATCCTTTGATTCTTGAAGTGCGGTGATTTTTGCATCCCATTCTCTAGGTAATGACCTAATTACCTTTCTCACAAGATCACCGTTAGAAAAATATTTTCCTAATTGTTTCAAAGTATTAATAATTTTAGGGAAACGAAAATTCATTTCC
>JAVXUO010002028.1:0-45564 GCA_033065855.1 Escallonia rubra
CAAATCAACCGAACCCTAAATTGAATCAATAGAACCCCCTAATTGAACCCTAAATTGAATGGAATGAATTGAACCCTAAATTGAATGCCCTAATCGAACCGAACCCTAAATGAAACTAATTGAACCCTAAATTGAATGCCCTAATACAATCGAACCCTAAATTGAAATAATTCAAGCGCATCGGATATGTGAATTTTGAACATTTTTTTCCCATTTGAACATTGATCATTTGTTTGATAATTTTAGGTTGTTAATTGTGCGTTTTAGAATTGTGATTATTGATCGATGATTTTAGGTTATTAGCTGTGCATTTGAAGTAATTGCGATTATTAATTGATGATTTTAGGTTGTTAATTGATGATTTTAGATTGTTAATTGTGCATTGAGCATTTGAGATATTGAGATTATTGACGGAGGATGGGACCCAATTGGATTGAATGTGTGATTTTTGTTAATTTTTATTGCATTGAGCATTTGAGAATTGAGAATTGAGAATTGAGATTGTTGACGGAGGATGGGACCCAATTGGATTGAGATACCTGTTAGTTAGCGCAGACACGGACACCACGTCTGATCGACGGTGTCCGACATTTAGAAAACAAATTAACGTATGCCGATGTGTCTGGAGGTGCGTGTCAGTAGGCGTCGGACACGTGTCCAAAGGCGTCGGACACGTGTCGGTATGTGTCGGACACGTGTCCGGAGGTGTCAGACACGTATCAGACACCATATCGACACCCTATATGAGGTGTCGGAATTGAGGTTGTTGAATGTGCATTAAATTTAGGTTAGTTAGGTTAATGCGACATTTTTAGCATGCACCCCCTGGAATCTAATCGTGGCTCCAGCGCTGGCTATAATTAGCCCTAATTAGTCCTGATTAACAATATTTTAGTAAATCAATTAACCCTAATTAGCTCTAACGAGCCTAATTAGTTTTAATTAACCCTAAGAACCTGATGAAATTCAAATTAGCTGTAATTACCTCAAATTAGCCCAAATGAACCCAATTATGCGCATATTGATTGTAGTTAGCCTAATTAGTCATAATTTGCACTAACATAACCCAATTACGCCTAATTAGCGCTAGTTAGGACTAATCAACACTACTCGGCACCATCAAAACCCTAATTAGGACTAAATAACCCTAATTAGTCCTAATCAACCCTAATTAGCTATAATTATTCGAAACTAGCCCTCATTAACATTAATTAGCTCTAACATAACCCAATTAAGCCTAATTAGCCCTAATTAGGACTAATCATCACTACTCGGCACAATTAAACCCTAATCAGCACAATTAAACCCTAATTAGTCATAATCAACCCTAATTAGCTATAATTATCCGAAACTAGCCCTCATTAACATTAATTAGCCCTAACATAACCCAATTAAGCCTAATTAGCCCTAATTAGGACTAATCAGCACTACTCGGCACAATTAAACCCTAATTAGGACTACATAACTCTAATTAGTCCTAATCAACCCTAGTCAGCTATAATTATCCGAAACTATCCCTCATTAACATTAATTAGCCCTAACATAACCCAATTAAGCCCAATTAGCCCTAATTAGGACTAATCATCACTACTCGGCACAATTAAACCCTAATTAGGACTAAATAACCCTAATTAGTCCTAATCACCCTAATAAGCTATAATTAATAATCGTAATTAACCCTAACAACCCAGTTAGCCCTTGTACATTCCATAATTACTCCATGTTGCCCAGAGATGGTTCAATTACTCATTGTTTACAAACCCTGCCTTCTTTATATTAATTGTTGTTTTGAGAAGTCCATTGGCAACGAGATGGTTCAACTCGTTGCCAACGAGTTCTATTTAATGTGGAATTGATAACATATGCAACGATCATTCTGCAGTTTTGATATTTCGGAAAGATTCTTGCATATCTTATCAATTTCTGAACACATGCATGCATAGAAACCCTTAGTTCCCGTTCAAAGGTACTCATTACAAAGTAATGCCTTGTAATGAGCCTTTGGATGTCCAGTTTGGACAGTTTGGAAAAGCTAATTGTTTATAAAACAGTATTTTGACTCATGCTTTATGTTCTATGTCGTGGATATTTGGTACACGTTCTCGTGTGTTTCTCCGGGTGCATACAGATCTGGTGTTCTAACATCCGTCAAACCTTCCTGAGCAAGGTTAGATGAATGTTAGAACACCTAATCGATGTGGTGTACTTGGAGAAATGCGGGGAGGTGCTGCCGAATTTTCCACAGACATCGGACTAAGCATGAGTTATTCACTGTTTTATAAACATGTGCTTTTCTGAATGGGATAGGACCACTACCTGTTCAAGAGTGGAGGGGAAATATGTAGACATGTTGTAACATTCATGCATTGATATTTACATCGGCAATGCCTAATCACTGGTCATTATTGAAGGTGGTATACAGTACGATAATTCAGTCGTCATGTCAGTCGATCGAAGTTGGATGAAAAGGAAGAATGCTGAAGATTTTGAGTGTCGCGTTGACGAATTTCTCGACTTCGCTTATGCGCATCCTGCACATGTTGACCTTGATAAGATAAGGTGCCCGTGCGGTAGATGTGAGTTGTTGCACTGGAGAAAAAGAATTGAAGTAAAATGGCATCTTCGTCGGTACGGTTTTATGGGTGGATACACAAGGTGGACGCAGCACGGGGAAACGATAGTATTGTCGTCCAACCTGGCTAGTCAAACTGAAGTTAGGGAGGAGGCACGATATGATTTCCGAGATATGATTATGGATGCTGGGCATGCTAATGTTGACTGGGGTAACGACAGGCCACAACCGCCGAACGAGGGGGCTCATCAGTTTTATGAGTTGTTGAGAGCTGCGGAAGAGCCGCTGTGGGATGGAGCTCCGAAACACACACGGCTGTCTGCGGTTAGTAGGTTATTACAGTTGAAATCAGACCACGGGCTGAGTGAGAAAGGTTTTAACGAGTTTGTTACCTTCATCAAAGAAATACTGCCCGAAAGTGAAAAGCTACCGCCGTCGTACTATGACGCGAAGAAGATGATGAGGAAACTTGGGTTGAGCTATGACCGGATAGATGCGTGCAATAACGATTGTGTATTATTCTGGAAAGAGAATAAGGATTTGTCATTATGTCCAGTATGTGATCATTCGAGGTACAAACCGGACAAAGGGAAGAAGAAAAACATTGCATGGAAGATATTGCGATATTTCCCGGTCACACCACGGCTTCAGAGAATGTACTACTCCTCCAGTACGGCTGAACATATGAGGGCTCACCGTGAGACTCGCAGCAACGATGCCGATGTGCTGACACACCCAGCTGATGGAGAGGCGTGGAAGGAGTTTGACCGCAGGCATCCAGTCTTTGCTCAGGAAGTTCAGAATGTTAGACTTGGTCTGGCAACCGATGGGTTCAACCCTTTCGGTCAGTCTACCACGCCTTACTCCTGTTGGCCTGTTATTATTGTCCCTTACAACCTTCCACCAGGCATGTGCATGAAGAAGCCGTATATGTTCTTGTCGTTGCTTATTCCGGGGCCGAAGAGTCCCGGTAAGGACATAGATGTGTATTTAAGGCCGTTGATTGATGAGTTAAAACAATTATGGAATCATGGAGTCGAAACATATGATGCATCCCTTAAACAAAATTTTCAGATGAGGGCTGCTTTGATGTGGACTATACATGATTTCCCCGCATTGGGAATGACGTGTGGCTGGAGCACACATGGGAAGCTAGCATGCCCTGCTTGTATGGGCGTGAACCCCGGTCATACGTTAAAGCACGGCGGAAAGGCCTCGTGGTTCGGATGTCACCGTAAGCTTTTGCCACCGGGCCATCAGTTTCGTAGGCAGAAGGATAAATTTGACGGGACAATCGAGCGTGAGGTTGTCACGCTGGACTACCCATCTGGTGAAGAAGTACTCTCACACCTGGAGGCACTTGATACTGACATACCACACGGTAAGGGTGTGCCGGATCAGAAGATTGCAGGGTTCGGGAAAGAGCACAACTGGAGAAAATTTTGTATCTTCTGGGAGTTAGCCTACTGGAGGACGCTCGTTATCCGAAACAACATGGATGTGATGCATATTGAGAAGAACGTTTTTGATAATGTGTTCAACACAGTGATGAATGTCAAGGGCAAATCGAAAGATCACCTTAAAGCGAGAAGGGATCTACAACAGTTGGGTGTACGCCGTGAATTGCATCCTCGGACAGTCAGTGGGAGGACCATACTTCCGAAAGCACCTTACTGTCTAGACAAGAAACAAGTGGAGAAGGTCTGTCAGTGGGTTAAGAATTTGAAGCTTCCGGATGGGTTTGCGTCCAACATATCTCGTTGTTGCAATGTATCGGAATGCAAGTTCCAAGGGATGAAGAGTCACGACTGCCACGTATTCATGGAGAGATTCATTCCTATTGCCTTCCGGGGACTGTTGCCACGGGTTGTTTGCGAGACTTTGACTGAATTATCTCATTTCTTTCGAGATATATGCTCTTCTACGATCCGGGTGAGTAACATGGAAGTGCTTGAGAAGAACATTGTGGTGACGATTTGCAAGCTGGAGAAAATCTTCCCACCTTCGTTCTTTGATTCAATGGAGCATCTGCCTGTTCACTTGGCATATGAAGCTAAGATGGGTGGACCCGTGCAATATCGGTGGATGTATCCCTTCGAGAGGTAATCCTTAAATTGTTACAGTTGTTCGTTTACACTTAATGCGACATCTGTTATCATTGATATTCCACCTAACTCGATTTTCTAGGTTCATGTTCCATTTAAAGAAAAAAGTCCGTAATAAGGCTCGGGTTGATGGCTCAATTGCGGAGGCTTACGTAATGGAAGAACTTGTAAACTTTTGTAGTCAATATTTCGGTTCTGATGTTGGTACAAGGTTAAATCAACTAGGCCGAAATGATCCCGGAGCAAGCACAAATTTGGAAGGGCAATTGTCAATATTCAAGCAGTCAGGTAGTCCGTTCGGCCGAACGTATACTCGATGGCTAACAGATGAAGAGTACAGTGCTGCAACAATATATGCCCTTCTAAATTGCGATGAAGTTTCGGCATTCGTTGAGTAAGTTAAAGTCTTAATTCACTTACATTGCTGTACATAATTGAAAGTGTGTGTTAAGCGAGTTAAATGCATATTGGTTTGCAGTGAGTTCGATGCGGAATCTTTAATCACTGATCCCGCTGGACTTGAATCTCATCGGAAATCACAATTTGTACAGTGGTTCAAAATCCGTGTAAGATTATTTAACGAAATTATATTATGTGTTATATACAGTTCTGTGGCCAATTAGTATACTGATTTATCCTTAATTTTTACCGTCATCTACAATAGGTTCAGTCAATGGATAGACCAGTGGCCTCCTGCTTGAAATTACTAGCCGAAGGCCCTAACAAACAAACATCCTGTTACGGAGGCTATATCATCAACGGGTTTAGGTTTAACGTAAAAGATGATGACCGAACAAAACAAACCCAAAACAGTGGAGTCTTGGTCAACGGCGACTGTTATGCCGAGAATTGCATGGATTTTTACGGAGAGCTAGATGAGATTGTTGAGCTAACATATCTGGGTTCCCAAAACCGCCTGGTAATGTTCAAGTGTACGTGGTTCGATGTCACATGCAGTAGAGGAATCCGTGTTAGCTCTCAAGGGATTGTAGATGTCAATGTCAAGTCAAGACTTGCATCAGACGAGCCCTTTGTGTTTGCTAGTCAAGCTGTACAAGTCTTTTACGCGGAGGACGTCGCCAATCCCAAATCTCATTGGTATACAACTATCAAGTCCAAGAAATTGCCCGTGACATATGACAGTGAGCTAGACTCCTTTCAAGCCGACCAACCACGTGTCTTGTTCCCTGTTGAGGTCAACAACGAGGAGGACGATCTTCCTCTTCCAACAACACTTCTTGTGGGAGAAGAAGTCGTAGATGATGACGCGGAAGATGTTGAAAGTGTTGGAGATGATGTGACCGAGTCTACTGATGAAGAGGATGAATTAGAAGATGAAGAGGACGACGAGTCCCACGAAGAAGAGGGCGACGAGGATAGTGATGAAGATGATTCGCAAACTGAAAATGATTGACTTGTAATGTTGTAACATCACGGGAAAAATGTAGTAACATTTTAGAACTTGGTGTTTATTGATGTGTTTTTGCACATCCGTTCATATATATATATATATATAGTGCTGATGATGATTTATGCCTAAATTATTGTTTTTCACGTGTTAATGTCTTTGTATATAATCTATATGAAGTCAGATATGGATAGGATACGGGCTATTCGTGGCCGGGCTGGACGCCGAGCTGCTTCCTCCCCGGTTAGTCCCACCTCGTCATTGCCTACTGATGACGAGGCACAGAGTGATCGCAGACAGCCATCGGGGGCCCAGCCCCAGCCGTCGCCGTCACCGTCGCCCCAGCCCCAGCCATCGCCGTCGCCGCAGCCCCAGCTCTAGCCGTCGCCCCAGCCCGACGCAAATTTATCCCACACGAGCGTGCATTCTCCATCTTCTGTGGGTTCTACCTCAGGTATAGTTGATAACGGTGTTTCGTACATTTTCGCTAGCCTTATATTTGAACTGTATTAATGTCTGTGTTTTGTAGGATCTCGACGAGGCCGTGGTCCGACACGCGGGGTACGCATCGACCCCCAGCGTAAACAGAGAGTTACGCTCACGCAGGAGGGCCTGTAAGTACTAAAAATATCACCTCATGCCTTATGTTTAAAATTTTTGGGTGTTAATTTATATTTGAACTGTATTAATTAATTTAATTACTTCTTTGGCAGGATCCTGGAGAATATGGCGAGGACGAAGATCGGCGTTCTTGTGAAGGGCCGATTCTTCGAGCCACGCCTGTACTGGAAGGACTGGGATGCCGCTGCGAGGGAGGCCCTATGGGAGGAGTGGCTGGTACGGTGAAGTATTTTTTTCAGCGTTAGTAAATGTTAAATTACAGTTTGTTTTATGTTGTTAATTTGTGTTATTGAATGCATTACAGGAGGGGTTCACGTTTGACACGCCTGAGCAGCAGGTACTGGGGCAGCAGGCTTTCTTTGCCTACATCGGCAAGAATTACCGCCGATGGCTCCACGATGCACGGGACCGGGCGAAGAAGGCGCTGCCCGCGGGTGCCCCGATGACGGACATGACGAAATATCCCCCACATTGGATATCTCACCGTGTATGGGGGGAGATGATAGATCGGTGGGCTGCGGATCCAGGTTGGGACGCCAAGAGTAAGAGCGGGGCTGAGAACAGACAGAACAGAGATCCGACGCACACGGGGGGGTCGGTGCCACACGACATCGTCCGACACATGAACGCGGTCGAGCACCCGGATCTAGAGGAGGATGAGGTCATAGCTCTGACCTATACTCAGACGCACGTGCGGAAGAAGGACAAGGACGAGACGCACCAGGCGGGCGACTATATTTCAGATATTGCCCGGCGGATCGATGTGAGTCAATTTATTTAAGTTAATGTTTTTTCTTTCTATCCTCAATGTCTGTTTCGTTAATTAATGCCCTAACATATCGTTAAACCACTATTTTTGCAGGCCTCGTATGAACAGCTAAGGGGGTCCGAGCAGCAGTCCGGACAGCCATCAGCGTCCACTAGTACGGCTGCGAGTACTGGGGGGTTGAAGCGATGGCTGGATACGCCGGAGGTCGTGAATCGGCCGAAAGGCCGCATACGCGGCCTGCCTAGCACGACTCCTCGTGCCGTGATAGGAGCGTCCTCACCCCCTGCTGCCCCTCCACAGACACCGGCTCCTCGGCCTCAGTTGGACGACGAGGAGATCCAGCGCATTGCTACAGTGGTGTGCCGGATGATCAGGGAGCAGGGCACTGCTGGACCAGCCGCCCCGGCCCCAGTTCAGCAGGATCCAGATCCGGGACTCGGGAACCCCTGATGAGCCCTTCCCGTGCCCGTTCCTAGCTTCACCCCCCCCCCCGCCGAGCCCGGCTTGTACTCTTCTCCCCTCTCCTAACCGGCTATCTCCGGTTCCCGGCTTGTACCTTTATGAGTTTCTTTTATAATACATCTTTTTTCTTATTGATTATATATATGTCTTTATGTATTTCGCATATTGCGCGTTGGTGTTGAGAAATAAAAATTGTATTTCTGTACAGGTTTAGGTAATTGAAAAATAAAAAAAAAATCGAAAAAAAAATTGACTTTTGGCGACGGATTTATTCCGTCGCTAAAGTATTCCTTTCAATCAGTTATTTAGCGACGGAATATTCCGTCGCTAAATATTTAATCCGTCGCTAATTGGACAAAAAAGAAAATAAATTAAAATTCTAAAAATATAATTAGCGACGGAATATCCGTCGCTAATGAAAAATAAATCCGTCGGTAAAAATCACATATTTAGCGACGGATTTAAAAATTCCGTCGCTAAACTATTAGTGACGGGCTTTTATACGAGGGATTTTTAGCGACGGTGAATCCGTCGCTAATTCTTTTAGCGACGGATTTTGGGCTTTTAGCGACGGATTTCCCCGTCGCTAAAAGCCTGTTTTCTTGTAGTGGATGTTTAGATATTTGTGTAATGAATGTTGATGGAGAAACAATGAATTATTTGATTGTTGGAGGTTAAAATGTCTAATTAGTAGGAGATTAAAATCTGTTTATTCAAAAAAAATAATTAATGAGAAAACAGAGAAATTAATGATATACCAACGGGTAATACCCTACCCGCAAAGGTAGGGTACGGGTTCTCAGAATTCTTACCCAGAAAAATCGGGTAAAATATACCCGACCCGATTTTACCCGTACCCAATCGGATTTTATCCGTACCCGGCGGGTATACCCGTTTGCTGGGTCTAGCTGAACTATAGGAATAATGATGACGTGATATAACACATAAAATGACCCCAAGATAGACATGACATTGCAAAAATAGGGTGTTTACATGTGCTTATTGAAGTTAAACCGACCCGAATAAGGCTTGGCAAGCCAAACCAAAATATCTTTGTTTCCATTTTTGAAAACCAGAAACTGAGTTATATATAGATCTACAAGCCAAATGAAAACAAACAAAATTACTTTTCAATCAACATGGGTTTTTTGGATCTAAATATCTTACTCAAGGGGTTTGAAATAACTTTAAACTGGAGAACAAAAACTTTATAATGCTTCAAAACAAGGATCCATCTTGAAGTAAAAATTATGTGTTTCGTACTTGGATTTACTTTGTAATCTAATTTGTTCAAAATTCTAGCCGAGGGTGGTAGCTATTAAGGCATGAACCAAGATGTTAAACAGAAGGCATCTAGAAAAGAAACTTCTGGACTTGTGACTAAGCTTTAACTGAGAGAAGTATGATAGTTGAGAGAAGATGAAAAAAGTAGTTTCCTTGTTGAGCATTCATGATGGACATATGTGACCATGGGTGGTCTTGTTACACTTCTCTTGACTTATGCTTATAAATGGCCCTTGTTGGCCTTGAATCGAAGTATATTGCTTATTACTGGCCTTTGCTGGTTTTATTGGATATCCATGTTGCATAATAGCTCAATGTTTCTCTTTACCTATTCCACATATACAGAAAATTTTTAGTTGAAAAAAGGAAAAGGAATCATGACATGATACTATAATTGGTTATGTTTGATGGATATTGTTGTCATTGATTTTGGGAAGCTTACTTGAGCATGTTATATGCCTACAAGTAACCAAAAAGAAAAACTTACATGCTTGAATCATATACAATCTCGTTACACTTAAAAAAAATAAAGATGAAAATGAGATTATTGAGCTACATCTATCTTTCTTTTGATCATGTCAGAGTTTTTGATCTTGTCCATAAGGATTTGGACTTCCCCATTGATCGATTAACATGAACTTCTTGCTACTATCTTGCTTATAATTATATTTGCGTGCAAGGAAAGTCCTTTCCCCCTTTTAATGTCGAAAGAGGGATAAATAGTCTTGTTTCTAAATGCTAGATGACGTTAGAGGAAATGCCTATCTTGTTTCAGTGAGGGGAAGGTAGCTATGAAGCAGCTGTTATATAAGCTTAAGTGATACCTTACATCTTTATGAGTAAATGTAGATCACTCCATGATCAGTATGAGATTTTTATGCTTGATTAGATATCATTTGATATCCTTCATCAATGTAGAACCAATGATTATCATCATAAAAATAGGGTGAGATTGTTAGCTTTATAATAATGAACTTATATAAACTTTAATTGGATTACTTCGGCTTATATCTTGTTTTGAAGATAACATTACACTGACTGTATTGAAATAAGTGCCTTGAGTGGATGGTTATATTTATATAGTCACAAAGAAACAATTGGGAACTTGGATATGTGGAATAGATTAAAATAAGCTTAAGTCAATGTTATGGAGATTGCAAGAAAATTTCATCAAGTCCAATAACAAAGAGAACGAGAATACAAAGGCTAACTTCCAACTGTTATTGTTCTTTACTCTTCTGGAATGAGTTTTAGTTTGATAGTTTGACTATGGCCTCCAATTACTATAGGATAGACTTGGCAAAGCGGGAGAGTGGGGTGGCTTTGGGCAAGGCCAAGTGGGTCACGGGTCTAGTGGGCCACATGTCAGATGACTCAGATTTTAACGGACAACCATTATTCCGGGAAATAATTGGGCTACTGCTTCTGGCATTCATAATATTAGACAAGAATCTATGATGCGAAGAAAACCCTAATCCTGCTTTATGTAAACAAAATTAAAGGTTGGTCAAAGATATGAAGGAGCGAAAGAATATGTGCTAGCCGGAGAGAAATGGAATGGCGACAACGACACAGCGGTCTACGACATGGCTGCATCTCTACTTCTAGCTTCACACCATGTGAAATGCGGCTATCGTTCAGGTTTAGATGTGCAAAAATGGCTTAAAGGCATAGAAGAAGAAAATTAATCTGCTCTTTAATGGGTAGACTTGTAGGCTACCTGGACCGGCATGTTCTAACCTTCATATTATTGGGCTGGGCCGAGTGAGGTCCCATGTAGTGAGTGCAAAAAAAAAAAAAACAAGGCCTAAATCAAGGGCGATTCTTTCAATTGATTCGATTTTGGAGCTAACTGTAAAGGAATATACTAGATTCCGCACAAAGCAATAAAGAAGATAATCAAAAAACAATAACCGAAAATAGAGGCACATAAGATTTATGTGGTTCGGCGAAAGCCTACTCCACGGTGGTAGCAACGATTTCACTATGTTTGTCACTGGAGATTACAGACCTTTGTCTCTCTCAACAAACCCTCTCAAAGAATGACTTTTCTCTCTTTAAAGAAAGACTATTCCTACTCAAAAAAGGACTCTTCTCTCTTTGCCTACTCAAAGAAGGACTCTTCTATCTTGTCTCTTGTACTTAAAACACAATACAAGACAACATATATATACTTAGAGATAAGTAGTGACTTTCTCTAAATAACCAATATGGGACAAGACATATATACTTAGGTCCAAGTCACAATCTTCTTTGAATAACCGACGTGGGACACCCACACATTCTGCATTTTTTATCCAAGACACATTATCACAAATCTCCACCCTGGCTTGGATAAAACAATCTGAAAACATCATCTGTTGCTACCACACTTGCCTCCTAGGGCTGCACCTCAAATACTGCTGATACCGATCAAATCCAAGCAATGATTAAACTTGATCTCTGGAATATGCTTTGTCATCATGTCCGCGGGATCTTCAACTGTGGAAATCTTCTCTACCATAACGGTACCCTGAGAAATCGCATCCCGAATAAAATGAAACCTGACATCAATATGCTTGGTCTGCTCATGGAACATCTAATTTTTGGTAAGATGTATGGCACTTTGGCTACCGCAGTAAACAGTGCTAGACTCCTGCTTCAATCCCAAATCACCAACCAAGCCCTTCAACCAAATGGCTTCCTTCACTGCTTCGGTCGCCGCTATGTACTCAGCTTCCGTAGTAGACAAGGTAACAATAGTCTGAAGAGTAGCCTTCCAACTGATCACACAGCTCGAAAAAGTGAAGATATATCCTGTCAAAGATCTCCTCCTATCCAAATCACCAGCGCAGTCTGAATCCACATATCCAATAACATTACCATTCGCATCACTTCCTCGATGGTAGACTAAACCAGTATCCGCAGTACCTCTCAGATATCAAAGTATCTATTTTACTACCTGCCAATGAGCTTTCCAAGGATTACCCATGTACCTGCTAACCACACTGACTGCATGAGAAATATCGGTCTCGTACAAACCATAGCATACATGAGACTACCCACTGCACTAGCATATGGAACACATGTCATGTGTTCCACCTTCTCTTGGGTCTGTGGGGAATTAGCTGCTGAAAGCTTGAAGTGTGCTGCCAAAGGAGTAACCTGTTTAGAGTTTTTCATACCAAAGCGTTGCAGTACTCACTCAATGTACTTTTTCTGGGACAAGTAGAAAATTCATGCAGGTCGATCCCTCTGAGTCTGCATTCCTAATATCCTCTTTGCTGCACCCAAGGCTTTCATCTCTGTTAACCCTACGGTTATTTAACCTAGGATTATATTTGACTTTGATGATAACTAACATTAATGATTATGTTGTCATAACTTGCATTGAGTTGATGAAACAATAGGTACAATCTCATACTCATGCAAACAGACTATTAGACGAGCAAATCGTTCAAAGACTCTCAACGGAACGCATCAAAGAAGGAATTCGTCGATTGAATTTTACAATGCTTTTATTTCCTTCTTTGTAAACTAGACATAGAGAGTTGATCGTATCGATGATTGTATACCTAGAACTTGCCCATAGGTTTCCCTTGCATGCATAAAAGTTTTTCATTCTTTGAAAACAAAGAAACTACATTTTCAGGAATGCAGTCGACTGCAAGTTGGGCAGTGAGGTATTACAGTCGACTGCATTCCAATGCAGTCGACAGCAATACTTCCAGTAGCCTATTACAATAGACTGCATTGGAATACAGTCGACTGCAAGTTGGAAATTTTGAATTTCCAACGGCTACTTTGGGAATACAGTCAACTGCCATGGCACAATGCAGTCGACTGCGTTTACCGTTTGGCGCATTTAATGCTCTACCTAACTCCGAACGGTCATATTAATTCCCAACCCTATAAATACTTATCTTGGGCATAGTTTTGATTCATCAATTGCATTCAAAGCTTTCTTATCTTGCATATACTCAAAGATCAAAGCAATTCTTCAATCTCTCTTGGTTTTCATTGTTTTCTCATCCATTTCAAAAGAGCATTTATTGTGAGCTTACATTTGAGAGATATACACTTTCATAAAGTCATCATACACTCATCTCTCTTGTTCTAGAGCTTAAACTATGTACTCATCTACTTCTTGAAAGTGAAATCTTGTACACAATTCTTCATCTAAAGTTTCTTGTATCAAAGCTTGGGGTTGTCAAGCTTTGGAGCTTTGGGATTGTCAAAACTTGTTCTTGATGTGGGCATAGCATCAAGGGATTGTAAAAGGTTCGATCTTGACCCATAAGAAAGATCATACTAGTGGATTCTAGGGCCTTTCAAGGGACTTCCTTGACAAAGCTTGGATTTCTAACGGTTGGAACTCTGAAGTTTTGAGGACTGTACAACCTTGATACTTAACGTGTGGATAACACCAACGGCTCGTAAGAGGGTAAGGTCTTGCCCAAAACTAGACCATACTTATGGATTCTACACCCTTTTTTTGCAACTTTCAATTTGGAGAGAAAAGTTCTTCAAATGAGATTGTCATAAAGATTGGAGAGAGTCTTGAACTGAGTTGTGTACTGAGTTTCGCTTCTCTCTGACATCTACTTCTCCAACTTGTTCCTTTTCCAATTATCATTTCCTGTTAACTTCACATCCCTTCAGCTGCCTAAACTAATTTGACAAGATATGACTTTATCTCATCCTTTCACTTTTAGACAACCTTCTTGCTCTTTGACTTCTTTCTTCTTCATTCTTTATCCTTAACCCATTTACTCCACTCTACCTCACACCCAACCAATTGTGTTACTCCATTAAACCCACTTCTGATTTCTCTTGATCTTTATCCTTATGGAACCTCACACCCCACTAAATCTTAACCCTAACCTTCCGCCAACACTTGATTACCTTGTCCTATCCCCAACCTACCAAACAACACCCATGTCCCTACTGTCAATGAAGATTTGGTTCGCTTAGTCAGGGAAAATAAAGATCGAGTTCTTTTTGGGTATGTATGTGACCTTAAAACATTTTCGAAATCACGTTTGCAACGTTTCCTCCGACGTAACTTGAGACTTCAAGGCCATATTATGGTAGAAATTATTCTTGACCCACTTTGATTTGGCAGAAGAAACCCTACTTGTGTTATATAATGGGCCTTGGACAGTTATAAACACCTACTTCTCCTACAACACTGGACAAACAATATGATTTACTCTTGGATGAAATTCAATACAATGGATCTTTAGATTAGGGTTTATAATATTCTAAGTGATTGTTACTCAAAACAACTAGCTGAACAAATTAGAAATGTGCTGGGTACTCTCCTGAACGTTGATTGGTCTGCACTTCAAGTAAAACTTACAGATTATTTAAGGATACATGTTTGGGTTAGGGTTAATGAACCCTTGCTCACATGTTTTTTTTTTGCTGCTCCTTAACCATTCCACTGGAACAAGGCTTCCTTTCCTTACTCTTAAAGTTCAAACATGGATCGGCCCGATCCAACCAGAGAGTTATTAACAAGCTACTTAACCTTTTAGGCCTTCCGAAAAGTCCAAAAATTAACACTTCCAATCTAAGTAAGAACTCGTGCCCCAATAACTTTCATCTTACTAACCCCTATACTACTTGCAACAGGCCCATTCGTTTGCGCCTAGACCCTTTCTAGGGAACCAAAAATACCCCTACTCCTCCTTAGCTCAAGATATTGCACCACAACCCTCAGCCCAACTTTCACCACTTGACCCAACCACATTAACAACCTTTGGCCATATCAAACACAGTGACCCATCTCCCTCACTCTCCCTCTGTCACCCTCAACTTCCACAAGGCACCACCAAACCTAACCTCCACCCTCCCCCACCCCTATTTGAGACTAGATAGACTCAACTCCCTAGCCACAGGTTAGGTAAAGAACCTCCAGACATTCCTCCCCTCCATTGCTCTACTCCATGTGTTACGTCTGCCGCCACAGTGTCACGGAAGCTTCTAGTAGCCTCAATTGAAGTAGGGTTATCAGTTAAGGAGGGGAAACTATGGGGTAGTGATACGCCTTTTAACTCATGTGGACACATAGACAGACCCTTTTTAGTTATGGCTTTGAGGTGTTACAACATGATCCAACTGTGTTGCTAGTTATGTTGGACGTCATCAAAGAATTAACTTCAGTAGTACTTACACGCAAAGCTACCCGATTTGTCCCCCCCCCCCCCCCAAAGCATACAAAATGGAAAACTCTGTGGAGATGGTAGAGTTGGACTCTATTGCCACTGGAGGTATAACACATGCAGTTGAACGTGAAATGGGATTTGTCTTTGCTACAAATGGTGTTGAAATAGGGGATACAACTGTGGATGAGTTGATGGGTACAAGTCATGGACAACCCAATCAGTCACCTAAATGTTGCTGAGAGAAGGGCAATAAGGCACGACCCAATTCTAGGGGTAAAAAGCTACGCATTAGGGGACCTTACGTGATCACACTTCACATGCATGAGACAGGTGCCTATATTTCTAACTGTTACTTCCTATACTTCTCTGTCTTCCTCTTACATGGCCATATGCCTTTTCTTTTTCGCCACTACATGTTTCACTCTCCATACTCGACACCCTCTATATTTATTTATGCTTGCGCACCCATCCTCTCCTATATTCATCCTCTAAGAAAACGTAAAACATCACATATTATCTTGATTTTGGAGATTGGAAACTCTAGGATTTATCCCAAGTCGCTCATCTTAAACTATAGAGTTAATTACGCCATTGACCATTGAACTATTAGGCATATTTCATTTTGACCACTGGACTTACAATTGTGTCAAAGTGACCACTGATTTTTAAACTTTGTCAAAATAAGGTCATTCCGTTCAATAGAGCTTATCGGCGTTCTGTTAACTCCCTTTAGTGAGGGGTAACCACGCCATTTTGCCTATTATCTTCCCCTCTTCTTCTCTTATTTCCCTCAATTCTTCTTTCCCTCCATAATTCTTTCCCGCCCAGCATCTCATCTTATTTTCCCTCCTCTTCTTCCACATCACAAGACATTCTGCTTCTTCTTCCACAACAAACAAAAAGAAAAAAAAAACCCAATCCACTCCTCCTTCCATGGGTTGCTACTGTCGAAAGAGTCCAATAATTAAGACATCATGGACCCCAAAAAATCCAGAAAGAAGATTCATGGCTTGCAGAGCTGAAAATGAAGATCCATGTGAGTATTTTATTTGGATTGATCCACCCATGTGTGAAAGGGCTGTGCAAGTCATACCTGGACTGCTACGAAGGATCAATGGAAATGCTGATGAGGTTTGAAGGCTTATGGTGCAAATTGAAGGGAAACAAGAGCAATTGGTGACATATGAGAAGAAATTGAGAAGCTATCAATGGAAGGAAAAGATATTGTGGTTTGTCTTGTTGTGCTCATGGGTGTTCTTTGTAATGAACTTCAAGTCAAAAAGAACCGCAAACAACAGTTTGCTTTTGGAGATTGGAGAGTTGTGATCTGGGTAACAATTTGTGTCTGGGGACTTGTGTTCTTTGTAATGTTAGTGTTTTTAATGTAATGTAATGGAAAGGGCTGTGCATGTAATGGATGCTAGAGTGTGATCTGCTTAACAGTTTGTTTGTGCTTGATTGGGATGTAATGGAAAAACATGTAATGGAAGCAGCTGTAATGGAAAGAATATAATGGAAGCAGCTGTAATGGAAAGAATATAATGGAAGCAGCTGTAATGTATGAATATTGTTGACTATAATTGCTTCTGTTTCAAAATGGCATTTGTCAATGCTTCTTTACCAACATAACATCAATATTATTCTAAGGACAAATTTGCCTACCTACAGCTATAAAACAAAGGCTGTAGAATGATATGTCCATAAAAGCTATAAGTTATCCACAGAAGACTCCATCTATCCCAACATGCTTCCTAAATCAAAAAGCTACATCTAAAGCAACAGGCTGTTTGTATCAACATAATGTTCACAAGAGCTATCCACAAAAGGCTTTAGTCTTCCCATGTACACAAGTTATATCCTAACTGATTTTCTTGTTGTAGGTCTTGCTCCTTGGCTTGAAGTTGCTGTACTTGCACCTCCTGTTGCACATTGTTGGCCAGAAGTTGCATTGTTTCTCCTCATCTGTAAATAATAAAATAACTAAGGAATAAGTAATTCACATAAAAAATATAGATGGCTAATAAGAAATAGGTTCAAACTCACTGGATATTTCTTCCTTCTAGCTTCAGGTTGTAGCCAACCTTTGGGGTTTGGATCTGTCACCTTCTTCTTCTTAGGCTGGATTCTCTTTTCACTGCCTTGTGTAGTGCATCCTGCCTTCCCAGTGTTATGACCACCTGTAGCTGTCACCTTCCCCATGACCTTGCCCCGACCTCGATTCCCCTTCTTAGGTTATCTTGTCTTTGGTTGACACCCTTGCCCCCTGCAACCCCTACTGTTGTGCCCAGCATTGCCACATTTGCTACAGGTGATAACTATTCCCTTTCTTCCTAATTTTCCAGCCCCATCAGGTAGACCCCTCTTAGGCTGTGTGACCTCATCCCAATCTTTCCTTCTTAGCTTCTTAGGCCTACCAGGTTGCTTATGATATATAGGTGGAAGAATGGTCCCTTTATTTGTTGGTTCCCAAAGGTTGGGACCACTAAGGGGGTTCACTAAGTAGTCATAGACTTTCTTAAAAGTTTCAACCCTAAAACACTCATCAACCCACTGCTCAGGTTCACCCCCATTCCCTCCATTAGCCATGTCATTGTAAATTGCTGAAATTGCATATGCACATGGAATTCCACATAAATCCCATTTTCTACAGCTGCAAGTCTTGTTGTGCAGGTCAACCACATAACCTTCCCCCACTTGCAGCCCTCACACTATATAGACTGCCACCATTCCAAGCACAATTATAGTGGCAGGACTTCAACTTCAACTTCTCTAACTTAGCCTGAATCTTGGGACACAACAAACCATCCCACTTTTCCATCTCTTTTCTCTTCTTCACAATCCTTTGCATTACTTGATTTCTAATGTTCTCAAGGCATGTAATTTTAGGTTTATCCCTAGCACTGACAATGGCCCCATTAAACACCTCACAGTAGTTATTTAGCAATAGATCACACCTGGTCTTCAGTGAGAAGTGAGATCTAGACCAATAAGAGGGTGAGATCTTAGCTAAGTATTCATAAGCACATACACAGTCTTCTTTTATCTGTTGAATGCATCTGCCAAAGTATATGGCATTGGGAGCCTTTGCAGCATTCCACATGGCATTCTTAGGATCTAAACTCTTAAACTGCTTCTTAAAATTTTTGTACATGTGCATGACACAATACCTCTGTTCACACAGAGGTAGAACTGTTTCTAGTGCTGTCAGCAAACCCTAAAAAATGATTAAATAAAGTAAACAAGTTAGTGGAAAATATTAAATAGAAAATAAGTTGAGAAAGATAGTTAATGGTTGATTATTACCTTTTGTTGGTCTGAAATGAAAGTCCATTCACTTTGGTCCTCAATCTGTAAGTCTTCTTTTAAAAGGTTGATGAACCATTCCCAAGAGAGCATTCTGCCTCAACCACTGCCCATGCAAAGGGGTACATGCCATTATCAAGGGTCAATACCCACTGCTGTCAACAGTTGTCCTGGGAAAGGACCTTTTAAAAAACACCCATCAAGCCCCATAATTTTCTTACACCCTGTCTTGAACCCATTCTTCAGAGGGCCCAAACACATGTACAACCTTAAAAACCTAGGGAATTCTTCTCCAACTATTGGCTCACACAGCTTCATAAGTGCAGCGGTCCCTGGATTGCACTTGGTCACCTCATTACAATAGTCCCATAAACCCTTAAATTGCTCCCTATAACTGCCATCAATCATTTCTGCTGCCTTCCTTTTTGCTCTGTAAGCTTTACTTCTAGAAACACCAGTTTCCAAATCTGTCCTAATAGTTTCTCTAATTGACTCAAGTGGCCATGTGGGGTTTGATCTGAACTTCTCCAGGTATTTTTGGGATATCCAATCAGCTTTGATATGTTGGTTATAGTATGCATGTGGGCAAATGTGCTCTTTATGATATGTCTTAACAATTAAGCTATCTTTCTCAGCAAGCTTGGAAGCATATAAAACCCACTCACACTGTGGACTCCCATAACACTTTGCTCTAACCCTTTCTTTTTCATTTGTGTACAATTCTATGTTTCTTCTAGTCAGGATTGCATGTTCTCTGATAGATTGCTTCAAGACACCTGCATTAGCAAACAACTGACCTACACTAAATTTGGGCCTGTTCATGTCTACTTCAGGGTTAAACTGAACACAACTCCTCTTATCTTTGTCAACTTCATCCTCAGACATACTTGTCAAACTCCTTAGTTCATCAGAGTCATCATAATCTGATGTCCTTTCTTGTTCCTCAGATTGTAGTACTGCTTGATCCCTGATGGCCATGTCATTCCAATCTTCACCTACATCTACATTTGCATGGTAAAGATCTATATCTTCCTCAACCTCATACTCACTATCATATTGATGCCAAGGAAAATGGGTTCGTACTTACGTGGAGGTGCCACAAAGGCTGCAGTCCGAGTCAGCTTCCAAGTATGTAAAGTGAGAAACAACAAGGGTGGAACAAGGGCAGAGACCAAGGGCTTCCCAGACAGAGCTTGAGGGTGGCAGTGCTGCGAGGGCAATAGCGCAGGATGAATATACGACGACAGTCACAGTCCGATGCTTAGGTCCAAAGTCAGGGTCTTGTATGTTTCTTTCTCTAGGATTCTAGAGTGAGAAAGTGAAATATGTTCTGAAAATGTCCAACTGTTCATCTCTGTTCTGTCCTCCAAATGAATTCTCAAGACCTCTATTTATAGAGATTTAGATGATGACGTCATAAACCGACACGTGGCGCTCCCCGGGAGTGACACGTCACCGGGGGGTCCACTAGTGCCGGTGCTCCATGGACTGTCAGATCGCATATTCAACCGGCCTACTCCTCACAGCGTCGCTCTGTCTGTCTGAAAAGACTGGCTCCCACCGCATCGGTGTGGCCAGAGAACCCCCTTGATCTAGCCTCCAATCCAAGCCCTTGCGGAGTCCCACAGGCCTGGCAGCGGTGGGGAAGACCCGACGCCCAACTGCCAGGTGAACTAGGCGCGATGCCCTCCGAAGACCTGCTCCCGTCTCGGAGTGACCCGGGGGTCATAGTCCCTAGAGGTGCCGACGCAAGCCCCCAGTGCCGGAGCACGTAGGCCAGTCACGCAGGCACCCTGACGGAGATAGTGTCCCGGAGGAGTCGTCTATTCCGCAGGCCGAGGTAGCATCCCGGAGGAGCCGTCTACCTGGCCGGCCAAGGTAGCATCCCGGAGGAGCCGTCTACCTGGCGGAAGGGGAGTTGAAGAGCTCCCTGGCAGAGATAGTGTCCCGGAGGAGTCGCCTATCCCTGCGGGTGAGTCCTTATGCCGGAGCACTTGGAGCGAGTCAAGGTAGCATCCCGGAGGAGCCGTCTACCCGACTGGCCGAGGTAGCATCCCGGAGGAGCCGTCTACCTGGCGGAAGGGGAGTTGAAGAGCTCCCTGGCAGAGATAGTGTCCCGGAGGAGTCGCCTATCCCCGCGGGTGAGTCCTTGTGCCGGAGCACTCGGAGCATGTCAAGGTAGCATCCCGGAGGAGCCGTCTACCCGACTGGCCGAGGTAGCATCCCGGAGGAGCCGTCTACCTGGCGGAAGGGGAGTTGAAGAGCTCCCTGGCAGAGATAGTGTCCCGGAGGAGTCGCCTATCCCCGCGGGTGAGTCCTTGTGCCGGAGCACTCGGAGCATGTCAAGGTAGCATCCCGGAGGAGCCGTCTACCCGACTGGCCGAGGTAGCATCCCGGAGGAGCCGTCTACCTGGCGGAAGGGGAGTTGAAGAGCTCCCTGGCAGAGATAGTGTCCCGGAGGAGTCGCCTATCCCCGCGGGTGAGTCCTTATGCCGGAGCACTCGGAGCGAGTCAAGGTAGCATCCCGGAGGAGACGTCTACCCGACTGGCCGAGGTAGCATCCCGGAGGAGCCGTCTACCTTGCGGAAGGGGAGTTGAAGAGCTCCCTGGCAGAGATAGTGTCCCGGAGGAGTCGCCTATCCCCGCGGATGATGTACACTCCGGAGAGTGGGTTGAAGCATGTTCCATGACCAAGGCAAGGTGCGCATGGTGTGATGAATGAGTGTGGTGCCCGGGGGCATGATGACATGATTGTGGCGCATGGGCGCGATGAAGTGAGTAAGGTGCCAGGAGCACGTCTATGTCAATGGCGCGGCGCATGGGCGCGACGGAGTGCGTAAGGTGCCGGGGGCATGCTTGTGTCAATGGTGGCGCATGGGCGCGACAGAGTGTGTAAGGTGCCGGGGGCACGTTGGTGTCAATGGTGGCGCATGGGCGCGACATAGTGCGTATAGTACCGGGGGCACGGTAGTGTGATAGAGAACCTGGGGGCACGGCTGTATCAGCGGCGCGGCGCACGGGCGCGGCGAAGTGTTGGAGTGTGACGCCCGAACGTCGGTGAAGGGGGTCACGGAGACGACGTCCGGGCAATGGACGATGAGCGTCGTGGAGTTGACGCGCGGGCGACATCCGGACGACGGGCGACGGGGTCGCGGAGTTGACGTCCGAACGACGGGCGACGGGGGTCGCGGAGTTGACATCCGGACGACGGGAGGTTGTTGCAGGAAGGATGTCGCGAGGTTGATGTACGAACGTCCGTAAGGTGATATACGACGGACGTCGTGAGGTTGATGTACGAACGTCCGTAAGGTGATGCACGACGGACGTCGCGAGGTTGACGTCCGGATGACGGGCGAAGGGCGTCGCGAAGGATGCAAGGCCTTTTGAAGAGAAGTGAAGGTGCTAAGGATTGAGGCCAAAGGCCAACCCTTGGGGGCAGGCCAAGGCCAACCCCAAGGGAAGGCCGAGGCCGACCACAAGGGGGAGGCCGAGGCCGACCCCAAGGGGAAGGCCAAGGCCGAGGCCGACCCCAAGGGGGAGGCCAAGGCCAACCTCCTTGGGCAAGTGCCATGGCGCATCGACGGACAACGTGCGAAGTGCGACGGTCGAAGCGTGATGCGGCGTCGCACGATGATGAGTTTCTTGGCCACGAAGTCGCGTAGAAGAAGTAAGAAGTGCACGTGACTTGAGCGTGCATGCTTTGACCGGTTGTGAGCGTTGAAAATGTCTGTTGCTTGTGCGGATGTGTCATGCAAAATTGGACCGTAGTAGGCCTTTGGGTGCGACCAGAATAGGTTGGGAACATAAGCCCCCTGCGTGTGGTGTGCGCGGAGGGGTAACCTGAGCGGGCACCGCACGCATAAACACTTAGGAAGATTTTATGTTGTTTGGCTGGAGTGTTGTTGAGGTCGTCTGCATGATGATGATGAAGAGTAGGTGGCTCGAGCCACCTCGTGCACCACCTACGAAAGCTTGGAATGCTTGGCGGTTGAGACCAAGGCACGTTGATAGGGCGCAGGGGTGCGAGCATGTAAACGGTGCCCGGGCGACGGACGACGAGTGTCACAACGACGTCAACCGGGTGATGGGCGACAAACGTCACGGAGACAGCGCACGGGCATTGGCGACGGGGGTCGCGGAGACGACGCACGGGCGCTGGCGACGGGGGTCGCGGAGACGTTGCCCGGGCGGCGGATGACGAGCCTCGAACAAAGAGTAGGAGTAAGTGGTTCGAGCTACCTCGCGCACCACCTACCAAGGATGTTGATGTCGGAGGACGTCGTCACATGGGATGTGATCAAATTTGCAAAAAAATTTCTAAGTGTAAAAAAAGTATGAAATGTGTAGTGGCGCGATGTGCGCGATCGAGCGTCGCGATGCAGGGGTAGTCCACGACGGGCGACAGGGGTCGCGGAGTTGACGTCCGGACGACGGGCGACAGGGGTCGCGGAGTTGACGTCCGGACGACGGGCGACGGGCGTCGCAGAGTTGACGTCCGGACGACGGGCGACGGGCGTCGCGGAGTTGACGTCCGGACGATGGGCGACAAATTTTTGAAGTTGCCGGCCTTGGATGTCGGCCATGATGTGAAGGCGAGAAGTTCGAAGGTGGCGGGGTGGACTTGGGTGTGGTGACCGAAGGGAAGAGGTTAGCGCGAGGCGCGCGTTGGTCGTCATTATGAGTTTTTTTTTTTGTGCATGCTTGGTGTGGTATGAAGCCGAAGAGTGGCCTTGGTGATGGAGGCCGAAGGTGAAGGGAGGGGGATGGGTGGAAGAGGTGGGAGGAGGGAAGAGATGAAGGGGAAGAAGGGGGAAGGTGGAGGTGGGCCGAGGCCGAGCTTGGGGAGAAGGGGAGAGGGGAAGTGGGAAGAAGGTGGAGAAGGGGGATGGCGGCGGCGGTGGGGTGCCGCGGTGGCCGAGGCCGAGGGGTAGGGGGAGGGGAAGGAAGGGGAAGGAGGGAATGGGGAAGGAGAGGGGCGGGGAGGTTGGATGGGCCGAGGCCGAGGTAGGTGATGGCGCGGGGGAGGAAGGGGAGGGGAAGGAGGGGTTGGGCCGAGACCGAAGGGTGGGTGAGGCCGAGGCCGAGGCCGAGGGAGGGGGCGGGCGAGGAAGGGGAGGAGGGAGGAGAGGAGAGAGGAAGGGGGGAGGTCGGCCTTGGGGAGGGGGTTGGGGAGGCCGAGGCCGAAGGAGGGGAGGGGGAAGAGTGAAGGGGAGAAAGGAAGGGAAGAGGAGAGGAAGAAGGGGGCGGCGGCGGCGGCGGTGGCGGGGTGCCGCGGGTGGCCGAGGGGCGGGGAGGAGGGGCGGGGGAAAGAAGAGAGGAGAGTGGAGGGAAGGGGCTAGGCCGAGGAGGTCGGCGTCGGCCGGGGAGATGGTGGGCAGGAGGCCGAAGGGCGAAGGCGGCGCATGGAGGGCTGGGCGGCGGCGGCTGGAAGAGAGAAAGAGAAGAGATGAGGAAGAATTAGGTTTAGAAAATTAGGGTTTGGTAGGAAAAGAAAGGCGCGGGTCGGGTTTCGGGTAGGGTCGGGTCGCGGGTCGGTCTCAGCACTGAGAGAAAATGGGCGCGGGTCGGGGCGCGCGGGTCGGTTTGGGTTCGCGGGTAGGGTTCTGCCCAGATTTTTTTGAAATTCAAATTCAAATTCAAATTCAAATAAAATAATAATAATAATTTTTTTTTTTTTGGGAACAGCCCTAAAGAGGGAGTCCCCAAGAAGATTTTCACAATTTGCAAGATGAGAGTGAGAGAAATTGGATGGGAGAAAGATGAAGCTTTTTTTTCATGAGAAAGAGAGAAGTTGTTTATGAAGTGGGGAAAGGGTGATGGGGTGTTGGATGGTGAGGGAGGAGAGGAAAATGTGAGAGGGAGAGTGATGAGCGCATGAATGTGGGGAGCATGTGGGGAGATGAAAAACTTGAAAATTTTTCTAAGTGTTGAAATCTTTTTTTTTTTGAGTTCGGGCAAGAATGGTAAGGGGAGGCCGTTGAGGGTGGTCATTGATCACCGGTTGCGAAAAAAATGAAAATTTTTCTAAGTGTTGGGCTGAGACAAGGATGCCGAGGGAGACCACTGAGGATGATCATCGATGGCCGGTTGCGAAAAAAAAATGAAATTTTTTCTAAGTGTTGGAAAAGTGAATGCAGGATGATGATGCGACCGTAGTAGCGCGGCTCGAGCCACCCCGCGCACCACGTACCAAGTCATTGCAAAGTGAGGCCGAAGGGATTGGGAAGGGGTGAAACCCCCAAGGGAGTGGGTAATGGCAAGAAGGGTGATATCAATAGACTTGTGCAAGATCAATGTAACTTGAAAATTTTCTAAGTCTGGAAAATGGAACTTCATTGATAACGAATGATAGGCAGCATGCCTTGATACATCGGTATGACGTACATGGAAACTTGCAAAAATGAACGAAAAAATTACAAGTGTGAAAAATGCACTAAGGCATGCCCTTATGTCCCGTACTTAGAGTTTGAGCTCTCTGGACGCAATCTTGTCAGCGAAGACAAACTTGAGGCCCCTGCACCACTTGAGACCATGACCGACCTTTCGATGATAGGGGCAGTAGTTGTGATGGGCTAAGTCTTCCGGGGTAGGTTCATTGTCGACATTGGGCATGGTTATGGCATTGTCATCGATCCATGTCTCAAGGAGATCTCTAACAGTCTTCAAGTCACACGGGTATTCCGGGGCAGGCATCGGCTGCCCTCTCTTGTCAGGACGCCCGTCCCTTCCTTGGGACTGACGCTTGCGGTTGTTGTCGTCGTTGCTAGCTGCTTCCGTCGTCGTGGCCAAGGCAATATGAGGTTGGGGCTTTGGAGTCTTTGACGGACCGACCGAGTCATATGTGCGCCGTGCAGCTTCCTTGAGATGTCCCCAAGATCGAAGCTGGAGGTTTTCAAGGTAGACCCTGTAGGTGTCCTTCATGTTCTTAATGCAAATGGGTACAAGGGTTTCATCTTTGCTGAAGTCAGTGCATTCCAAGCACTTGTGATGAAATCGCATAACATAGGTGTTGAGGTCTTCCCCGGGATTCTGGCGGATCCCGACAATGTCAACGATGGTCACACGTTCCGTCTCATAGTGAAACTTGTCAAGGAAAAGCTGGACCATGTCGGACCATGAGTGGATAGTACTGTCAGGAATCTGATGATACCAAGAGTAGGCGAGGCCAGTCAGGGACTTGTGAAATTCCTGAAGCTTCAAAGTGTCGTCTTCCCCGTAGTGCTCGAGGGAGCCAGCAAAACGGGTGAGATGCTCACGGGCATTGCCTTCTTTGCCGTTGAACAATGTGAATGATGGTTGCTTGTACTTGACAGGGTAGGGCTTAGTAGCGAGGCTGCCAAAGTAGGGAGCATGACCTGACAGCTTAGAGGCGGAGTGGGGTAAGGATGACTGCTTCAGACGGTGAAGGAGGGCATCTAAGTCATGCTTGGTGACGTACGACGCATGTGAGGGTTTGTGCCCTATCGTGATGATTCGAGCACCAGAGCCCCCAGACGGTACAACCTGAGGCATTGAGGGGATGACGATGGTAGAGAGGGGTTGGTGGTGGTGAGCAACTTGTTGGGGCATGGTTTGTACATGGGTAGTGTCAACTGCTGGAGGCCGGTCGTCAGGAAAGGTCGACTGGAGTAAGCCGGGGGAGTGACTTGTGTTTAGGTTCCGACTAGTTATGTTCGGGTTAGGCTCCATCTCAATTGATTCGTGAGTCTCCGAAGTGCTTCGAGCAAGGGCAATGCGTGGCGCCGGGGGCTGAGGTGCCGCGAGTCCTACTGTCGAGGGCCCGGAGGACCAAGGCAGCGGTGGTCGCGACACTGGGGCCTGAGCAGTGTCCAAAACTAGCCCAGGCGTTGAAGGTTGGATATGAGCAGGAGGGGCCAAACCTGGATCTTGGGATAACACAGGGTGAGTAATGGGCACAGGGTGCGGAGCTCTAAGGCTTTGGGAAATCGGTGATTGTGAAGTCAAGACTTGGATTGATTTTTGCATTCCCACCATGGCTGTCATAAGAGTGTCTATAGTGGGCGAAAACTGCTGGATGGCTGCGTTGACTGCAACTTGTATGTCAGGTGCGGTAGTTTGTGGCTGGTCTTGGAGACGCATAGCACTAGTCCCTTCTTGTTCGCCGAGGTGATCCTCCTCTTGTACGGTGTGGATAAGGCCCTGGCTGGCAGCCCTCGTAGCTTTTCGTTGTCTAGGCATGGAGACTGAGTGCAGAAGATAGACAGACTGCAGTACGATGCTCACCTCCCCAGCAGAGTCGCCAAAATGATGCCAAGGAAAGTGGGTTCGTACTTACGTGGAGGTGCCACAAAGGCTGCAGTCCGAGTCAGCTTCCAAGTATGTAAAGTGAGAAACAGCAAGGGTGGAACAAGGGCAGAGACCAAGGGCTTCCCAGACAGAGCTTGAGGGTGGCAGTGCTGCGAGGGCAATAGCGCAGGATGAATATACGACGACAGTCACAGTCCGATGCTTAGGTCCAAAGTCAGGGTCTTGTATGTTTCTCTCTCTAGGATTCTAGAGTGAGAAAGTGAAATATGTTCTGAAAATGTCCAACTGTTCATCTCTGTTCTGTCCTCCAAATGAATTCTCAAGACCTCTATTTATAAAGATTGAGATGATGACGTCATAAACCGACACGTGGCGCTCCCCGGGAGTGACACGTCACCGGGGGGTCCACTAGTGCCGGTGCTCCATGGACTGTCAGATCGCATATTCAACTGGCCTGCTCCTCACAGCGTCGCTCTGTCTGTCTGGAAAGACTGGCTCCCACCGCATCGGTGTGGCCAGAGAACCCCCTTGATCTAGCCTCCAATCCAAGCCCTTGCGGAGTCCCACAGGCCTGGCAGCGGTGGGGAAGACCCGACGCCCAACTGCCAGGTGAACTAGGCGCGATGCCCTCCGAAGACCTGCTCCCGTCTCGGAGTGACCCGGGGGTCATAGTCCCTAGAGGTGCCGACGCAAGCCCCCAGTGCCGGAGCACGTAGGCCAGTCACGCAGGCACCCTGACGGAGATAGTGTCCCGGAGGAGTCGCCTATTCCGCAGGCCGAGGTAGCATCCCGGAGGAGCCGTCTACCTGGCCGGCCAAGGTAGCATCCCGGAGGAGCCGTATACCTGGCGGAAGGGGAGTTGAAGAGCTCCCTGGCAGAGATAGTGTCCCGGAGGAGTCGCCTATCCCTGCGGGTGAGTCCTTATGCCGGAGCACTTGGAGCGAGTCAAGGTAGCATCCCGGAGGAGCCGTCTACCCGACTGGCCGAGGTAGCATCCCGGAGGAGCCGTCTACCTGGCGGAAGGGGAGTTGAAGAGCTCCCTGGCAGAGATAGTGTCCCGGAGGAGTCGCCTATCCCCGCGGGTGAGTCCTTGTGCCGGAGCACTCGGAGCATGTCAAGGTAGCATCCCGGAGGAGCCGTCTACCCGACTGGCCGAGGTAGCATCCCGGAGGAGCCGTCTACCTGGCGGAAGGGGAGTTGAAGAGCTCCCTGGCAGAGATAGTGTCCCGGAGGAGTCGCCTATCCCCGCGGGTGAGTCCTTGTGCCGGAGCACTCGGAGCATGTCAAGGTAGCATCCCGGAGGAGCCGTCTACCCGACTGGCCGAGGTAGCATCCCGGAGGAGCCGTCTACCTGGCGGAAGGGGAGTTGAAGAGCTCCCTGGCAGAGATAGTGTCCCGGAGGAGTCGCCTATCCCCGCGGGTGAGTCCTTATGCCGGAGCACTCGGAACGAGTCAAGGTAGCATCCCGGAGGAGCCGTCTACCCGACTGGCCGAGGTAGCATCCCGGAGGAGCCGTCTACCTGGCGGAAGGGGAGTTGAAGAGCTCCCTGGCAGAGATAGTGTCCCGGAGGAGTCGCCTATCCCCGCGGATGATGTACACTCCGGAGAGTGGGTTGAAGCATGTTCCATGACCAAGGCAAGGTGCGCATGGTGTGATGAATGAGTGTGGTGCCCGGGGGCATGATGACATGATTGTGGCGCATGGGCGCGATGGAGTGAGTAAGGTGCCAGGAGCACGTCTATGTCAATGGCGCGGCGCATGGGCGCGACAGAGTGCGTAAGGTGCCGGGGGCATGCTTGTGTCAATGGTGGCGCATGGGCGCGACAGAGTGTGTAAGGTGCCGGGGGCACGTTGGTGTCAATGGTGGTGCATGGGCGCGACATAGTGCGTATAGTGCCGGGGGCACGGTAGTGTGACAGAGAACCTGGGGGCACGGCTGTATCAGCGGCGCGGCGCACGGGCGCGGCGAAGTGTTGGAGTGTGACGCCCGAACGTCGGTGACGGGGGTCACGGAGACGACGTCCGGGCGACGGACGATGAGCGTCGTGGAGTTGGCGCGCGGGCGACGTCTGGACGACGGGCGACGGGGTCGCGGAGTTGACGTCCGGACGACGGGCGACGGGGGTCGCGGAGTTGACATCCGGACGACGGGAGGTTGTTGCAGGAAGGATGTCGCGAGGTTGATGTACGAACGTCCGTAAGGTGATATACGACGGACGTCGTGAGGTTGATGTACGAACGTCCGTAAGGTGTTGCACGACGGACGTCGCGAGGTTGACGTCCGGATGACGGGCGAAGGGCGTCGCGAAGGATGCAAGGCCTTTTGAAGAGAAGTGAAGGTGCTAAGGATAGAAGCCAAAGGCCAACCCTTGGGGACAGGCCAAGGCCAACCCCAAGGGAAGGCTGAGGCCGACCACAAGGGGGAGGCCGAGGCCGACCCCAAGGGGAAGGCCAAGGCCGAGGCCAACCCCAAGGGGAAGGCCAAGGCCGAGGCCGACCCCAAGGGGGAGGCCAAGGCCAACCTCCTTGGGCAAGTGCCATGGCGCATCGACGGACAACGTGCGAAGTGCGACGGTCGAAGCGTGATGCGGCGTCGCACGATGATGAGTTTCTTGGCGACGAAGTCGCGTAGAAGAAGTAAGAAGTGCACGTGACTTGAGCGTGCATGCTTTGACCGGTTGTGAGCGTTGAAAATGTCTGTTGCTTGTGCGGACGTGTCATGCAAAATGGGACCGTAGTAGGCCTTTGGGTGCGACCAGAATAGGTTGGGAACACATATAAATCATTAGGAGGGCAGTACTGTGAGTCATCTGAGTCACTATCATGCTCACTCTCATTCTCATGCCCACTCCCAATCTGATCAGTGTTCACATGCTCACTCTCATTCCCATGCCCACTCCCAATCTGATCAGTGTTCACATGCTCACTCTCATTCCCATGCCCACTCCCAATCTGATCAGTGTTTACATGCCCACTCTCATTCTTATCAGTGTTCACATGCTCACTCTCATTCCCATGCCCACTCCCAATCTGATCAGTGTTTACATGCTCATGCTCTGAGTTGCTGTTAACAGTGTGTAACTCTTGCTCATTGGGATGTTCATTTTCACATGGGGGAAGAAGAAGCTGGGTAAACTTATTGTTCTCATAGTATGATGCATCCAGGTCATCCTGAGTACCTAATGGTTGTTCATCACATAAATCAATCTCCTCAATTACAACTGATGAACCAGTTACAGGTGGAGGTACAAAATACTCCTCCACTGATGCACTTCCATGCTCAACATAGATTTCTACAACATTAACCTTTTTCTCAGTTATAACTCTTATTAGTTCCCTGATATCATCATCACCCCCTAGACCCCTCAACCCATTGTCAAGGCTCATCCCAGGAACCCTGTAATAATAAAACATCACCTCATGCCCATAACCGAACTCCTTTAACATTTCATCCACTTCATGCATTGACATCTTATCACACTCACAGTAATCGAAATAATTAACAAGGCCATCAATATAGTGCCTCTTTGGCATGTAAACAAACTCTCCACCACTGTGCAACTCAACTATAAAGAAGTCTACTGACATTCCTGTTTATAAGATATTTACTAATTAATACTCCAATTTCACGTTATAAAGTGCATATTATAGTAATTTCGAACAGCAAATTGCTATTCCCAAGCCCATAAACAAATAAGAAAAAAATTGAATTTAATTAACATAACAGCATGCATGCATTCTATATAAAAATTACTTCTAAGTATGTGTAAACAACATTATTTGTGAATCTGTATAAACAATATTATTTGGGAATCTGTGTAAACAACATTATTTCATGGATCATGATTGTGTGGGTGGCTACATCAGGATTCGTGTCGATTTAAAAAACATATCACTAAATCTAAAAAATGTATAGAAAAACTTATCGTAAAGATCGTGTGTTTCAAGATGGGTACCCTCTTCTCTAAGAACCCACGCCATTGCAATCTTTTATCTCCGTGGACTTTACTTGATTCGAGTAAAGGAAACGACGACCTCCCTCTGAAAATCAAAGAAGATGGAAAGACAGAGAAAGAGGAGACGATGTGTGTCTCTGTAGAAACGAACAACAGGTAGAGTGACGAATTGATCGTTCTTCGAGTAAAGGAATAACGATCTCCCTCTGAAAATCGAAGAAGATGGAAGGACAGAGAAAGAGGAGACGATATGTCTCTCTGAAGAAACGACGGACCGGTAGAGTGACGACTTTACCCTTCAAATTTGAAACTTAACGGATTTGTTCTTGACGGAACCTAACAGATGGACTTATTTGGACAAAATTTAAAAATCAGTGGTCACTTTGACACAATTTTAGGTCTAGTGGTCAAAATGAAATATGCCTAATAGTTCAATGGTCAATGGCGTAATTAACTCTAAAATTATATTCCCTATTTAACCACTCCAACCTAATTCGACCAAATAAGTTTTTCTCTACCATCCCTAAAAATAACAAAAAAGCAAAGTGGATTGAGTACCTTGGGAAGAGGGTTTCGAGTGTTGTCCATGCACAACCCCTTTATCACCAATGAGGAATCTTACCTATAACTGCCGAGGTTTGGTTCACTGTTAGATAGTTTGAACAACACGCCAATGGATCCTTCTTCATCGACCTTTCATCATATTATTCCAAGAAACTCATGGCTCGTCATATTCATTTATCTGCATGTTCAAATCATTGGGATTTACGAATTCCTTTGGTGTTGATCCTAAGAAACTATAAAAGAGTTCTTTGGGTCAGCTCTAAGAATCTTATTTTGATCTCCTTTATGGATAAAGGTACTCCCACCTTTACAGTGGCTTCATCTATGGTCATCCACAAGTTTCAAAAAGAAATCAGACGTGGGAGTGCCTGTACCTTCAACTACACGAGGTGGTGGGCCCATTGTATCTTCTTAGGGATATCAATCAAGTATTACAAACCCTGAGAAGACTACTCATAATAAAAATGATTTCCTAGGTCATCAACACCTCACCATATTCCTGCATAACCTGGGTTTAGTGGATATGCCCTGATGGGGACCGACGTTTACTTGGGTAAGAGGTAGCACTGGAGAGGACATCACATATGAAATCTTTGATTGAATTTATTTGAATATTAAAGTGGGAGCTAAAATATATGAGTGCCTCCCTTACCCACCTTGGCATTTCAACGTTCCTTTTCCTGCTAAACACGTCTCCTAAATATATCCGTAGTGGTAGAGATAAGAAAGTTGAAGCTAAAGACATAAAGATGGGCTAAAAATAATTCAAGAGACCTGGCACACTGAAATAACTGGTTCTCCACTTCATCGGATTGCTCAATGGCGACATCAGATGCTAGATCGTCTTTAATACTAGAATGAATCCACGTTGGATAATCTCCATACTCAGATAACAATGTGTCAAAATCTCTTGGTAGACTGGCAACGATTGCTCCCAGATCCGATTACTATCCAATATTAACACCTTCTTTGACGACGTCTTGATTGGTTATTAGATTGGGAAGAGTTGTCTTGGGCGCAAAGAGCCAAAGAAACCTTGTTATGCTTGGGATACTACAACACAAAATTCTTGTATGTAGCCACTGCGATTAAACACCATTCAAACCTCTTCTCTAATATTCGAGATAGTGTCGAAACATTACGTTCAAATGACTAGGAAACCTATAACTGCCTCCTCTTACATTTCACATCGCTTCTATGCCCCCACAGCTTGAATATTGCCTTGGATAATGGAAGTCAAAATGTTATGGGTATTCCATTAGCTCAGCTCTCACCCTTGCATAGCACAAAAATGAATAAACCCTTCACTGCCACGTCGTGTTCTAACTCAAACCTTTGAAATCACCAGGTCCTAATGCATTTTACCCATTCTCTACCAACATTGTTGGAGCTTCATGAACCCATCCATCAGGGCTGCGGTCTTATCTTTCCTTCGTACAGGCTGAATGCTAGCTGAAACTAACCATACCTTCATTATTTTCATCCCTGAGAACCCCCAACTCATCGCCTAATAATTGCTGACTTATTAGTCTGTGTAACCCTATCTATAAAGTTATCAGCAAAATCATTACCGACAGACTTAAATAGGTTTTGCCCGTACTTTTTTCACCTTTCCAAAATGCCTTTACTCCCAGAAGAAACATTATGGACAATATACTGATGACTCAGGAGTTGAAAAATAAAACTTGTACTAGGAAAACAAGTAAAGATGTGTTAAGGGTGTTTAAAATGGATATGAGTATGACCTATGGTAGACTTCAATGGGATTTTATTGACGCGATCCTCCTTCATTTGGTTTCCCTACTTGTGGAATTCGCCAAGGTGACCCATTCTCTCCCTTTCCTTTTATTTTATGTAGTGAGGTTTTTATCTCAATCTCTGATACAAGGGGAGAGATTCGGCGGCTTGTGTTGTTTAAAACTCACCCCTTAATCTACTAGTATTTCCCATTTTCTTATTTGTGGATGATTCCATCTTATTTTTCCATGTTACTCTGCTTGGATGTGAGCTAATCAAGATTCTTCTTCAAAATTATCTATAGGGTTCTGGACAACAGGTTAATTTGACCAAATCCAGCGTAGTGATAAGTCCCAATTGTCCGAATAACCTCTTAGATTATTGTGTCGGGAACTAGGTATCCCACTCTCTACACACTTTGAAAACTATTTAGCACCACTCTGGATATAGTAACATTTCGAAAGGACTTTTTTCAAACTCTACTTGCAAAAATTCAGAACCAGTGTGCTAATTGGAAAGGTCTTCTGTTGAATAAAGCAGGACGGGCCACTTTAATTTCTTCGGTCTTCTCGATCTTGGTAAAATCTAATATGCAACTTACTATGTTTTGGTATATGTCTGTCGACAGAAGGACTGGATTCTTTGTAAATTTTGGTGGAAAGGTGACGTGATAAGCAGCAACCTTCGTTGGGTCAACCGGTTTACACTTTGTGGTCCAAAATTGAGAAGAGGCTTAGGATTTTGATCAACAAAATTTCTCAATTTGGCATTACTTGTTAAAACTAGTTGATGCATCCTATCCCACCCAGAGGAGTTTTTATCTAGTTTTTTTTTTAATCAAATAATGTCATCATCATTCCTTCCTCACTGTTAGTAAAACATCCTCAAGCTCTTAGGGATGGATGGAAATCCGCATAGGAAAGAATATTATTTCTCTTCCTCTAGCATGGAAAGTGGAAGATGGTAACAATATAAACATTTGAGACGACCTTTGGTTACCTTCTGTCACACTTCAAGCAGTCTCAACTTTCCTAAACCCGTCCACCCACCACCCATGGCTTAAGGTGGTGACCGTCATCTGTCTTAACTCTTGGAACACCAATCTGCTCACAACTCTGTTCCTTTCCAATGTTACCTAAGGTATCTATGTTTCTCGAACATGATACAAAGACGTGTGTTCATGCAATAAATCCAAGGATGGCAAGTACCGTGTCAAATCATCGTATTTCCTCCTACATGAGCAGGAAATGACACAGCTCTATGCTATCAACCGCAACTTCAATCCCACTATTAGTTTACTACTCAAACTTGGAAATATCATTAGAAGCTTGCAATCCCAACCAAAATCCAACTACTGTTGTGGCAACTTCTGTTAGATCTTCTTCCCCTCAAGGATATACTCCGCTGCAGGAAAATAATCCGTGATAGTCTTTGTGTCTTTTTCAACAACAAAATTGAAACCTGGACATCTCTTTTTTCATACCATTCCCTCAGAATGATCTGGTTTGGGAGTGCCCTTGAAATCATAACCACACAACCCCATCCCTCCTTTAAGGAATGGTTAATTGCCTGGCTTAGTAAACACCAACAACAATCACTATTTTCATCTTATGCTTAAATCTTCTTCGTTTGTATTCTTTGGTGTATTTGAGTACACCATAACGAGTGTATATTTTGCAACCTCCATATAAGAGCCCTTCTGCGGTCCTAAAAATAGACCCCCCCCCCTATACGGCTTTCCTACACGTAGACCTCACCTAAAATGATCTTCAAGCTAGTATGGGGATTGTAATCACCGTTGACAGTGCCTTTAGATTAACATCGCCTTTAGATTAACATCTTACAGTAGCTCATATCATGCATCAAGTGCTCACATTGCGTAGGCTATTTCGATCTTACGTGCATGCTACTGGGTGCAACCGCACAATCACAAACATGTTGTATAGCATACTAATTCCAACCATCTTCTCTCATAGATAACGGGAACTTGAGGAGCTAGATGATGAAGTAAAGCCTATTATGTACGATATATGCCACCTATGCACCTCTTTTATTCTCAGTGAGGCCAAACTGTTGCTTCAGACAGCAAGCTCAGCTACCTCTTCCACCAACCAGGAGTGGCCCTCCGATCTTCGAAAGCCATTAAGAGGATATTTTCATGTGCTTCCTGACCTTCATTACATATCTAGTTTAGAGCTTCTTTGGATAACTGGATCACTTCGTCATGTATATGTTGATCTAATAGTTGTATCTTTCTCGTTTCTTATCCAGTCCATTGCTTATGTATTATTATGGTAAATCTTCTTTTCGTGGAATGTAAGTCTAAAATCTTAACCAAACAAATTGGAGGGAGAAGAAAGGAAATTGAAGGAAAGAAACTTATTTCTTATCATTACCTTAATTGTGAGTTTCTGTGAGGAGAGCAAAGAAGATTTCTAGAAACAAAACTTGATTTCTCTCCAAAATTTTCTTCCCAAAGTTGAGAAGAAATGGAGGGAAAGTAAAGGGTGTTTAATGTAATTTTGGAATACCATTATTACCCTTCTATCTGAATAAAAAGTCTAACATCACTGCAAAAATATAAGGACATTTCAGTAAAGAACAACTAAAAAATTTCTTTTCTCTTCTTTTATTTCCACTCACAAACGTCATAAAAATATTTTTCTCTTCCATCCTAAAAGTCACAAACACATAAAGAAAGGCCAAATCATTTCTCTTCCCTTCTCTCCCTTTCTTTTCACCTAAAACTCACAAACAAGTTTCTAGGGCTTTATAATGGACTTCCTTAAAGGGGTTGATATAGGCTTGTGGGAAATTCGAGCAAAGCTATTTAAATCTTCTTCACCAAGTATCTCTAAATCCTATCTATGTACATCATTGTCATTTACTTGATGTGAGATTGTTTCGATGGCATACTATAATCGCTTGGCATTGCGTTGCTAGGTTGTTAATTAAATTGTTCAATTGTTTGATTATGAGTATTGCTTCATTGGTAAATTGATCAAATTGAATGTTGTTTTGAGATAGTTTTTAATTCCCAATCAGTGTATAAAACTATATTCACCCCTTTAAGGCTTAATTACTAGTTCCATGGATACAAATCTAATGTGAATAAGCCATTACCTCCATGTAATCGACAATTTTCCACGTTCAGCCAAGCTAAATTCATGAGCTAGGTATTCAATTATTGTAGGTCCCTAAATACACCTAGAGGGGGGTGAATAGGTGTTTTACAGCTTTGAGTATAAATAAAAAACGAGATTACAAAGTAATGACAGATATAGCAGTAATAAATTTAACACAAAGATTTATACTGGTTCGGCCCCAGCAGCCTACGTCCAGTCCTCGAGCACTCCACGCAAGGGAGACCTACTCGAGCCTTTCACTAATCCAACTAGCTTCGGGTGCTAGCTCAAACCGCAGTACAATTTTCAAAACCCTTTCAAGGTTTCCAACAGTTTACAAATAAAAAGAGATTTACAATTTGAATACAACAAACAAGCTCCTTCTTGAGCAGCTGTTACAATGAAAACTAAGACTAAGCCTTCTTAGGTGGGAAGATCTATATTCTTTCATGAACCAAACCAAGAAGCTTACAGTAAACTATCTCAAGGATGAACTCACTCAACAGAGAATATATGAGAATTTAGAGAACAAGATGAGAGAGTGTTTTTAGATGAGTTAGAGAGAGTAATAAAAATATTTTTCAAGGAGAGGATTAAATGCTCTCAAGGACCCCTTTTTATACAAGTAACGGAAGTGAACCGTTAGGAAGGGAAAGCCCAAAATAAAGGATTCGACTAAAATAAGAGATTGAGTCGACTAAAAGTTTTGCTTCAACTAAAACATTTTAGCTTCGACTAAAATATTTGGCTTCGACTAAAACATTTGGCTTCGACTAAAAGTTTTGGCTTCGACTAAAAGTTTTGGCTTCGACTAAAACATTTGGCTTCGACTAAAACATTTAACTTCGACTAAAAGTTTTGCTTCGACTAAAAGTTTTGGCTTCAACTAAAACAAACAGATTTGGTTCTTTACTAGAATTTCTGTCAGATCTTTTAATAGAGACTTAGAAATTCTAACAAGGAAAAAATAGACATCAAGTTCTTGCATCTTCAATGTAGTCCAAGTCTTTAAATCCCAAGTCCGAGTCCAAATCCAAGTTCAAGCTTTGTCCACGTCAAGATCTTGTCTTTGTTTGATTAAGATAAATCCTGAAATGTTTATCTTAATAATGTTGTCAGATTAATGTTAGAGAAGATAAGTCTGGAATCATCAAAATCAACAAGTCAACAATCTCTCCCTTTTTTATGATGACAATATTAGTTCTAACATTATAAAGACATACTCCCCCTTAATCAGTTAACATTCACACAAGGAGATAACTAAAAGAGCATCTATTAATATTCAATAAAAGAATTAATAAAGATGCATACAAAGAATGATCAATTAATACTCGTTCTCCCCCTTTGTCAAATCAAAAAGAGGGGCAGCCAGTGCAATAATCAAATGAATAAAAAAATAAAAAAAAATCTAAGGCCGACGGCGGTGAGCACCCTCGGCAGAGGAGGAGGGATTAGCGGGCAGTGGAGCAGATCGACGAGCACCTTGCACAGAAGAGGAAGGTTCAGCAGGCGGCGGAGCGGTTGTGGGAACTTCAACAACACGAGGAGAGCGCAGCGGCGGAGGGTTGTAAGGGAGATGCGGGTTAAAGAACCATTCTTCCCCTTCGTTGCCAGTATGTCGAGAAGGAAAGATATCCGGACGAGTCAGCTCAAAGCCATGAGCCTGATCAAAGATCTGATGAGCCAGATAGCGGTTTTGTTCGGTTAGAATGCTCGTGGTGAGATAGGCCTGGCGACGATGAGCCTGAAGGGCAGCGTCCTGCTGGCGATGAAGATCATGCTGCATCTGAGTCAAACTTTCCAAGAGTGGAGTATTGTTTAGAGGGGGAGAGGAAAGGTTAGCGGTAAGGTCATTGAAAAGGTTGTGAAAGTCGATTTGGTTCGAGAGAAGCTGGGCGGATAAGTGTTGAACCGAATGCTGAAGGGCAGCAAGCTCATGAAGGAGAACAGTGTGGTTAACTGCAACAGAAGCTGCAAGGGTGGTTTGCGATTCAAGTATTAACTGAATCGAAGTAGAGAGACGAGAAAGAGTGTCAGAGAGGTCGGAGTTGTCGGAAGAGAGGAACTCTTCAAAATTAAGATTTGAGAAGTTGTTAAGCAGACTACTAAAGAAAGGATCGGCAGGGTGGGTAGAGGTGGGACCGAGGAGGAAGGGTCAGAAGGAGGGAAGGGGATAGAGCTAGATGGGTCAGTAGGTGTAGGGGGTATGAACTGAGTAGAAGGAGGTGGTGTTGGTGAAATAGACGGGGAAGGAGCAGAAGGTGCGGCTGAAGGAATTGCAGGAATAGGGGAGGGAACAGGAGTAGAAGCAGAAGCGGGGGCCGGGACAGACTGGGTGTGGGAAGGGTCGGTAATAGTGATGAACTCAAGAATGACAGTGTCGGAGGTGAGATCAAAGCGAATGGCGAAACCGGCACGTCGAAGAGAAGTTTCGTCAAGAATATGGTGACTCGGGAGAGAGATACATTCCGAGTTAGAGGTAGGCAGAGGGACATGAAAATATTCAATAACACGGGTTAACAGGAGTTTGAAAGGAAGATTGGCAGATGATTTGGTTTTTCGGGCATTCATTACGAGCATGATAATGCCCGCAATGTTTAAGGGAGAACCCCAAATGAAGTGGGTGAGAAGAATGATGTCTAAATATGAAAAAGTAGCATATGAGCCGGAACGGGCCGAGAGATTATAACAAAGATAAGATGGAGGACACGATGAAGAGGAGAAAGGTCACCTAGACTAGGTTTGCAGGGTTGAGAAATGGACTGGTCACCTAAAAGAGTTTGTGTTTGTTGGAGGGGGTAAAGGAGCTGGTGGTACACCACGTGTTTACGGTGAAAACAAGGGTAGAGGATTGATTGGTAAAATCGAGTATGTGGGCTAAGGTGGTGTCATCGAGACGGATGTGGACCCATTCACATATGTGGTCAAAAAGCTAGGTGATTGAGTAGTAAAATGCATGTTGGAATGGAACATGCGGACAAGAGCAAGGTAATAAATGTAAGGTGGAGAAAGAATGGAGAGACAGCCCATTCGCTCAAAAAGACCTGTAAGACCAAGTTGAGTCATTAGATTGACATCACTTGGACGACCGGGAACGACCTTCCGATTTATGAAATTTGTATAGTAGGTGATTTGGTCGTCGGCAGATGGAAAAAAATGGGGAATGTGAAGTATATCGGTAGAGGAAGTATAAGGGCAAGTAGGGGGTGGACAGGTTGGTGGAGGAGCAGATGAAAAAAGGGCAACATGTGGAGGAGGAAGAAGAGGATGAGTAGGAACAACAGTACCTGAAAATGACAGAGCAGCAGACGGCGGAGGGACAGGTGCAGAGGACGATGGACGTGGAGCAGCAGTTGATGTTTGACAAGTGCGGCGATGGGTGGATGGCGGTGGTGGAGCAGCAGCAGTATCAGGTGGAGCAACAGTAGAGGCAGGAGCCACCTCAAATTCATCGCCATAGTCAATGACAAGACGACGCCTACTATGAGGGTTTGGGTTGGAGTCCAAGTGGGTCCTTGGAGTAACAGGTGGACTAGAGAGAGAAGAAGAGTAAGAGTCTGTGAAAACGAAGGACAAACAGTGAAAAAAGGGAACAATAAAAAGTGAAAGTGAAAAAGGGGGCTATATATAGGCAACGAACTTTTAGTCGACTGAAACATGACTTTCAGTCGACTGAAAAGGTTTTAGTCGACTGAAAGTGGACTTTTAGTCGACTGAAAGTCCAATAGGCTGTGAAAAGAGAAAGAGAACTTTTAGTCGACTGAAATGACTGTTGAAGCAAAAGAGAATCATCAGAAGCAAAAATGAAAGTTGAGGCATAAGGAAAAACAAGACTGAACATTCAAAGAGAAAGATTTCGGTTAAAAAACATTTAGCTAAGATCACACATTCCTAAACGACGATGAAGAGAATAGAAGGAGGATTCAGCTAAGGGTTTTGTAAAGATATCTGCGAGCTGATCTTCAGAGCCAACTTTCTTGAGTTCTATTAACCCTTTCTAAACATTGTCTCGGAGAAAGTGGTGACGAATATCGATGTGCTTAGTGCGCGAGTGTTGGACGGGATTTTTACTAATGTCTTTAGTACTGCTACTGTCGCACATAATAGGAATATGGTCTATAGAGACACCAAAATCTCGTAAAGTTTGACGCATCCACAGTATTTGGGCACAACAGCTTCCAGCTGCAACATATTCCGCTTCAGCTGTGGAGAGAGCCACATATGTCTGTTTCTTACTGTGCCACGACATAAAGCATCGCCGAGGAACTGGCAAGTGCCACTAGTACTCTTTCAATCAACAAGACATCCCGCATAATCAGAATAAAAAAAACCTACTAGATCGAGTGAGGAACTATAAGGATACCAAAGACCTAATTTTAAAGTGCCAAAGAGATATTTATAAATACGTTTAACTGCAGAGAGATGAGATTCTTTGGGACAGGCTTGAAAACGGGCACAAATGCATACACTAAACATTATGTCAGGTCTAGAAATAGTAAGATAAAGTAAACTACCAATCATACCACGATAAAGTTTGTTATCTACATCTTTACCATTTTCATCTTTGACAAGATTAACGCTGGGAGAAATAGGGGTACCTCTAGGTTTAGCATTATCCAAGCCAAACCTTTTCAAAAGTTCTCGTGTGTACTTAGACTGACTTATAATAATTCCTTCTTTTGACTGCTTGATTTGAAGTCCAAGGAAAAAGGTAAGTTCTCCCATCATGCTCATCTCAAATTCCCTGCGCATATTCTCAGCAAACTCTTGGCATAGATCATTGTTAGTGGCACCAAAAATAATGTCATCAACATATATTTGAACTATTAAAATATGCGAATTATGAATTTTTGTAAAGAGAGTAGTATTGACTTTGCCACGAGAGAATCCATGATCAATGAGGAAGCTGCTAAGACGATCGTACCAAGCTCGAGGAGCTTGTTTAAGACCGTACAAAACCTTTTTCAGCTTAAAAACATGATTGGGGTATTTTTCATTTTCAAAACTAGGAGGTTGTTTAACAAAAACTTCCTCCTTTATTACCCCATTCAAGGAAGCACTTTTCACGTCCATTTGAAAAAGTTTAAAGTTCATATGACATGAAAATGCCAAAAGAATTCGGATAGCTTCAAGTCGAGCAACTGGGGCAAATGTTTCATCAAAATCAACCCCTTTGACTTGATTGTATCCTTGAGCAACTAGTCTAGCCTTGTTACGAACAATATGGCCATTTTCATCAAGTTTGTTTCGAAAAACCCACTTTGTTCCAATGACCTTTTGTTGAATAGGAGCCGGAACTAGTAACCAAACATCGCTTCGCTCAAATCGATTCAATTCATCTTGCATGGCAAGAATCCACTCAGAATCGTTTACAGCCTCTGAAATGTTTTTAGGCTCTATTTGAAAAAGAAAAGAAAAATCCGCACAAAAAAGATTTATCGTAGATCGTGTTGTAACTCCGCGTTCCACATTACCTATGACTTGTTCTAATGGATGACTGGAAGAGTATCTCTAGCTTTTTGGAAGAGGTAGAGTCTCGTCACTATTATTGGGAGAAGATGTTGAACACTCCCCCTCAGTTGAGGAGACATTAAGTTGGTTGTTCAAATCTAGGGAGAGTTCTTCACTGTCATCACCTGCATTCTTACTTGGTTTCTCAACGTTAGATTCTTCAAATACTACATGCATAGATTCTTCAACTGTCATAGTTCTACGGTTATAGATTCTATATGCTATACTTTTTAATGAATAACCAAGAAATATTCCCTCGTCAGATTTCGCATCGAACTTTCCCAAGTTCTCACGATTGTTCAAAATAAAGCATTTGCAATCGAAAACCTTGAAATAATCGATTTTTTGGTTTTCGATTTGAGAACAGTTCGTAAGGTGTTTTATCAAGAATTAGTCTGATGAGTACTCTGTTCAACACGTAACAGGAAGTGCTGATGGTTTCAGCCCAAAAATATTTTGGCCGAGAGTTTTCATGAAGCATGGTTCTGGCCATTTCTTGCAGAGTACCATTCTTTCTCTCTACAACCCCATTTTGTTGGGGTGTCCGAGGAGCAGAAAACTCATGTGATTTTGAATACAAAAAGAATAAAATCTTTTTCAAATTCACCGCCATGATCACTTCGAATTTTTACAAGCTTCAACTCCTTCTCATTTTGAAGCTGCTTAACAGGACTGAAGAATTTTTCAAACGCTTCATCCTTATGAGTTAGAAAAAGAACCCAGGTGTATCTGGAGAAATCGTCAACAATGACGAATGCATAAATTTTCCACCTAGGCTCTCGTAGGGCCAAAAAGATCTAAATGAAGGAGTTGAAGAGGGCGAGAGGTGGAAACAACATTTTTGGCTTGAAAATATGTTTTTTACTGTTTACCATATTGATAGGCATCACAAACTTTACCCTTGATAAACATTAATTTTGGTAAGCCTCTGACAAGTTCTTTCGAGAGAAGTTTCTTGATTAGATCCATGTGAACATGACTTAATCTACGATGCCACAACCAAATATCATTATGCTGAACAGAAAGACACACTTCACGAGAAGAGTCAGATGCATCAAAAGATAGAGTATAGATATTACCATCTCTCTTACCAACCAAGGTACCTCCATCTGAGGCATGACTGATAAGGCATTGATCGCCTTCGAACTGAACTTTGTGTCCACTATCGATTAGTTGACTGATAATTATCAAATTGAACTTCAAACCGTCAACCAAAGATACGTTATCGATAGATATGGAATCGGTGCCAATTTTACCTTTACCGATGATCTTCCCATTTGAGTTGTCTCCAAAGGTAACAAGCCCTCCATTTTTCGGGGTGATATGTGAGAAAAGAGAGCGGTCACCTGTCATATGTCTTGAACATCCGCTGTCGAGAATCCATTTGTTGTAATCTACCCTTGCTTTCAAGCATACCTACAACAGATTCTGGTTTCGTTCCTTTAGGTACCCACACTTTCTTGGGTCCTGGAAGATTAGATAAATAAGATTTTGACACCCAAACTTGTTTCATTTTATTCTTTGTAATATAAGAGAATGACAGATTTTTAATAACATTAAGAGGATAATTTTTAACTAAGTGTCATTTCTTTTTACATACTGTACAGAGTGTGAATGGAGAGCAAGAAGCTAAATTTTTGTTAAAGAAATTTTTATAATCCTTTTGCTTCTTTGAAGGATCGTATCCGATTCCACTTTTCTCAAAAACACATCTTTGTCTTCCCAAAAGAATATCCAAATTCTCTCTTCCTTGGGTAAATTTTGAAAGAGTAAAATTCAGATCTTCAATCTCCTTTTCTAAATTAATTTTTTTGTATAGAAATATATTCCAGATGAGATTTTAAGAATTCGTTGTCAACTGGAACTTTTACTCCTCGGGGAGATTGGATTTCAGAAGACAAAAGGGAGTTGTCCTTCTTAGAAGCATTCAGATTATTTTCTAAAGAAGTATTTTCAGAAATATAAAGTTTAATCTTTTCTTGAAACTCTTCCTTTTCGCCTTCCAACTCTTCAACAGTATTTATCAAAGAAAGGGCCTTATTTTTTAGATTGGCATTTTTAACTTTTAACTTTTCATAATTTTCATTGAGTTCTAGAAAAGCTGACTTGAGTTCATTATAATCAGGATTATCAGATATTACCTTGGAATTATCATCTTTGGCCATGAAGCAAAGTTGAGCTACTTCATCATATTTGTTAATTTCTTTGTCACTTTCATCAGAGTCATCTCAAGTCAGTAGAGCTTTTCTAGACTTGAACTTCTTTTCTTTGAAATCTCGATTGTTGCTGCTTGCAGTCTTGTTCTTGAGTTGCGGACAATATTTTTTAATGTGCCCAGTTCTGTCGCATTCATAGCAGGCATCAGGATTTTTCTTTACATTCCAATCACTGTTATTTCTCTGATGTGATTGGTTTGTAGGATTTCTCCTAATCTTCCCATCTCGCTTGCTTGCAAGAAACTTCTTGAACTTTCGAGCGATGATAGCCATTTCAGGATCAGAATCGTCGTTGTTCTCTGAAGGTTCATGAGAGGTCTCAGCTTTAAGAGCTAAGTTCTTCTTCTTGGAGGTGGTTTCTTCTTCGTCATGAATTTTCATTGTAATTTCATGAGTCATTAGAAAACCCACCAATTCTTCAAGCTTCAGCAAATTCAAATCCTTTGCCTCTTGAATGGCTGTGAGTTTTGCTTCCCATCTCTTTGGAAGAGATCTGAGAACTTTTCAGACAACTTCTTTTTCTGGGTAGATTTTACCCAAAAGCTTCAGTCCATTTATAATGTGAATCTGGAGTACATCTCATTTATGGACTCGTGCTCCTTCATCTTGAAGGCCTCATATTGCTGGACCAACATTTTGATCTTGGTCTCTTTTACTTGATTTGTTCCTTCATGAGTAACCTCCAACAACCTCCAAATTTTTCTAGCAGTCTCACATGCTGAGACTCAATTGTACTCACTCATGTCAAGGCCACAGCTGATAATGTTCTTAGCTTTATCATCCATGGAGAAAAGCTGCACCTCATGAGAGTCCATTTCAAGAATTCCTTTCGAAATCTTGGTTCCATCAGGTCCATCCTTCATCGGAATGATAGGACTATTTTCGACAACATACCACACGTGTGTATCCTGCCTCAGAAAATTCCTCATGCGATTTTTCCAGTAGTTGTAGTTGTCATTTTTCAATAAGGGTGGCCTGGTGGTTGCTAATCCTTCTTCCATAATGCGATCTTTAGCTCTTGACAATTAAGTCACAGAAACATACCAGAGCACACGGATCTGATACCACTTGTAGGTCCCTAAATACACATAGAGGGAGGTGAATATGTGTTTTACAGCTTTGAGTATAAATTAAAAATGAGATTACAAAGTAATGACAGATATAACAGTAATAAATTTAACACAAAGATTTTTACTGGTTCGGCCCCACCAGCCTACGTCCAGCCCTCGAGCACTCCACGCAAGGGAGACCTACTCGAGCCTTTCACTAATCCAACTAGCTTCGGGTGCTAGCTCAAACCGCAGTACAATTTCCAAAACCCTTCCAAGGTTTCCAACAGTTTACAAATAAAAATAGATTTACAATTTGAATACAACAAACAAGCTCCTTCTTGAGCAGATGTTACAATGAAAACTAAGACTAAGCCTTCTTAGGTGGGAAGATCTATATTCTTTCAAGAACCAAACCAATAAGCTTATAGTAAACTATCTCAAGGATGAACTCACTCAACAGG
>JAVXUO010001809.1:0-98109 GCA_033065855.1 Escallonia rubra
CCTCTTCCCCCGAATTATTTCTTACGCTCTCATCATTCTCCCTATCTCACCTACATAATCTCCACAATTTTTTTTCGTCAAAAAAATTTGCTAGAAGATCGGTGGATTTCTTCGTCATTTTTTTTCAAGTCAAAACAAGTAAGTATTTTGAATTTTCTTATAATTCAATGTTAATTTAAATTGTTGTTACGCTTAAATTGTTCTTACCATAGTCTAAAATTCGTGTTTAGGGCGTCAAAATTACGTTTTTACAAATCGGGGTATTACATTCGAAAGATTCGGTAATAGCGATTTTTTAGGGCGTCAAAATTATGATTTTTCACGAATTTATAAACAAATAGCTAGAGCTAGATTTTTCCAAAGTGCAAAAAATAGACTTAGTTATTTTTAAAATATCTGTATCAGGTAAAAATTTCAGATTTTTTCAAATACTGGAAAGGGGTTAACTGATACACGCAACCTTGTAACTTCGCAGTGTAATTTAAAATATCAAGCTAGCGCGAGTTCGCGCGAAAATTTTTTGAGAACCCTAGGATGTTGGAAAGTTCCATTCCTCAGGAATTCGGGCCATTCCGAAGCCGGTAGCAATTTTTTGCCGAACGGGTTTTTAAGCGCTCGATCCGGACACCGATTCGGAATTTTTTGACGAAAAATCCCTAAAATGCTTTTTAGATTAGAATGCACTCAGCAACCTTCGAATAGCGTCTTAAAGCACGTTTGAGATTTTTTCCGATGCCAGGGGGCATTTCGGTTATTCGCCTCCCGAGCGGGGTATTTTCGTAATTTTGCCCTTTTCAATTTTTTCGAGCGTCTTTTTAGTCCGTAAATGTAAGCAAACCCTAGCGAAGGCGATTTGAAGCCAATTCGTTGGGCGTTGGGGTTCGCTGGAACTTCGCAGTGTAAATTTAAGATATCAAGCTAGCGCGATTTCGCGCGAAACTTTTTTGAGAACCCTAGGATGTTGGAAAGTTCCATTCCCCATGAATTCGGGCCATTCCGAAGCCGGTAGCAATTTTTTGCCGAACGGGCTTTTTAGCGCTCGATCCGGACACTGGTTCGGGATTTTTTGACGAAAAATTCCTAAAATGCTTTTTAGATAAAGGATGGACTCAGCCTTCGAGAATAGCGTCTTAAAGCACTTTTTAGATTTTTTCCGATGCCATGGGGCATTTCGGTAATTCGCCGCCCGACAGGGGTATTCTCGTAATTTTTGCCCCTTTCAACTTTTTCGAGCGCCTTTTCAGTCCGTAAATGTAAGCAAACCCTCGCGAAGGCGGCTAGGGTTCCATGGTCCAGAATTCGGGCTATTCCGAAGCCGGTAGCAATTTTTTGCCGAACGGGCTTTTTAGCGCTCGATCCGGACACCGGTTCAGGATTTTTTGACGAAAAATCCCTAAAATGCTTTTTAGATCAAGGATGGACTCAGAAACCTTAGAATAGCGTCTTAAAGCACTTTTTAAATTTTCCGATGCCAGGGGGCATTTCGGTAATTCGCCGCCCGATAGGGGTATTTTCGTAATTTTGCCCATTTTAACGTTTTCAAGAGTCTTTTCGGTCCGTAAATGTGAGCAAACCCTCGGAAGGCGGCTAGGGTTCCATGGTCCAGGAATTCGGGCCATTCCGAAGCCGGTAGCAATTTTTTGCCGAACGGGCTTTTTAGCGCTCGATCCGGACACCGGTTCGGGATTTTTTGACGAAAAATCCCTAAAATGCTTTTTAGATCAAGGATGACTCAGCCACCTTAGAATAGCGTCTTAAAGCACGTTTGAGATTTTTCCCGATGCCAGGGGGCATTTTCGTAATTCGCCGCCCGAGAGGGGTATTCTCGTAATTTTACGCTTTCAACTTTTTCGAACGTCTTTTCAGTCCGTAAATGTAAGCACACCCTAGCGAAGGCTGATTTGAAGCCGTTTCGCGGGGCGTTGGGGTCCTAATGAACCCCGGGCCATTTCGGTAATTTGCCGCTCATCGGGTTCTATTTTCCTAATTTTACATTACACGAATTTCCCGAACCACTTTTAGTTCAGGAAAGGGTGTGAGACATCCGAAAAGTTATACTTTAAAGTTGTGAATTAGATAAAGCTTGTTGGGGCGATGACTGAAAAAACTATGAAGCTTTTCTGATGGCAGGGGGCATTTTGGTAATTCGCATTCCCGAGAGGGGTATTTTCGTTACTTTGCCCCTTTCAGTTTTTCAAATGACTGCTTCGTCCAGAAATGTAAGCAAAGCACCTGAAAGGTGCTTTCGAAGCTGATTTGGGGCGTTATGGTGATAATGAACCCCCGGGGGCGTTATGGCGATAATGAACCCCCTGGGGCATTTCGGTAATTTGCCGCTCATCGGGGGCTATTTTGGTAATTTTACATTATACAAATTTTCCAACAATTACACTGCAAATAGAGTCCATTCTTCTTTTATTTAATTCTATGACTTGTTGGGAATGATATAATTTTTTTTTTTAGATTTCAGTATAAATATGGATGCAACTGGAGGAAATATTTTTTGTGAAGGTTCTGATCCACCTTACTTGGGTCAAATATTCCAAACACTGGACGAAGTCGAAGCATACTACAGAGCATATTCGAAAACGATGGGTTTCGGTATTAGAACTAAGACGACTAGAAAACGGGTGAATACCGATCAAATTGGTGCAAGGTTATTTGAGTGTCATAGAGGAGCACCGTATGTACCCCCGGTCGTTCAGATCAGTGACGAAGGGACAACAAGACAAAGAAAACGGGACACATTTCCGGGTACCGGCTGCAAAGCCCATGTGTATGCAGTACACCGGAAAATTGAAAACCATTGGGTTGTGACGGCTGTGGAGTTGAGCCATAATCATCAGTTTTGCACCCCTAGTATGATTGGTCAAATTCATCAACACCGAGAAATACGCGCGGCACAGAGACAACTGATTTCAACAATGGCCGACGCTAAAATTCCACCTTCTAAGATGATGGGGGTTTTCTCAGGCCAGGCTGGGGGGATTGACAAGTTGAGTTTCAACGACGTAGACCTTCGAAATGAACTTCGTGCACAAAAGAGAGAGTTTTTCGGAATGATGCTCAAGCTACCATTGATCTCTTCAGGTGCCTTCAGAGTGAGAATTCTGGATTTTTCTACAGTATCCAACTCGATGATGAGAACCGCATTAGTACTATATTTTGGGCGGACCCCCGTTCTATAGCTGCTTACCTAAATTTTGGGGATGTTGTGACGTTTGACACCACATACCGCACCAATAAGTACTCTATGCCTTTTGCTCCGTTCACGGGGGTGAACCACCACTATCAGTCAATCTCGTTTGGCTTTGCCCTGCTTAGGGATGAGACGGAGGAGTCATTTACGTGGTTATTTGAAACGTGGCTTCAAGCAATGTATCGTATTCCTCCACAGACCATCATCACCGACCAAGATCTGGCAATGAAAAATGCAATCGCTAAGGTCCTTCCAGATACTCACCATGGCCTGTGCACGTGGCACATAAGCAACAAATATCCCGAACGGCTTCACCATGTATATGCAAACCATCCGGAATTCAAGACTGACTTTAATACATGTGTGAAGAAATCGTTGACGGTAGACGTGTTCGAGGAGAGGTGGGCCACGTTAATGGATGACTACTCTTTGCACAATCATGACTGGTTACAATCGTTGTATGCGATCAAGACACAGTGGGTCGGTGCCTACACCAAGAAGTTTTTTGCAGCCGGAATGACTACGACCTCGAGAAGCGAAGCTATGAATTCATTCTTTGATGGGTACGTAAGCCAGTCTTCAAGTATAGTGGAGTTCGTACTGGAGATGCAGAAAGCCGTTGATAGGCAATTGTACCGTGAGAGAGAAGCCGACGCGGCTACGGCTTACAAGGAAAGAGCCATACTACTCTTTTCACCTTTGGAGGCTCATGCGGCTCAAGTCTATACGAAGGAAATGTTTAGACAGTTTCAAGTTGAACTACTAAAGTCGAATCAATATGGCATGACAAAGTTGCACGAGTATTCCACCAGAGATCTCAAGGTTTATGCTTTGACAAACGTGACGAATTTTCCCAATCCGTGCTCTTCGTCGACTCCGAGGAACAGAAGACATTTTACCGTGGCTAAATGTATGGACACCGGGTTGGTAAATTGCAACTGTCAATTGTTTGAGCATAAAGGTATACTTTGTCGACACGCGTTGAGGCTTTTGATCTCGAAGAATGCTAGTGAAATCCCTCAACAGTATATCTTGGAACGGTGGACGAAGGAAGCCAATAGAGTCCACGGTCACATTCCTTACGTGCCCAATGTTTCAGTTGATTTCGAGCAATCTGAGCCGCTGCGATATAATCACCTTTGTAACATCATGCACAGTTTATCATTGGATGCAGCGTCAACGTTTGATGGGTACAAGTATCAAGTTGAAGCAGCCGCACGGGATACGGCTAAGCATGCACAGTTTAGGATGGCTGATCCACAAAGACGGGACACTCCGACTACTCGGACGACTCGAGCCGGTAGATTCAATCGAGCCAAACAGCCAGTCATTGACGGCACTAGCACGCAAGTTGAGGAGGACGACATTTTTGATCCAATTATTTCTCAAACAAAAGGGCGAAAACGAGAAATACGCATGAAGAATCCCATTGAAAAAGAAACGGGTCAAAAAAAATTGCGAAAGTGTGCGTTGTGTAATAAGATGACTGATCATGACAAGAGAAACCATTATAAAGCGTTAGGTCTTGCACCTGGCAGTATGGTCGAGGAGGACGATGATGATGAAGAGTGTTAGGGTTAATGTTTCAGTTGTATAACGAATAACGTTTATAATGTTTAAATTTGTGATTTAGTTTGTTGAATCTTTAATTTGTGATTTGGTTTGTTCTTCCGAAAAATCTTGTACTTTTTTTGTCACTTTTTTTTCGCTCATTGCACCTCAGGCACGCTAGTTAGCCCATTCGTAACAATTTCGGCGAAAAACGAGACACATTATTTTTTGGGTTTTCCTAGGAAGGGCCTATTCGGGCACACTTTAGGGCCCAATTCATAGCTTCCGAAAAATTGAGTAATTTTTTTTGTCATTTCTTTTTTGCTCATTGCACCTCAGGCACGCTAGTTAGCCCATTCGTAACAATTTCGGCAAAAAACGAGACACATTATTTTTTGGGTTTTCCTAGGAAGGGCCTATTCGGGCACACTTTAGGGCCCAATTCATAGCTTCCGAAAAATTGAGTAATTTTTTTTGTCATTTCTTTTTTGCTCATTGCACCTCAGGCACGCTAGTTAGCCCATTCGTAACAATTTCGGCGAAAAACGAGACACATTATTTTTTGGGTTTTCCTAGGAAGGGCCTATTCGGGCACACTTTAGGGCCCAATTCATAGCTTCCGAAAAATTGAGTAATTTTTTTTGTCATTTCTTTTTTGCTCATTGCACCTCAGGCACGCTAGTTAGCCCATTCGTAACAATTTCGGCGAAAAACGAGACACATTATTTTTTGGGTTTTCCTAGGAAGGGCCTATTCGGGCACACTTTAGGGCCCAATTCATAGCTTCCGAAAAATCTCGTAATTTTTTTTGTCATTTCTTTTTTGCTCATTGCCCCTTAGGCACGCTAAATAGGCCATATATATGAATTTAGGCAAAATCGAGACAAATAATTTTTCAGAAAATCATATAACGTATTATTATAGGTGCATACTGTATCGCCAAATTCGTAGCAACAATAAAAAATTATGAACATTTTTTTCACGGGTCCTTTGCTCATCAAACCATAGTCACGCTAAGTAGGATAATGGTAATGAAGCCATCTAGCTTCATTTTTTTTTTTTTTTTTTGCTATCCTATACCTAAACGTCAAGGCAGCCTTCCTTGTCCACGACGTATATCTGAGCACCTCCGAGCGAGCAATGTAATCCATGTACTTGAGGACGTAAATCCCGCAATCATGACTGTTATATTGCTTTGGTCGGTCCTGTATCGTCTCGACCGTCCAAGGATCTACCGTCGAATTCCTGGTGATGGATTCCCCCGAATAATCTCGGCACGCTAGCGAGAAGATAGTAGTCTGCATCCAACAATTAAAAAAGGTCATCAATATATGTTACGATAAGAATATACTATGAGCCAAGGTCAACCGATAAAAACTAACCACTGCAGTGATGTACTCGCTGTATGTCTGTGCCAGCGACCGAAAGGGAGAGTCCTCCCGTAGGCTATCGTATATGTTGACCGCTCTGTTCGCTGGATAGAGAACTAATAGGAACCAGTGGTGTTCGTGATGGCAAGGCATCATGACAAGGTTCGCATGAGCAGCGTGACATTGATTCTCTGCGGTCAACAGGGCTAACAAGTTTCCAGCTGGTTTCCACTTACCCATGCCTGCCCCTCGCCTCCTCGATTCTGTGAACTCCCTCATGCTGGTCACCATTAATGGGACAAGATAAGTGGGATACATGTTAAGCTTCAAATCTTCGCGATGGTTATAACGTAGCTCTCTAATCCGGAGCAGATCTATATAAGCGTTCATGACAAAATTTGAAATATCTGTCTCCGGTGCCAACATTCTCACATCCGTGTGACCTAGCAATGTTCCAAGAGGAAAGTCTGTTGAATCGTTGACAGGCTCAGGCCCGAAGTAGTGCCGGTCGATCCAACCCCGCTTCCATCGCCCCAATGGCTTTGTCGCTTGTCCTTTATCCGACCGGTTGCTTGGGCGCGAGGCCTGGATTCCTACTTGGGTCACCTGACTCTGGCGCTGAGAGTCGTACGTGTCAGGAGGCAAGCGACTACACGGCTCCCAGAATTCACTCTGGGGCACAAAGTCGTACGTGTCAGGAGGCAAGCGACTACACGGCTCCCACACCTGACTCTGGGGCTGAAACCCGTACGCGTCAGGAGGCAAGCCACTAGACGGCTCCCACACCTGACTCTCGGGCTGTGGGATGTACGCGTCAGGAGGCAAGCCACTAGACGGCTCCCACACCTGACTCTGGGGCTGGGGCTGAGAGCCGAACGGGTCAGGAGGCAAGCGAGTAGACGGTTCCCCTTGGTAACCCCGGTACGCAACACCAAAGTTGTGAAGATCAGTCTTGTACGACTCAACGGAGCTCTTGAAACTGTCAGGCGCATGCGCGACATACCAGTCAAACCGCTCGAGCTGCTTGAACATCTCAGTGCCCTTGTCAACCTACAAACATGCATAGAAAAATCACCGTCATCATTTCAGGCATGGTCGAGAAGGTGCGCAAATCAATATTGAAACGACACTCAAGCTGACTTAAAATGCCTACTGCCCAGAACTGGTCATAGACCTCACGTGGCGCGTACGATGACGTCCTCACTTCGGAAGGGCGATTCACCCTCGTGCGCGTCACCCTGAGAAACCACTGTAAGTATTCCTCAGTACTGGTGCCGTCGTCCTTGAGCGATACAAGGCTATCATACGTTTCCTGCCAGGTATTCCACTGATCCACCTCGTCACCCAACAAAATCAAGGCATTAGCCACCTCGAAGTTCGGCACTCGACCACCCCTGTATGGCCGCATGTCTACTACCAGCTTTTGAATCCCTTGTGGACAGCCAGCTTGCTTCATAGCTCGATCGGGCATCTGAAACTCACATACTTCGAAATGAATAAGTGGCACCCGAACCAAACCTGCCAGCACGTACGACACCGACAGTTGCCAACACGTCTCATCCAACCGATGCATCACCTTCCCATATGGCTGCCACGTCACCAGGGATGCATCCATCATATCTAGTTCCCCCCGATAGAACATTAGATTGTGGTGAGGGTCTACCCGTTTAGTCCGTCTGGGCCTAGGCCCCCAGGCCCACACCCTAGGCCACGTCTCATCGGAATCAGCTACGGGCTGTGGACGACCCGTGGGTAGCCTCTCGTAAGACCAAACCTGTGAATGCAAACATAATATGGAATTAGTTATTAATCACGAATATATTGGCACGTCAACGAAGAATATTAATGCTCAAACCTGTAACAGAGTGATGCAGGCGGCAATGGACTTGGCACCCTTTCTCGTAGCTTTGTGCAATGCTCGATATAGGTGCGCAAGGACAGCTGAACCCCACGAATACGAGTATACCTCCCCAAGATCCTCCAAGAACACCAAATACTTCGGATGCACCGTGTTTTTTTTTTGCGTCGGAAGTAATATAGATCCAATAATATACAAAATGAATGCCTTCGTATACACCGAAAAATCATGAGGAGTGTATTCATCCGGTAGCTCGCCGTACTGCTCTCTCAGCCATTTAAGTTTTATGCCGTTGGTTGTAAGAGCTTCCCTTGGAATTCCCGGAAAATACTGCATAGCCATCTTCGCTATGGATGCAGACCCATTACTCGAAGTAATGGGTCTACCGTGACATGGGATTCCAAGTATAAATCCAACGTCCTCTAATGTAATAGTCATTTCACCAAACCGGAAGTGAAATGAGTTCGTCTCGCCCCTCCATCGTTCAACTAGAGCAGATATAAGGCAATCGTCGTGCCGAGCCCAAATCCCGCAATCGGTGAACACCGTCAAATTTTGATCTCGCGGTAGTTCTATTTGTTCCTCATTCAGTACCCACTCGGAATGGCCACTTGTGCTTTGACGTGTTTCCAAAACACCCCTATCGACACCGTTAAATACGTGCCTCGCGACGTGGTCATCGTCATCGTATAGGATTGATGTATCATGAGGTCCAGGCTTGAAACCCATATCTGTAAGAACAAAATATAATCGTACATTAACTTAGCGTCCATAATATTTACATTCCAAAACTGTAACTGAATCGTTAACCTAGCTTACCAACGCAATAACAATAGTCATTAAATCATTACTTTAATGTATGAAAACCATTCCTCACTTCCAACGACTCCGAACGCTTAATAACCCTAGCCGCCTTCTCTAGGGTTTGCTTACATTTACGGACTGAGCAGTCATTCGAAAAAGTTGAAAGGGGCAAAATTACGAAAATACCCCTCTCGGGCGGCGAATTACCAAAATGCCCCTGGCATCGGGAAAAATCTCAAAAGTGCTTTAAGACGCTATTCTAAGGTTGCTTCGTTCATCCTTGGTATAAAAAGCATTTTAGGGATTTTTTGTCAAAAAAATCCCGAACCGGTGTCCGGATCGAGCGCTTAAAAGCCCGTTCGGCAAGAAATTTCTACCTGCTTCGGAATGGTATCGGATTTCTAGGGAATGGCACTTCCCAGTCTTCGCTAGGGTGTGCTTACATTTACGGACAGTATTGACGCTCGAAAAAGTTGACAGCGTGAAATTACGAAAATACCCCTATCGGGCGGCGAATTACCAAAATGCCCCCTGGCATCGGGAAAAATCTCAAAAGTGATTTAAGACACTATTCTAAGGTTGCTGAGTTCATCCTTGGTCTAAAAAGCATTTTAGGGATTTTTTGTCAAAAAATCCCGAACCGGTGTCCGGATCGAGCGCTTAAAAGCCCGTTCGGCAAAAAGTTGCAACCGGCTTCGGAATGCCCCGAATTCGTGGGGAATGGAACTTTCCAACATCCTTAGGGTGTGCTTACATTTACGGACTGAAAAGACGTTCGAAAAAGTTGAAAGCGTAAAATTACGAGAATACCCCTATCGGGCGGCGAATTACGAAAATGCCCCCTGGCATCGGGAAAAATCTCAAACGTGCTTTAAGACGCTATTCTGAGGTTGCTGAGTGCATCCTTGATCTAAAAAGTAGTTTAGGGATTTTTCGTCAAAAAATCCCGAACCGGTGTCCGGATCGAGCGCTTAAAAGCCCGTTCGGCAAAAAATTGCTACCGGCTTCGGAATGGCCCGAATTCATGGGAAATGGAACTTTCCAACATCCTAGGGCTCTCAAAAAAATTTCGCGCGAAACCGCGCTAGCTTGATATTTTAAATTAGACTGCGAAGTTACAAGGTTGCGCGTATCAGTTAACCCCTTTCCAGTATTTGAAAATATCTGAAATTTTTACCTGATACAGATCTTTTAAAAATAACTAGGGTCTCTTTTTTGCACTTTGGCAAAATCTAGCTCTAGCTATTTTTTATAAATTCGTGAAAAATCATAATTTTGACGGCCTAAAAAATCGCTATTTTCGAATCTTTCGAATGTAATACCCCGATTTGTAAAAACGTAATTTTGACGCCCTAAACACGAATTTTAGGCTATGGTAAGAACAATTTAAGCGTAACAACAATTTAAATAAACATTGAATTATAAGAAAATTCAAAATACTTACTTGTTTTGACTTGAAAAAAATGACGAAGAAATCCACCGATCTTCTTCTAGCGGTTATCCACCGATCTTCTAGCGTAAATTTTTTTTCGCTCGTATTGTTGTGGAGATTATGTAGGTGAGATAGGGAGACTGATGAGAGTGTAAGAAATAATTCGGGGGAAGAGGGTTTTTATAGGCAGAAAAGTGAGCCGTGGGAGGGGGGGGGGCAAAACAAACAAGCAAATTGGAGGGAGGAAGGTCTGCCGAAGGGGGGGTGGGGGTCTAGGGAAAAAATTGGACAAGTGGGGAATGGGGTGGGGGTCTGGAAAAAAATTTGGACAAGTGGGGAGGGGGGTGGGGGCCTAGGGGGGGGGGGGAAATAAACAAGTGGGGAGGGGGAAGAGGGGTGGGGCCAAGGTGGGGGTTACTTCGGGTGAGAGGAGGCAAGGCCGAAAAAACAAAAAATAAAATGGACCGTGCGATTGGTCATGGGCCAATCGCATGAAAGTCAGGCGATTGGCCCAAAGCCAATCGCCCGAAAGTCAGGCGATTGGCCTTTGGGCCAATCGCCTGACTTTCGGGCGATTGGCTTTGGGCCAATCGCCCGACTTTCATGCGATTGGCCCAGGGCCAATCATTGCCCCTTTTCGCCATAAATGGCCCAGTCCAGCCGTCTTTTTTTTTTTTTTTTAAGCAATCGGTAGACTTTCAGGTGATTGGGTGGGAAAAAATATTTTTCCCACCGGTGGGTGTGTATCGAACCCCATATATATATATATATATATATATATATATATATATATATATATATCTGTGTGTGTGGAGGCCATATTAGTTAGAGTTAAAAAAAAAGGTAGTCTGGGCCGTCCACAATCACATGTGGAGGCCAAATTAGTGGTGGAGAAATAGTTTTCTCTACCGCTAAATGTGGATCGGCTCCCATATATATATATATATGTGTGTGCGTGTGTGTGTGCGATTTATGAACACACACACACACACACATTTATTATAGACACACATACATATATGTATGCACACACACACATATATGTATGCACACACACACATATACACGTGTGTGTGTGTGTGTGTATACAAAATATTTATTAATTACCCAAGAAAAAAATTAGATAAAAACTAGTATTGTGCAACAAAATTCATTTATTTTTTTTATTTTGAACGTGGTTTGTTTGTTTGAAAAATATCTAAGTTGAGAATATAAATTAAACATTTCAGAAAAAAAATTCCTAAAAAGTTTAGAGAAGGAATAGAAAAAAAAAGTTACTTAATCATCTTCAAAATATTAATGCTCGAATTACAGCTTTGTCTACCCCTAATATGTTTATCTTGCTCTCGGTAGAGTTTAAGTATACCAAAGACTAAGTAATATTACCTTTTTTTTTCGGTTCAGATAATAAGTCGGCCATGTAGATGACCTAAAAAATGTTGGCCTCACATTTAAGATTAGTTGAATCTAAAGTAGAAATTATAGCTAGAGTAGCTCATAACAACGGTTGTCTAATCGCAAAAAAAGGCTTAGTTTATTAACCAAAGCAACAAGCATATAGCTTATTAACCCACTGTGAAAATAACAACTAATCTAGCATTCAGTCCTTTTATATGGGGTCAGTCAAATAGAATTCATGTTCTATTATGAAATAAGAAGTTGTGGCATACGTTCAATACATGTTTGTTTATTAGCGACTGCCTACATAGTCTCAAAATACGGTTGCTAATTAAAGTTAGGGATTGCCTAGCTGTTGCTAATTGATGATAACAAACCTTAGCGACTGCAGTGCGGGCGCTAACTAGAGGTTGCTTATAAGTTTTGCACCAGCTATTTTGTTACACACCAAAATAAGTGTACACTTGGCGACTGCTTCTAATAGCAGTCGCTAAAGCTGCTGCGAGATTATAGATTACCGACTAGACTTCATAATGGTTGTTGAAAACCTTAAACTACAACTGTATTTGTTACGAAATCACTCTAGATAAATATGTATAGAACACGATAACCGAACAAGATAATACAAGAGATATGAGAGAACTCAAATCCACTTTGCACAAGTCAGATTTACAACGCTCCCTCACGTATATCTCTCAATTGTTTTCCTACTCAAAATGGGACTCTTCTCTCTCGACCTTACACATAATACAAGATATCTTACGTATACTTAGAGATAAACAGTGATCTTCTCTATACAACCAATGTGAGACAAGATGTCTTATATACTAAGAGTCAAGTTGTAATCTTCTTTGAGTAACCGATATGAGACATAAATACAAGATATATATCAACGATCTCCACCTTTGCTTGTATTAACAAACCACCATCAGAAAAGTGTAATATGCCTTCAGTGCATTTTCAGGTACTCCACCTTGCATCCCCTTTAAAGGTAGGGATGCACTCCACCTTGAACTAAGCAAGAAAAAAGATGAATCAAGCTCAAGCAATGCTTGAACTTCTCTATTGTGACTGTCTTCGTGCGTATATCAACTGCTTGTCATTAGTGTGAACTTTGTGCAATACAACCTCTCTAGAATTAATCCATTCTCAGATCCTATGAATCCACTTGCATCCAGTAGCCTTTACACCCTTTGGAAGTTTAAATAGTTCACAAGTCTAATTCTTCCGTAGAGATTTCATCTTCTCATCCATTGCTATCAGCCACGACTTACCATCCTCTGCCTTGACAGCCTCGTTGTAACTGGTAGGATCTCCACTTCCCATGATTAGTGCAAACGAGACCAAGTCTTCAAAACCATATCTTTGAGTTGGTTTCTTAGTACGCGACTCTCTATCTCTGACTAGATTCCAAGAATCACTAGGATGCTCCTCTAGATTATCTAAAGACTTCTTTTCTATAGATCCATCTGTAGACTCATCAGCTAATTTCGTCCTCTACTTGTGCAACTCTATCTTCACTGTGTGACCCTGCCTCTCGCTAGAAGTTGCATTCGTGTTTAACATCTGTGCTTCATTGAATGCCACATCTCTATTGATCACCTTTTTCTTGGCCATTGGATCCCATAACCTATATCATTTTACTCATTCCTCATACCCAAGGAATATAAATTCTTTTGACTTAGGATCAAGTTTGGATCGTTGGTGAACAAACGCAGGACAACAAAAAATTCTCATTGTAGAAAAATTAACATGTTTACCGGATCATACCTCCTCGGGAACTCGGTGATTAATGGCAGATAATGGAGAACGGTTGATCGAGTAACAAATTGTGTTAATAGCTTCAACTCAAAAATTCTTAGGTAAATCTGCATTCAACCTCATGCATCTAGCTCACTCCAACAAGGTTCTGTTCATCCCTTTGGCAACCTCATTCTGCTCTGGAGTCCTCTGCACAGAAAAGTGTCTGATGATACCCTCGTCCTTGCAGAACTACAGAAACTCCTCATCCTTATATTACATGCCATTATCTGATATGAAGTACTTAAGCTTCTTACCTATCTGATTTTCAACTCTAGCCTTCCACGACTTAAACACATTGAAAATTTCAGACTTATGCTTCATGAAGTACACCCATACTTTCCTTGAGAAATCATCTATAAATGTAACAAAGTAACGAGCTTCCCCATTTGAGACATGCTTGATTGGTCCCCAAAAATCCGAATGCACATAGTCCAAAACCCCTTTACTAGTATGAGAAAGAGCTTTGAAACTAACTCGTTTATGCTTCCCAAACACACAAAATTTGTAGAAGTCTAGCATGCATGATTTCACTCCATATAGCAACTTGCGCTTGTGAAATTCCAGCATACCACCCTCACTCAAGTGTCCCAGTCGTTTATGCCATAACTCAAAGTTATCATTACTAGAACATGCATGAGTTGATATTGAAGATCCTCCTATAAGTGTGCTTCCCCATCAGTTTATACAAATTTCCAGATCATTGTCACCTTGGCACCTTTGCTAACTTTCATGACTCCACCTTATACTGCAATCTATAGAATCGAGTGTGCCCAAGGAAATCAAATTCTTCTTTAAGTCAGGTATGTACCTTACATCACTCAGGGTTCTCACAATCCCATCAAACATTTTAATTTTAATGGTGTCTGTCCCCATGACTTTACAGACAGCGTCATTACCTATTAACACAGTACCACCGTTACATGGAGTATGACAATCAAATCTTTCCTTATGTGGGCACATATGAAATGAACATGTAGAGTCAATAAACCATTCCATAGAAAAACTTTTGTCTCTAACTGATAAGAGATTACCTTCTTGTTGCTCAACTGAGGAAACCAAGTAGAGATCATCATCACTGCTTTTGTCATCTTCTTCAGCAACATTAGCATTGTTCACATATTTCTTTCCGTTCTTCTTATCCTTACTTTCTGGACATTTTCTTACAATATGGCCAATCTCTTTACAATACCAACATTCAATACTGGACTTGTCCTGCTTTCCACGAGACTTAGACATGTCCTTTCCATGTCCCGAATTTCTGCTTCTAGACCGACTTCTGCCCCTTCCATGATCATTCTTATTTTCAGACCTTACCACCAGACCTTAGCCTTGACTGCTTGAACTCGTACCATTAACTCTGCTCGAGTCCATCAGAGCTGACGTATCAGAATCAACCAGTAATGTCTCCTTCTCAATAAGCAACGTAGTCTTCAAGGTCTCATGATTTCGGAAGCGAAGATAACAACAAAATTTCTCGATCTTCCTCCTCGAGTTTAACATTTATACTCGACAATTGGGACACCAATCGATTAAATTCTGATATACCCAGATCTGAAACTTCATGCATCCGTAGCTGGTAAAGATCTTTCTTTAGATATAACCAATTCAACAAAAATTTTGACATACATATCTTCTCCAATTTCTACCACAAAGCTGTTGGAAAAGTCTCTGTCGAAACCTGGTACTTAACCTTCAAGGCTAGATTTAAATGTATCGTAGATACAGCCTTAACCTGTAATTCCTCCCAATCGTGTTGATCCATCGACTCAGGCTTATTCCACAGCAAAGGCTTGAGCAATCCTTACTGCACAAGGATATCCTTCACCGTGCTCTGCCATATACCAAAATTCGTCTTCCTATTGAATTTTTCACAGGCATACTTCATGGTCATGTTGTTCGACATATTTATCCTTTGAAATCGATTTCAGTTTTGTCAAAAAATAAACCTGGAACGCTCTGATACCACTTGTTATGAAATTTCTCTAGATAAATATGTATAGAACACGATAACCAAACAAGAGAAAACAAGAGATGTGAGAGAACTCAAATCCACTTTTCACAAGTCAAATTTACACCGCTCCCTCACTTGTATCTCTTAATTATTTGCGTACTCAAAAAATGACTCTTTTCTCTTGACCTTAAATACAAGACAACTTATATATACTTAGAGATACGCAGTGATCTTCTCTATACAACCAATGTGGGACAAGATGTCTCTTATACTAAGGGCCGAGTTACAACCTTCTTTGAGTAACCAATGTGGGACATAAATACAAGACATATATCAACAATATTCACTATGTATCTTTACATGCTAGCTATGAACATGACTATCCTGCTACTCTAAGTGCTAAGAAAATGTTCTTTTGAAATGGTACTTAACAATATAAAAAAAAAGCTTAAAGAAGGAAAATATTTAGCGACTCCACTGTATTGCTAGCTACTCATTGTGTTTCAACTTACAATATAAAGAAATTAAGTGCAAACACACATGTATATGCAAATATCTCATAGCAGTTGTATGGGAGTGTAGTCAAGCCTTCTATTTTAACGGTGTATGAGATGATATGATGCATGGCCTGCTATGCATCATGTTTGTATCTTTATAAGTAGCTATTCCTAGAAAGAGTGATTCTTGACACGGATAATAAAGGACTATGATATTTTGTCATTTCAAACATTAGGACCTCTTAATCGTACTTTTACTTGCAGAGATTCAAAAGAAAAATCAACATATTTAAATGGCGAGAAGAAAATCTTAAATATGATGTGTGAGAGCTAAGAGACGGGGTTTTTCGAAAGGCTACAATTTTGATTACTAATGATCCAAATATTAAAGTCGTGATGAGTTACTTGAAGTTGTTACAAAGGACATATCCTAACTAATATCTTTAACGAAGCTTTAGTTCTGTAGAAATTTATGAAAATAAGAACAATACAAGTGAATTACTTTTTGTTTATATATTCACTTAAGTAAGGAAAGTGTTATATGCCTTCAGTACCTTCTTTCATGTACTCCACCTTGCATCTCCTTTAAAGGTAGGGATGCACTCCACCTTGAACTCAACAAGAAAGAACACTACAAGAAAATACCTTTTTATCTACTTATTTTTACCGACGGAATATATTCCTTCGGTAAATGGACTTTTAACAGACGGAACAGTCCGTTGGTAAAAGTCCGTCGTTAAATACTATTACCGATGAAATGAACCGTCGACAAAAGTTTTTGCCGACAACTTTTTTGCGGCGGTCTTTTAGCGACAGAAATTCCGTAACTAAAACTTTTTTACAAAATTAGTTTTTTTGAGGGTTTTATAAAATTGTTGAAGCGACGAAATTTTGCCGTCGGTAAAAATTCCATCGGTAAAGCACGTCATTCACCGACAGACTTTTAGCGACGGAGTAATTCCGTCGCTAAAAGTCCTCTATTAAAACACCCAGACCTGCTTCTTTCTCTCTCCCCATTTCTCTCTCTGAAAATTACCTCTCAGCTCCGGCGATCCCCCTCCACGGTGACCCTTCCACTGCCGCCGCGTGAAATGCTCTCCATCGCCGCCGCGCCACCAACTGCCGCCGTCTAATTCCTGTCTTCTTTATTATAAGGTAAGTCCACAAAACCTAATTATTTTTGTTCTTCCCTACAAATTTTCTGTATATGCTTGGAATAAATGTTTGGCTGTGTTACAAACATGCTTTGCTTTGATACTAATTTGATTTTGAACTTCAGTAAGGTTATAATAGAGTTTTTCAGTTTTTGGTTTCTTTCTTATATTTCGATGCTCGACTTAAAATTAATTCTTGACTCCGACGCTAGTCATGAGTCCTCTAATTAATTACAATAACACCACAACACCTAAAACTAATGTTGTTGCTAGCTTGGGAAGGTTTAAAAAAGAAAAAACTTTATCACCTGTGTTCATTGAGATTGCAAGTATATACCTATACATAAAACCTAACATTAATACCATATTGGGCTCAAGGCAAAGAACGAAAGGTTAATCATCTACGCGCTTGGTGGTTTGTATTGGTCGTTGAGGGTGGTGTTGCAGCGGTGCGACTGCACTAGTGGATCCCGTACGGTGATGGAGAAAAGATCGATGGTGGTTTTGTGCTGGAGTGGTGGCTATGAGGGTGTGGTTGTGTGGTAAAGTTACAGCGAGATCTGAGGTGTTTGTAAGTATTTTTTTCATAAGATTTAAGGGGTGTGAAATAGTGAGGGAAAAGGGGTGTGTATTGAGTGTTTGTGTGTGTGTTTTAGGAGTGTACAGGGTGTGTGTTTAAGTGAGAGTGTGTGTGTGTGTGTGTGGTAGTAGCAGTAGTGGTGTTGTGTGTGGTGTGTAATGTGCTGTAGCAGTGGTTTTGGCATGTGTTTTAGGGGCTGCAGTGCGGGGGGGAGGGGGGTTGTGATGTGTGTTTTACAGGCTGCGATAAGGGCCGGAGGTGTATGTCTTAGGGACTGCAGCAAGTGTGTATGGGTGTGCAATAGTGTGCATGAGTGTGTGTATTTGTGCAGCTATTTTGAGTGTATGTGGGTGTAATGAGTGCTTGTCTGTGTGAGTTTAGTGAGTGAGTGAATGGAGGGAAATGGGTGTAGCTTATGACGTGCTCTGTGTAGGGGTGTGATTGCTGCGAGGTGTGGAGTAGAAACAAATTCTATACCTCATTGACAATAACATCGACCTTAATGGGGGAAAATAGACTCACCATGAGAACAAAAGTAAGTCATTATCTTATAGTGAATATGAAACCGACCACAAACCCAGAATCCACAGATGCGTTTCACTATTTTTCAAACACATGAAAGAGCGAGCACACAGTAGAGTCACATGGCGATGTGTTCAGCCTGATTAAGGGAGCACATTGCCATAGATGGGCTATGCACATCCAACAGGGGTGAGTTGCGCCAAGTTGATGGGGGTAGGCCAAGGTCACGGTAAACCAAGATAACATAACCTGGAGTCAAGTAATGAGAAAGTACTTGATTTTCAGGAACTTGCCGAAAAAGATCAGATGACGAAGTATGTAGACCAAAATGTTAATGTAGCCGTTCCAACTAGTTTGCAGCCTTGATCTTCTGAAACAAACCAGATTAAATTGGTTCAACCGTAAACCGGCTACTACAATGGTTCAATTCGTCAAACTGGACCTAAACTGGATGGGTGGACGGCAAGAAAAAGCCCAACCCACAATGGACCAGCACTAGTGGGTTAGAACTTAGAAGCTTCTGAAAACAAACACTAGTGTAGTGGAGTGTAGTGGGTTAGAAGCTTTTACCCGCTGGAGCATAGCATTAGTTACTACTTTTTCTTTCGTCGCAACATTAACAAGACAAGCTACTAATCATTTGCACCAACATATTTTTTCCACTCACAAGGATTCGAGCAGTATTTTTTTCATTATGAAACAATTTTTCCATCTTCACGCCATAAAAAGCGTCCGAATATACTTTCCCGGAGACTAGTAAAGTTTATTGTGTTGCACATGAAATAGTGGTTCTTGCAAGCATGAAAGATTCTTACAAAATAAAGCAATGTCTTCGGACGTGTCCGGAGGTTTTGGACACTTGTCGGTAGGCGTCGGACACGTGTCGTTAGGTTTGATTCAGTGATTGGTTTGAGATTTTTGGGGTGTTATTCGTAATATGTGAGTGACGTTCAACATTATAGGTGGCTATTTGGGTGGTGAAATGATGATGTGCGTAGTTGAGATTTTTGTGGTAGTCATTTTAGCTACAACTCACTGTGAATCTATTTTTTTAACATCACTTTAACATAATTTGATATATTTAATTCAGCTATGAAATTGATGCTCATCGATTGAATAATCCTCGATTGGTTTTTCATGTTAAAGTAGGTTAAATGGCTTCTGCTTCGGTGAACAGGGACGTTTCAGTCAGCAGGCACTACTTCAAGGTCATGATGCCTGGTTTTCATACAGAACTTGTATGTCATCCCGTTTTTTCTGTGCTTTCGTGTGTTAAAAGTTTAATCTTTAGCTAAAAACTTACCTATCTTCCTGTATTATGAATGTGTTAGGCCATACCGGTAGCATTTTGGAGATTGCTTACCACATTGAAATTTGAAGCAACTTTAACCAGCCGCAAGGGGTCATGGCTTGTTAAATTGAAGAAGAAGGTTGGCCAAGAGGTTCTTTGCTTCGAAGAGGGTTGGAACGAATTCGTGCAGCAGCATGACCTCCATCTAGGAGACTTTGTAATCTTTGAACACATGGGGCAAATGTGTTTTCAAGTGCTGGTGTTTGATCAAAGCACTTGTGAAAAACCTTTCCCCCAATGTTGAACTCTAAGTCGTAATTAGACAATATTTTAAATTAATCGCATCGGATATGTACATTTTGAACAATTTTGTGTTATTTGAACATTGACTATTTGTTTGATAATTTTAGGTTGTTAATTGTGCATTTGATAATTGTGATTATTGATCGATGATTTGTTAATTGATGATTTTAGATTGTTAATCGTGCATTTGAGATATTGAGATTGTTGACGGAGGATGGGACCTAATTGGTTTGAATTTTTTATTACAGGTTTGGGCATTAAAAAATTAAAAAAATGACTTTAACTTTTAGCGACGGATTAATTCCGTCGCTAATTGTGTCAAAAAGAAAATAAATTAAAGTACATAAAACAGAATTAGCGACGGATATTCCGTTACTAATTTAGAAATAAATCTGTCGCCAAACATTCTATATTAGACGACGGATTTTATAATTCCGTTGCAAAACTTTTAGTAACGGCCTTTTATTCGAAGGACTTTTAACGACGGTAATTCCGTCGCTCAAAGTTTTAGCGACGGAATATAGGCTTTTAGCGACGGATTTTCCTGTCGCTAAAGAAGCCTTATTCCTTGTAGTGGAAGATGAATTAAGCTCAAGCAATGCTTGAACTTCTCTGTCGTGACTATCTTCGTATGCATATCAACTGCGTACGTCCTCGGTCCCATCTGTCACTCACTGTAGCATAGCATCGATCCCTTGTCCAGCTGTAACACAGAATCCCCTTACGTGCGTCAGCCCCATCCTTGGACACCAATGGGATCATCCACTCCGGTTGGCCTTCTTTACCCGCCATCAGCTCACAATATGGATTGAGCGTAGCGCTCGAATTCTCCATGAAGTCCATCCCAGGCACCACCTCAAGCTCATCCATGTCGATGATGTTGAAGTCGGCCTTCCCTGTCCATCCGTCGATCCTCAAATTGACGTTCTTGACGACTCATTTCGTCGGTCGCTCCTCGACATTCACGGCCGTGAGTAAACTCCCGTCCTTAGTTGGTTTTAGCCGAAACCACTCGGTAGCCCTCGAACTCATGAAGTTGTGGGTGGCCCCGGTATCCACAAGCGTTTCTTGAGTCTTCCCGGCAATATCCACCGTTGAGTAGAGCAAGCCCCGTTTCTTCTTGCTGTTCTTCCCCCTTAGCAGCTTCTTACATTGACTTATGCATGAACGCATTGACCATCTGCAATGCCCCCATACGTGTCTCCCCATCACTGCTGGAAGAATCCCCCTTGCTATCTTTCTACTTCTCGAGGAACGCAATCATCTTGCCCTTGCGTGAGCAATACCTCCCGTAACACGAACCTGCATAGTAGAATCATCCTCCTTTAGGCCCCCCATGAGCCTTGTGGTCACGAGAGTCACCCTGGTTGCGACTTCCCTCGTGCTTCTTCTTCCCTTTATAATGGTGGCAACGTACCTCGTCCCCACTCCGCTCATCATCGGTTGCCTTGGGCTAGCCACTCTTTAATCTACAGTATCCCCCATCTTTGGCACGCTCATGCCTTGGAGATCTCCGCCTCTCACCTTGCTTGAATTCTTCCAACCTCTCAGCAATTGCCGTGGCGGAAGCCAAGTCGTGCGGTTCCCTCCGCCGCAACCTTGTGGCAACCCACTATTGCAACCCGTCAAAGAAGAAGCATAGTCGCTGTCTCTCGGACATCTCCGGTATTTCAAGCATCAAAGCCAAGTACTCCTTCACATACTTGCGTGTACTTCCCTTCTACATCAGCTGTCGAAGGTTGATCATTGCCATATCTTCAGCGCTCTCCAGACATAAATGTCTTTTTAGTTCTCGCTTGAACTTCTCTCGTGTTTTGACGTATCACCCACCTGTATAGCGACGCCTCCACCATAAGGCAGTTGTATCCATAAGGTACATGATCGTCGTCTGCACCTTCTCCTCCTCCTCGTCGATGCCGAGGGCTTCAAAGTACCATTACAAGTGCCAAAAGAAATTATCCACCTGCCTCCCCTCTTTTGCTCCATCGTACGATCTCGGCTCCTGTAATTTCTTTCGCCTTGGCTGCACCGCGATACACCCCTACCTTGTAGCTCTTGTAAGCTCCTTCTTACAAGTAGCTAGTTCTTCTTGGAGTCTGCGACTTACCCCTTGAGGTCCTTGCGTCGTTGCACCTCTCACTTGGTGAAATGGGCGACCTTCTCCTCGATCAAGTCTACTAGCTCCTCCGCGAACACATCAACTTTCCTCTCTAGCACGGATAGTCGACTATCTACCTCCAAGTCATCTAATCTATTGAAGATTAGCTCCACCTGACTTATCACAATCCGCTGCAAGTGCTCTCCAAGTGCCTCGAGCTCCCTCTTCATGCATGCTTCGGCATCCCCTATCGTACCGCTCCAATCCTTCACCGTGCTCTGTCAAATGCCAAAATTTGTCTACCCATCAAATTGTCACAGGCATACTTCATGGTCGTGTTTTTCTACACATTTATCCTCTGAAATAATTTCAATTTTGCCCAAAAATAAACCTGGAAAGCTCTTAATACCACTTGTTACGAAATCGTTCTAGATAAATATGTATAGAACACGATAACCAAACAAGAGAACACAAGAGATATGAGAGAACTCAAATCCACTTTGCACAAGTCAGATTTACAACACTCTGTCCCGTGTATCTCTCGATTATTTTCCGACTCAAAGAATGACTTTTCTCTCTTAACCTTAAACATAACACGAGACAACTTCCATATACTTAGAGATAAGCAGTGATCTTCTCAATACAACCAACGTGAGACAAGATGTATTATATACCAAGGGTCAAGTTGCAATCTTCTTTGAGTAACCAATTTGGGAAATAAAATACAAGACATATATCAACAATGTTGTATACTAAACATGTAAATGTATCTAACAGTATGCAAATATTATTTTGGATGTGATCCCAATTTTTAAGTTTATTTAATTTTGCAGAAACTATATAAGGGCTATATGAGGAAGCCTTATATAATGTGCAAATTAATTCTAAAACTCTTATTGTACGAATTTTTTAGGATTTGATTTTGACTATCGTGTTCTAAAAACTAACTCTCTCATGCAAAGACAAAAAATCACGTACCTAAAAAGTATAACTTATGGATATTTAGTGGCAAAAAACTATATTACAGTTAATTTAATTTTACTGTAATGTAATAAATATATGTTTATTTACACATAACATAGTCATTACAAAAATTATTTATATAATATATAAAATCAATAATCAAATTATAGGACAACTTTTTGCTTTGATAAGACTGGACGATCAACAAAGTGGTTATATAAGCATAAATGAGATTTTGAAACGAAATCACATATATATTAGGAAAAAAAAGGTGCAATCAATTTAAATAATTCTTTATTACTATATTTGAAAATATTTAAAATCTTTAAGATGTAAAAATATGATATGACTATTGAATCCTTAAAATTACTCTGTAATATGAATATATAAATTCATATATCTTGAATGAGATCCTTATTTCTTGATAAGTTAATTTGCATATCAATAAGCCTTATAACTGAAAAAACTAATTCCAAACATTCTAAAACTCTAATTAATTAATGAACTAACTTTTTGGGACTTGATTTTAACTATTAAATTCTTAAAAGCACTTTCTAATATGAATATGAAAATTCATATATCAAAAAAAACAAAAATAATATGCTAGATTGAAAAGAGGGAAAAAATGATGTTACAATTGAAATTGAAGCAATAAAAATAATGTAACAATTAGTTCATATTTTTTTTATTTTAATGTATGCTTACCGTATTGATGTAAAAATTTATCAAATATAATATATAGCTTTTAGAATCCTTTTAATAAAATAAAAAACTAACCATCTCTTTTTGGGTAGGACCACATGACCAACAGATGATTGTCTAATAATTATTAATTAAAATTATAACAATGATAAAGCTCATTCATAAATTTGTTAGTTGAAAATGATTTTAGGCTATATACTAAATACATTAGTGTATCTAAATATATGCAAATATTAGTTTGGATGTCATCCATATTTTTAAGTTTATTTAGTTTACATGAACTATGTGAGGGCTATGTTAGAAAGCTTATATAATTTGAAAACTAATTCTAAAAAAATATATAGTAATTTATTAAAATTAATTTTGACTATCATGTTCTTAAAACTAACTCTCTCATATGATGATAAAAGATCATGAATCTAAAAAACAAAATCACATATGAGATTTAGAAGAAGAAAAAACTTGTTACAATTAATTTAAGTTTATTATAATGTAATAAATGAATATATATTTACACATAGGATAATCATTGCAAAAAATTATCAATGTAATATATAAGATCAATATTACAATCATAGGACAGTTTTTTGCTTTGATAATACCGCACAATAATCGAAGTGGCCACATCACATAGATGAGATTTTGAAAATAAAACATGTATGTATTAAAAAAAAGTACAATTAATTAAATCAAATAATTCTTTATTAATATATTTGACAGCATTTAAAACTTTTAGAATGTAAAAATATATCTATGTAATTATACAAAACAAACGATTAACGAGTTCGTTTTTGAATAGGGCCTTACGATCAATTTGAGAACTAATTCTAAAAAAACTTAGTAGATATAAAAACTATAACTTGGCAACAAGTCATTGAAGATGCAGAAAATAATTCCAACACTTCAAAATAAGGACACGTCATCTTCATCAATTTAATTTTATCATTACTAGCATAAGGTGTATATATAAGTCATGTTAAATTTGAAATGCAACTTTACTCCATATAAATTTCTACTTAATCATTATAATAACCTTAGAAAAACATGTAACACCTCAAAAACTTTTGAAGTTAAAAAATTATACTCATATACAACATCTACAACTCAAAAGGGATAAGTCATGATCTCGCCACTTTTTAATTTCAACCAGTCATATTCGTTATTTAACTCTATATGGCACCGGTACGACTATTCTACTACTATAAATGCTAAGCCGATATTCATATTTGAATATTAATTGACAACTTAAAGTAAAAGTTTAAAGAAGACTGCACTGTGTCGCTATCTATTCTTTGTAGTCAAATAAGATATTTTTTTAATAATGTTATTGTCTTTTTGTCACACGATATATCGCATATATTAATACACTCTTTGAAACCTTATATTATACTACTCCATTTTATAAACCGATCGGAGTTTGGTTCGGTTTACTGAACTAGTACGTGTAATAACATAACCATTTAACGTCACGTTCATGTCACGTTCCTATTTCCTATTCCTTGTTTTCTGCTTGGTATATAAGCTTTGCACTCCACGTATGATTCATTATTACACTTATCTTCTTGGGAGGTCATGTTACACTTTCACAGTGGTAGGGAAGAATACTTCCGACACGAAAGGCAAACTTTCTTGTAGATTATGATGAATGAAACAGAAAAAGGCATGGAATTAGTGGCATTATATGCGCCACCCTTGTGACATATTAGATAAATGAATGGCTCTCTAGAGTTTGGGGGACAAACTAAAGTCTATATGTCCCTAATTACCCTGCTAATAGTGGGTTGGAAAGAGACTGATCACACTCTTGTCACTGCCATATCTATCTATGTGCACACAACACACACTGACACACATACTCTGTGATTATGGAAGGTTGAATGCTGAGCTGAATTTTGGGGCTTGTGGACCATACCACTATCTGGAAAGTCAACTCGGGGAGGGCTATTGATCGGCGATTAAGGAAAGATGGCATGGCCATGGAAGTGCTGGATGACATTATAAATATGAGGACGCAGAACCCACTTGTCACTATGTCTCAGAATCACCCGAGAAGCCAATTTCGCAAAGACAGAGAGAGCATAGCTTAGCTCACTTTTCGTTTCGTGTGCAAGATACTTTAGAAAATTCAGGCAAGCATCTATAGATATAAAGCAGATCTAAGAGAGACAGTAGGAGACAAAGAAAGAAGATGTTGGATGCGGAAGAAGGGACAAGGAAAAACTCCAGTAGAGAATCAATGACTGATCAGACCTCTGTTGATTGGAAAGGCAGGCCCTGCAAGCCTAACAAGCATGGTGGAATGCCTGCTGCTCTTTTTGTCCTTGGTCTCTCTCTCTCTCTCTTCATTAGCGAAATAGGAAATTTGAGCCGCAGTTTTGGCAGGCCGTTTAGTAGATATATAAAAGTACTATGTTTTACTTTACATAGACCACAACGTTAGTGGTTGCTCATGCAGTCTATTAGAAGAACAATATAATATGTAAATTAAACATGATACAGTAAATAACACTGTTGGTGTTGGTGGTTGATTCAGGTCTTCAGGCATTTGAGATGATGGCAATCGCTGCTGTGGGCAACAATCTCATAACCTATGTCTTTCTTGAGATGCACTTCCCTCTGTCAAAGTCAGACAACATAGTGTCGAACTGCGTTGGAACTGTCTTTCTCCTCTCCTTAGTAGGTGGTTTCCTGTCAGATTCGTATCTTGGGAGCTTTGCCACCATGTTCATCTTTGGGCTTGTGGAGCTCTCCGTAAGTTTCTCTCTCTCTCTCTCTCTCTCTGCTCATCAAAAGTAACAATAATCTTTGAATGGTGCTTTCCATATCTTAAGCCGAGATGATGCTACATGCACGGGTGAAAAACTTTTCAGAACCACCAGCGGGCCTGCCTTCAGTTTTAACTCAAATTTGAATTGCCATCTGAACAACACTGAAAGGAACTTTTGGATTTCCATGAGAAAATTGGCTTTACTTGGCCAGCCATATTCAATACGACTATCTTGATTTCCAGTGTTTTTCGTTGAACAGGGCTTTATATTACTATCAGTGCAAGCCCATGTTCCCCAACTGCGGCCACCAAAATGCAACATGGTCTCCAGTGGAGGGCACTGTTTGGAAGCAAAGGGGTACAAGGCTTTCCTATTTTTTGTGGCGCTCTACTTGGTGGCTCTTGGAAGTGGGTGTCTAAAGCCTAACATAATCTCCCATGGAGCTAATCAATTCAGAAAGGACGACGCCAAACAATCCAAGAAGCTATCCACTTACTTCAACTATGCCTATTTTGCCTTTTGCACCGGTGAGCTTTTTGCACTCACCTTGCTCGTTTGGGTGCAAACACATTCGGGGATGGATGTCGGTTTTGGAGTCTCTGCGGCGGCAATGACTGTTGGATTGATCTGCTTAATTTCCGGAACACTACTTTATAGGAACAAACCACCTCAAGGGAGTATTTTCACACCAATTGCACAGGTACTTTCGGTTTAATTATCTATAGGCTCTTCTGTTGTAGGCGACTTATAAAACTGCAGTACTTGCAAGAGGATCGGGAGACTATTTCAGATGTCCATAAAAAGGAACAAAAGTACAAGAATACCTTGAAGATAAAAAAAAAGTGATAGCTAGGTCTGCAACAATACTTGCCGGATAAGGAGTACTGGTAATAGTAAAAAAACTTCAATCATTTGTTCTTCAAATCCCTTGGAATATTTTGTAGCCTAAAAGTAGCAAGTATTTTGAGTTTCCTCCCAGTTCGTTTTGGGTTCAGTCACATTAATATATTCTATTGGGACGAATAAAAAAAGTAGCTGAATTTTTGCAATGAAATACTTTCTTGCTAATCAAGTACATGACGGTTGGATTAACTCTTATCGGGAAAAGCAGTGAGATCTGGGGAGATACCTGTCAACTGTTCATACTTGGGCCTATACTTAGTGATGGCAGTTCTTCTAGATCAGGTTTCTATATTTTTTGAATTACAATATATCCTTTTCTTAATTAATACTATCACTTTTCACATTGAGAAGATAATACCCAGTTAATCAGATGGGAATATGCTAGAGGTTATGTCGCGTAGAGAGAGCGCATCGTTGTAAGTCTTACCTCTTTGGTATGTACTAAGAGATACCATTCTACCTTTTTTAAGGTTTTCGTAGCTGCAATCACAAAGAGAAAGCAAATTTGTCCATCCCGTTCAGAGATGCTTCGTGGTAGCGAAAACATAGTGCCAGAACGCGTTTCTCCGTCATCAAAAGTCGCCAGCCTCCTCCATACAGAAAAGTTCAGGTGGGGTATAATGTTTCCAACTTTAGAGGATACATCAAGTAAACTATGCCTTCCCCTTTTGCTAAAGGTTAAAGGCAGATTGAGACGCAAGTAATACTTTAGTGAATTGTTCTTAGTGAAAACAACACTCCCTTAAAACAATCAGATAATGAGAAACACTAACCCTTTCAAAGAACTATGCAACTCATTTTTGATAGTTATTCAAGTATTTAGTAGCATGAGACAAGGCAAAACCGTAAACAGAATCATGTGAGGTCACACTTGTGTCTCAGTCTAAAAGGAATATTTGCTCATCGTAAGGAAACGAGCCCCTCAAAATTTTTGAACAAAATCTTGAAGGTTAAATCCCTTTGCTTTGTACTTACAGTTCATATAAATGTTTTCACAAGTTGTAACTTTAGGGCTGCAAAGTTTGATGTACCCTTGTTCAGAAAAGAAAAGGGTTTAAGGGGAATTTCTAATCATTATCCGTCTGTTGAAGAATTCCTTCCAACCCCCTGGATTAGAATATCTCTTTGCATAAATAAGATTTCCGTGTACTAGGTCAATATTAACATTTGTAATAAAATTGCAGGTTTCTTGACAAGGCATGCGTAAGAATTCAAGATGGCACCGAAATAAGTGAAAGCCCCTGGAGGTTATGCACGGTGTCCCAAGTTGAACAAGTGAAAATACTCATCTCAGTTGTTCCTATTTTTGCTTGCACCATCATCTTCAACACTATTTTAGCGCAGCTCCAAACGTTCTCAGTCCAGCAAGGAAGTTCCATGAACACGAAACTCACCAGAAACTTTGAAATCCCTCCTGCCTCTCTCCAGTCCATCCCTTACATCATGCTCATATTTGCCGTCCCCCTCTATGAGACCACTTTTGTCCCACTCGCTCGAAAAATCACCAAAAGGGATTCAGGAATCTCCCCTCTGCAAAGGGTTGGAATCGGGCTTTTTATAGCAACTTTCTCGATGGTTTCAGCTGCATTAGTAGAGAAAAAGAGAAGAAAATACGCATTAATGTTGGACAAAACTCTGTCCATATTTTGGATAGCTCCACAGTTCCTAATTTTCGGCTTATCAGAGATGTTCACTGCGGTGGGGCTTATTGAGTTCTTCTATAAACAGGCCTTGGAAGGGATGGAATCATTTCTAACTGCCATGACTTATTGCTCATACTCGTTTGGATTCTATTTGAGCTCCCTCTTGGTCTCCCTTGTAAACAAAGTAACCTCGAGCTCCTCTCAAGGTGGCTGGCTCAGTGACAATGACCTAAACAATGACAAGCTAGACCGTTTTTATTGGTTATTAGCTGCTCTTAGCCTCATCAACTTCTTCAACTATCTTTTCTGGTCCAGATGGTATTCTTACAACCCATCCTTATCGCCTACTACACCTCATGATCCCTCTGAACAAGATTTGGAGAGCGTTCCAACAAAGCATGCCGAAACTGACAGCAGGTACATTCCCCCTTGAACAACTTTGGGACAGGATATAGCAAGCGCAAAGAAGAATGTTTGCACAGAAATTACAATTATCAACGCTTGAGCTGCTGCCAATGCGCAGTTGTACTTGCTCAGCAAACCTTCAGCTCTAGAAATAACTTTGGCCTAGTGTTTGCCATTCCTCTAATTAAAGATTTTTAACTTCACCTTTGTAATGACTCATGCACTAAGTAAAAGAAAATAGTATGATTAATATGATAAGACTTATAACCACTGAGTGCAGACACCTCCTACTTTTCTTCCCTTCGTATAACATTTTCTTCAATCTGTTCTAGGTTTCGTTTTGATTGTGTTATTTGCAGTGTGTAGGTGGACAGTGGACTTGTAAAGAAATCCCCATATTCATGAACTTGACTTGATACTGGGTATAATCCCGTCTGATTCAATGCATTCTCGTAGCTCCCTACGTTCAGTGTCTCTTTTTTGGTGGAAAGAAGAAAAGAGTAGTGCGGTTATGCTTTATGCTTTAGATAGATAGTTTAAAAGATTTGAGTCTTGTTAAAGCAAAACATAATCTTCTGTGATGTGATCTCAGAAAATAGAGTTGTTTCCTGTGACTTGTGCTCCTATCTCAGTCACTTTTACCTTGACAAGAAAATAAACATGTCCCCTACTTGTTTCTTGTGTTAATTCTCCGCAATGTCCCTTTTATAGCTCCTATCATTTCGCTATCCTGCCACCATTAACTGCTTGCTGGAGTGAGGTCTTCATTATATTTTCCATCCATATGTTTGCGTAATGACTGTTCATGGTCCCCTGATTGGTGAATACTTTACGAGCACAATTGGCCTACAGAAAGTGAAGAAGAGATCTGATCATGGCTGGAGCTTTAAGGAAACAGATTCAGTAAAGAGGTAATGACTGCAGCCTGCTGGCCATACTTTCCTACTAAATTACCAACTGTTTTAAAGTTTAGACTATTAGAAAATGTACCTAACAACATTAGCATGATTAACAAACAATTTGATGAGAAACAAAACAGGTTGCACCACCAAGTGCTCATATAAACGAAGTGCAAAGTGAACCAAATATCCAAGCGTAAAGAATCGAACTCATGACCTTGTCAAACTAGAGATCTGATAACATGTTAAGTTATCATCTGACATATAACTTAAATTGTTAGAGACTGTATCCAACCATGTTATCATGATTAACATCTCTGATCAAGCAAGGGTATGTGGTTCAAGCCATGCTGTTAGGAACTGAAACATAAGAACTCTTTGGCAGGTTAAGGGAAAAGGTTGGCAATAAAACTGTTTCTTAATAGGAAAAATATCAAATTTCGTTATAGAACCTTCCTTTATTTAGTGTAATACCTTCACACATATATAGCAAAGCTTTTGACTTTTAATGGCACTTATGTCTAGCAAATTTTGTATATCCTGAAATAGTCATGACCATTTGAGATTGCTCTATATATCATTAAATAACCCCGTCTCCCTTAACTCCTCGTCCTATCACATCATGCCCCCTTCTTCCAAAATCCTAAATGGTTGGGACTAAAGACCAGGAACTATGCAATATTTACACTGCATAACTATATTGGAAAACAGGAAGGAATAATTTTAAACCAAGGACATGAACCTGTTTTTTATTTTTATTTTGTGGCAAAACGAATAGGCTTTATATCACCAAAGCATGGAAAACTTTTGCCTCTAAATTTAAGAGTAACATGGTGCAGAAACTGCAGAGGGGCCTCCAGTTGTAGTTTATCCAAAATTTTCCTCCAGCATTAGAATAAGGGCAAGTCATGAGAACATGATTTTCAGTTTCTTGCTGATTTTGGCATAGTTCAAAGTATCCTCCTGGATGATATTCCATTCTTTCAATTTCTCTTTGGTTCTTAGCCCTCCTCTACAAAGCATCGATAGGATCAGAGAAACATTGGAATGTGTCCAGGAAACCAAAGTAGTTCCCACCATGGAACTGCCACTGTTTTTTTATCTTATTGCCTCTTATCTTATTGCCTCCCAAGCAGTATCTATTGAAAACTTCCCATTAAGGTGTAAGTCCCACACCACATTTTCTTGTTTATCAGGACATGGAGGATACATGTCCCTCATAGCTGCAGCCCACTGTCCCACTGTCTCAGAGCATGTGATCTTGCACCAAGCAAGTTCCAATTAGTGGCGTTCATTATGTCAGCTACTTTCTTATTAAAAGTCGGTCCAGAATCATATGCCCGGCCATATGTATCTATAATAATAATAATACCAGTTTCATCCATTTATCCAGCCATAACTAAGTGTGATAAGAGAGAAGACAATAATATTGATGTACGTAAAAGTATGTACAAGAGAGCATTTATACAGGCATGATAGAAAACCTAAAGAATATTCTAGACTATGAAAAATAACATAATAACCCATTGACTATACAAAACCTTATACAATAACATTAACATCCCCCCTCAAACTCAAGGTGGGAGATAATGAGCCAACTGGAGTTTGGAAACTAAATCTTGAAGTCGCCCTGGAGGATCTGATTTGTTGAAAATGTCTGCCATTTGATTGAGAGAAGTGACAAAATGTAAGCGAACAATGCCACAAATAACATGTTGACAAACAAAATGATAATCAATCTCAACGTGTTTTGTGCGGTCATGAAACACATCATTGTGAGCAATCTCAATGGAATTTTGATTATCACAATATAAAGGTGTAGCAGTAGAATGTGTAACTCCCATGTGCTCAAGTAACCAACGCACCCATAAAAGCTCCTGGATTGTATCAGCCAATGCTCGATATTCAGTTTCCGCAGTAGAACAAACTATGAGAGTTTGTTTCTTACTTCTCCAGAAAATAAGAGATTGGCTGACCAAGTGCACAGCATATGCAATATTAGGGCAAGTGACGGTCAAGTACACAAGACTGCCAACCAATGTGTGATACAAAGTAGGATTACGAAGAGGTGTACCATCAAGATGAGTAAACCGTACATTAGGCTCAAGAGGATTTTCGAATAAAGAGTGCAGAATCATATGCATTTGAAGCAAAACCAAATTGCTGCAAATTGGAACTGAACTTGGCAAACCAAGCACGGGGAGCTTGTTTGAGACTATATAATGCACGATGAAGCCAACAAACTTTGTTTGGAGGATGAGATATCCTGGAGGAGGCTGTATATATATAGACTTCCTCAATGAGATCACCATTAAGGAAGGCATTCTTGACATAAAGGTCATTTGCGAACAGCAGCAACCGCGAGTGCGCTACGGACAAAGGTAGGGCGAGCTACATGAGCAAATGTTTCTTCGTAGTCAATACCATATTCTTGTGTAAAGCCATTTGCTAACAAATGGGCCTTATGACGCTCAATGGAGCCATCAGAGCAAGTTTTAATTATATAGACCCATTTGTATCCAACGACTGTTTTTCCAGGAGGATGATCAACCAGATCCTAAGTATGGGTTTTGGCTAGTGCCTATAACTTATCGTGCATCACTTGCTGCCAAGCAAGATCAGAACTAGCCTCGCAATGAGATTAAGGCTCATGTAAAGAAATAATAGTAGAAAAACAATTAAAGTCATGAAGATATGCTGGAGGTTTTCGTGCCCGATGTGGACGAGCACGAAGGGAATATGGAGATTCATTAACTTCAGAGACATATGGTGGACCTTGATCAGGTGTAGCAGGAGCAACAGGGCGGGCAGACATCTCAGGAGGGGCCGTAAAGTCATTAGGAGGTGGCATGTTGGTTTCGTCAGAGTCATAAAATAGTAGAATAGATGAATTAGTAAAAAATAAAACACTAGATGAAGGAGGTAAACGAAAAGAAGAGATGGAAGAGAACATCTTATGTTCCCAGAAAACAACATGGTGAGAAATACATAAATTATTAGATACGTGATCCCAACACCGATGCCCCTTATGTTCAATACCATATATACTCAATGAAACAAAAAAGACGTGCACGAGGTTCCAATTTTGTACGCTCGTAGGGTTGGAAAAGAACGAAACAAGCACAACCAAAGACTTGAAGCATACTATAGTCGGGAGAGGACCCATATAGATGATCATAGGGAGTTTGATTACCATTTGTGGGAGATAGAACACGATTGATGGTATAGACAGCCGCACAACCAGCTTCCCCCAAAAAAAAAAAAATCAGGACAAGAGGCAAAAATAAGTAGAGCATGAATATTGTCTATAATATGTCGATGTTTGCGTTCAGCATGCCCATTCTGTTGGGAAGTGCCGGGACACGATCTATGAGTAATGGTTCCATCCATTTGAAGAAGTTGGATAAACTCTTCTGATTTGTATGCCATGGCATAATAAAAACAAAAAACTCGTGTAACAAAAGTATGATATATTTGAGATAATTCAGATCGACTTTGCATCAAATATACCATATAAAACGAGAATAATCATTAACAAAAATAAGAAGATATTTGGATCCTCCCATAGTAGTATTTGGTGAAGGCCCCCAAATATCAGAGTGAACGAGATCAAATGGAGTAGAAGAAATTGAAGTACTTAAACGAAATGGAAATTCAACTTGTTTAGCAAACTGACATGGTAAACAATCAAAAATTTTAGAACTGACCACAACTAACAAACCACTAGATATAGAGGATATAGCTAAGAAAATGAAACATGACCTAAACGAGAGTGCCACAACTCAAGAGAATCTTGTGAAGCAATTGAGGCAGCAGACTGACGCAGAACGGTAGGACAATGAGGGATGGATAATTGATGAGCTCAAACAATTGTCCAACTTTACAGCTATTCTCAATAGTTTGGCCCGTCTCTGGATTCTGCACACGACAACCAGTACGAGAAAAGCGTAAGTCAAAACCAAGATCACAAAGTTGACCAACAGAGATAAGGTTTAACTTAAGAGAAGGGATAAAGTAAGTATCAGGAAGAGACGAGGTAGATGTCACCTGGCCAACATGATTAATAGGCATATGAGAACCATCGATAGTATGAATGAGTGGATAGTGAGACATATATTGCTTAGAGACAAAAGAAAACGGATCAGATGTCATATGATTGCAGCACCCATAATCAAAATACCAAGAGGATTTACTTGAAGTAACTGAAAGAGCAGGGAGTACCAGAATTAGACATGATTTGTTTTACTATTTCAACAACATCATTAAACGAGAGAGCGGAAGACGAGGAATCATTCAGGACATTATCAACAGCAGCAATAGAATGGGAAGGAGGCTTGAGCCTATATTGAATCCCCGATTTTGGTGAAGCACTAGTTGAGCTAGTATTCTTGGACCATTTCAGGGTTATGAGGACAATCTTCTAGGAAGTGACCAGTGCCAATCTTACAACATAGTCTGCAAGGGCACACAGGGCAATCAAGAACCATTACCTGACTCATGGACGTAACGGCATTCCTGTTGAAAGGAAAAAGATGATGAACGTCTCGAAGCAGATGAGGGTAAAGAAATGTGGGAAGGTCGGGAAGGAGCAATAAGAACAGTATCAAGACGACGGGTCTGCATAAGGCCTCGACGAGTTTCTTCATAAAGAAGTTTAGCAACGGCATTGTCTAGGGTAGGTAATGTACTCCGATGCAAAAGAGAGCTTCAGACATATTCATAAGCATCAATAAGAGACATAAGAAACTGGATAAGGCGAAGTTGGTCACGATAAACAATAAAGTGAGATAAATCCTCGAAACAAGTTCCAATTAATCCCAAATCCCTTGCATCTAAGAAAAGAAGTGAATCATGAAGCTAGTACTGATGAGCAAGATCTTCAGTAATGTATCGCTGAGCCAAAAGATCCCAAATTTCTTTAGCAGTATTATTGCGACCAAACTATTGATAGACAGGTGGAATAGAGGTATTGCGGAACCAGGAATTTTAACTAATGATTTTTGCTATCTCAATCCTCAAGTCGTTCAATGAATTTGGGTTGAGTTTCACCTGTAGTTTGGGCGGGTATAGTAATATTGCCAGTAAGGTAGTGCCACAATTTCTTACCTTTGATGAAGCTACGCATAGCTTAGGCCTGAACCATCAAGGATGATAGAAATAGGTTGAGCAGGATCCATTGCAGTCACCAAGCAAACATATAAGCAAGAAATGATAAAGGAATCGAAAGAGAGTCTCAAAAAACAAAAGATATGAACGAAATTTCAGCAAACGGATGGGAGGAATGAGTTCAGAATGATAAAAAATTGTGGGAACCGGTCTGGGATGTGTAATAACCAGGTCAAAATCTAATGAACCAATAAAAATAAAATAAACCGGTCTAAGTGAACCGGCAACAGTAAACCGGGCAAAAGGCATGGATGGATAGGCTCGGGTCAGGCAGACGGTCTGGAGACCCGGCATGTGACAGGCGTATGGGAGCACATGACAGGCGCGTGGAGAAGAATTTTTCACATGGCTGGCGGCGCTATAATCGGTGAAGAAAACAGAATCTTGTGGTGGTGTTGGATTAAGAATTGGACTAAATAACCGACAGAGGTATCAAAAGGGGATAAAAAATTGAGCGAAAGAGATAGGATAGCATTGATGATCAGTAACGGTGGGCGGTGGCTAGGATGGCAGAGGAGACAAAAGACCGAAGATGTTATCTTTAATGATATATGAATGACAGCATCTAACCCGTAAAGAGTCTTTGTTATAGGCAAGATCCCACAATTGTTTACAAGTTGCAGCTCTATTCCACTCTTCAAAATCTCTTTCTCCCAAGCCCCCTTCTTTTTTGGGCAGGCATCTATCTTTCCAAACAATTCCAGCTCCTGTGCACTAAACATCCTTTACATGCCATGTGAATGCTCTAATTTTTGCCTCAATTTGTTAAATAATCTTTTTTAACAACATAAAAATAATGCACCAACAGATTTGCATACTAAGAAGGACCAAGGTGGAAAGTTGTACTCTACCAGAATATGATAAGTATCTCTTGTAGTCTAGCTTGTAATCCTTTTAGTGATTCTTTTAGTGACGATTTGGTAGTCCTTGTAATGCATCTTGGTAAATATCAATGGCACCCCTATACAAGTGATAGGAAAAGTGCCAAGGGAGATCCTTATAAGCTGAGCATATTGTAGAGCTTCAGTATCCTTAATCCCAACAATAAAATTGAACTTTTACTTAGATTAAAGGATAAACACAATAACCTTTCAAATTCGTCCAATGTTTATTTTACCAAGGTGAATGAAGCATGGTTTGATGTTGCCAGAATAAAGAGTGCATTTGCAAAGCACAAGTGATTAATATGCATTTCTTGGCATTTTGAGATGAAATTTAAAATTAGGTTGAGCTGCATATGCATCAAGAAGACCAGAAAAAGCTTCCATCACTAAAAGAACCAAGTATGGTGAGATAGAATCCCCTTGTTTGAGACCTATATCATTGGCAAAATAACCTTCAATAGATCCATTTACATTGATGGAGAATCTGGCAGTGGTTACACATATTATAGTCCATGCAAGGAATTGAGGAACGAAGTAAAAAATTCCATGGCCATCTTCCAAAAATCCTAGTCCTCACAATCATAGGCCTTTTGCATGTCAATCTTCATTTCACATCTGGGTTGACCTCCTTTTTTGTGATAATTTCTCACTAACTCTTGCATCAGAAGTATTTTACTTGCAATATGTCTACTTGCAACAAAAGCAGATGGTCTATTGCAGATAATTTTGTGCAGAGTATCCTTAATTCGTGCACACATAACATTAGGATGCACATGTAGACCACAATGCAATAAACAACAGGTCTAAAATCCTTCATTGTTTTTGGACAAACAATTTTAGGAAGCAGAGTTAATGCAGTGCTATCATGAAGCTTGCTACATTTGTTATTGTTGAAAAGTTCCACCACAACAGCAAAAACATCTTTCCCTATAATCATTCAGCTTTGTTGAATGAATTCAGCACTGTATCCATTATGACCTAGTGCTTTACCTTTTTTAGGGAGAAGAGTGCATTCTTCACTTCCTGCTCTGTAACTGGGGCACACAACATTCTTTGATTCTGAAGAGACAAATGATTATTTATCACCATATTCAGCCTATCTTTAGTATGTCTATAAACAAGCTCATGGGCAGCCAATTTTGTATGAAAGATGCTTACTCCTTACTATATAAATATATTACTAATGTGATTATCACTTGTATCAGTACATTAGTCACGTATAAGTTAATAAATTATAAGAATTGAAACTAAAAAAAAATGAACTAACATTAATATATTCTTGTTTTTTGGCAATCTAGAAATTTAGAATTTCGGATTTGGAACAATGAAGATAGAGTAAGAAAATAACAAAGACAAAGACTATGGTAGTCGGTGGCACAAAGAGTTAAAAAACACAAATAAAATGAAATATTAATAAATTAATATTACAATATAATGATATTTTTATAAATATTTTACATCTTTTAAATATATTTATCCATTATCTAAGAAGCAATTTTGTTCTTGGACCAAAGGAAAATTACACTATAAAACAAATAGAGAGAAACGACAAAAGAAATCAACCTACACAAGGATACTCAGAGGAAGACCCAATGAATTAAAGCTTGCTGCAAAATTCCTTGCTGATGCAATTGAACTGAGATCCAACTCCATTGCATCAATCTTTGCAGTTGGGATTTCCTTCAATATTTACTTAGTTGACCTTCCTTCTGGTAGATGTTAAGAAATTTCACAAATGTTGAGGGGTGCCATGCCCCCCCCCCCGGTCACGGGGGTGGTCCGCCCCTGATCATAAGGACAAGAATTTACATGGTTTAGGCCCTACAATGAAAATCGACGCCCTTTACGGTTGGTGGAGAAAATTAAAAAAATGGAGATTAAAAAAATATTTCTTTGGCACCTTATATTAACTTGGATAAACTCTATAAGGAGCATCTAGGGCGGACCGTGGAAGTGTAATCAAGGAGAACCAAATCAGGGGGAACCAAAAAGGCATTAAAGACATTGACTGCTAACATTTAAGAAGCTAGTCCGCATGGGCGAATTTTCTTAAAGCATGCAAAGAAGTACATTAATTTTTCAATGTTGTAATCGTCAAAGCAGAATCCGACGACGTTACCTATAGCCACAAAAGTCATCAATGATCGAGTCTATAGTAAACTCCTCCGCAATATCTTTCTCAATATGCGTAATCATAAATCTGTGATGTTCATCCATCTTGTTTTGGAGCTAGTTTTGACAATTTCATATTTAAAATTCTAGTTCATTATTTGTAGTAGAAATTGAAAGAGCAAGCACTGGCTTACCAAACTACTCAAAAGTGGATTTTTTTATTGATTACCTAAGAGAAAGATCAGAAATAATTGTTATATTCTTAGAATCGAGATATTAAGCAACATCAAGCTTATAATGTCGTAACTCCTTCTTGAAGTGTGCTTTTTTTTTGGCATTGTGAAGTCTTTGGGATGAAAGTTATCACAAAGCATACAAAGATGATCAATCTATGTTAATACATTTCTCTATAATCCAAAGCAAACTTGAGAGTAAGTAGCTTTATTGCATTATCGCTAAACCTATAATTTAGGTCATTCAATTGAGAATCAATTGTAGCAATATATGTACTCACCCGATATTGATGCTCAACTGTAACTGTATCTGTATCTGGTTGATGGCGAGCCTTATCGACAAAAAAAAAACATTGATCTAGGATATTTATGCCATGTCCAACACAAAATGTTTTCACTGTAATGACTAACTCTTCCGGTCCACCATCTCTCAACCTTTGAAATTAGTTTGGCAATTTGCTGGCAAAGAACTTCAGTGATTCCATAAATTTCTTTCATAAGATGCAAGATTAACACAAGCACAAAAGAATTTAAACTCTCATATGCGGTATTTGCATGCAAATATTGTTTAGAAGTATCCCCTACATCACCAATGTTCTTTAAAAGCACACTGATTATATTGAATGTTTTTATCTAGCTTGAGAAAGAGCTCTCAAGTGGTAAGTCCAAAGAGTGTCACAAGCTCTTGTGAAAGTGCCAATTTAACAAGCTAAGTGTCAGTCCCAAGCTGGTAAACCAATAAGTTCACCTCGCATATTGCTTATTGCCCCCATCATATCCTTGGCCTCCATGTTGTGAATGTTAATATCTTTACTAGAAGGAAGTAGAATATTTGGGTCTTGGTGTCTGAAACATAAATAAGACCAAAAAACTTCATCAGCCACAAATGTCCAATTAATTCTCTCTCTCTCTCTTCATCTATAAGTATACAAAAACTCTAAATTACCAATCTCATTATAAAGTTCTTGGAAGCTTGTAGGTGTGTAGGAAGCATGGGAGGGGCGTTATCTAAAACAAGCTCTCCAAAATTCTCATGATACCTGCCAAATCTTTTCAACAATTTGATAGTGTATTCACAATTATTTGAATTTTTATTTTCATCATGAAACCTAAGCCTACATCCTTGCAGTGAAAAGTGTAGCAAACCGCTCCAAAAGTTTAGACCCAAAAGGTCTAACTTGATTCATCATCTTATTTTTGGGGTTAATTTAATAATTAACAAGTGTGAACAAAAAAAAATTATTTCACTGTAGATTGTCCAATTTAAGCTTCTGACCTACAAAACTGGAGATTTGGATTTGGGAACTAAGTTTTACAAGGGGAAGGTGTTAGGCACCTACTATACTCTAATTGGTCTAAATTGTTTTTATGTGATTTTCATGATTTTTATCCCAAAACAAATAATAGAAAGACAAAGTCTAAATTAAACCCAATTTGGTTTGGATCCGACAACGGGGGTCAAATAGCCTTCATACTCGAGCGAACAAGTTAGGATCAAAACCATTGTCGTTTGACTGAACCCTACGCGAGGCGATGTAGATCTCAGTCTTTCTTTCTTAAGTGGAGTCACTAGTCAAAAATGACTTAGAACTCTAATAGAATACACTTCTAATAATCTTATAATACCAAATGAAATGAAATATAAGTATTTAATCTTAGATTTTTTATATTTATGTATTTTTAACCGAGATCCAGTCGCGAGGAGGGGACACAATCTAAGACTCTTTTCAATCTAATCTAGAAATGAAGTAAATGTCTTATCCAAGCATCGATTTAGCCTTGAAAACCAAGAAAGGTAATCTGTCCGATTAGGAAAGCTTTGTTTCAAGCCTGAGTACAACCTTAACGGGATTTGGCTCCTCACTAAAAGCCAAAATCGGGTATCATATGAGTACTTTAAAGTTGGTCAAAGTTTAGTGGTCTGTTTGATGCGAGAAGTTAGGATTTATAGGGCTCCTCTCTCTCTCTCTCTCTCTCTCTCTCTCTCTCTCTCTCTTAGTTTCTTCTCCAAATTTCTCTCTTAGAGAAAAGGTCAATCCAAAGTCATTTTTCTTCTAGCCTAAGGGATCAACTTATAGAGGTCTGGAGAGTGATAAACTAGTAAAACTAACTTTTTTCTGTCTAATATATCTAAAGGAGCAGAATTTTTGTATTAAATAAAAAGATCCAAAACTAGCTTACCGACAAGTTTTTAAAAAATCGGCTGGTTTATACCTTTATTAAATAAAAATTTATCCTAAATTTTGGGCAAATTAATGGCCCCTTAACATGAAAATTATCTAACAGAACAGACAGCATGCACCATATTTTCAGAATTAATCTCAAATGAATATCTGCATTAACGATCAATCCCAAATTAGAAATCAGTCACAAATTCCAATATGAATAAAAGCAATATCTCTTTCGTTAACCTAACTAAGTGTACTGGTTTAACCAACTAGAAAGGACTACTGACCGGACTAGACTACTCACAAGGATGAACTCTAACTAAGTTGTCTGCTTGATGTGAGAAGTTAGGATTTATAGGGCTCCTCTATCTCTCTCTCTCTCTCTCTCTCTCTCACACTCTCTCTTTCCTGGTTTCTTCTCCAAATTTCTCTCTTGGAGAAAAGGTCAATCCAAAGTCATTTTTCTTCTAGCCTAACGGATCAACTTATAGAGGTCGGGAGAGTGATAAACTAGTAAAACTAACTTTTTCTGTCTAATATATCTAAAGGAGCAGAATTTCTGTATTAAATAAAAAGATCCAAAACTAGCTTACCGACAAGTTTTTAAAAAATCGGCTGGTTTATACCTTTATTAAATAAAAATTTATCCCAAATTTTGGGCAAATTAATGGCCCCTTAACATGAAAATTATCTAACAGAACAGACAGCATGCACCATATTTTCAGAATTAATCTCAAATGAATATCTGCATTAACGATCAATCCCAAATTAGAAATCAGTCACAAATTCCAATATGAATAAAAGCAATATCTCTTTCGTTAACCTAACTAAGTGTACTGGTTTAACCAACTAGAAAGGACTACTGACCGGACTAGACTACTCACAAGGATGAACTCTAACTAAGTTGTCTGCTTGATGTGAGAAGTTAGGATTTATAGGGCTCCTCTATCTCTCTCTCTCTCTCTCTCTCTCTCTCACACTCTCTCTTTCCTGGTTTCTTCTCCAAATTTCTCTCTTGGAGAAAAGGTCAATCCAAAGTCATTTTTCTTCTAGCCTAACGGATCAACTTATAGAGGTCGGGAGAGTGATAAACTAGTAAAACTAACTTTTTCTGTCTAATATATCTAAAGGAGCAGAATTTCTGTATTAAATAAAAAGATCCAAAACTAGCTTACCGACAAGTTTTTAAAAAATCGGCTGGTTTATACCTTTATTAAATAAAAATTTATCCCAAATTTTGGGCAAATTAATGGCCCCTTAACATGAAAATTATCTAACAGAACAGACAGCATGCACCATATTTTCAGAATTAATCTCAAATGAATATCTGCATTAACGATCAATCCCAAATTAGAAATCAGTCACAAATTCCAATATGAATAAAAGCAATATCTCTTTCGTTAACCTAACTAAGTGTACTGGTTTAACCAACTAGAAAGGACTACTGACTGGACTAGACTACTCACAAGGATGAACTCTAACTAAGTTGTCTGCTTGATGTGAGAAGTTAGGATTTATAGGGCTCCTCTATCTCTCTCTCTCTCTCTCTCTCTCTCTCTCACTCTCTCTTTCTTGGTTTCTTCTCCAAATTTCTCTCTTGGAGAAAAGGTCAATCCAAAGTCATTTTTCTTCTAGCCTAAGGGATCAACTTATAGAGGTCGGGAGAGTGATAAACTAGTAAAACTAACTTTTTTCTGTCTAATATATCTAAAGAAGCAGAATTTCTGTATTAAATAAAAAGATCCAAAACTAGCTTACCGACAAGTTTTTAAAAAATTGGCTAGTTTATACCTTTATTAAATAAGAATTTATCCCAAATTTTGGGCAAATTAATGGCCCCTTAACATGAAAATTATCTAACAGAACAGACAGCATGCACCAGATTTTCAGAATTAATCTCAAATGAATATATGCATTAACGATCAATCCCAAATTAGAAATCAGTCACAAATTCCAATATGAATAAAAGCAATATCTCTTTCGTTAACCTAACTAAGTGTACTGGTTTAACCAACTAGAAACGACTACTGACCGGACTAGACTACTCACAAGGATGAACTCTAACTATAGTGGATTGGACTTAATCAATTAAATTAAGCTTTTATTGAAACATTACTAGGCCTAGACCCATAAAAACAATAAAAGCATGAATAATGTTTAAGCCCGCTAACTACTAAGTAAATAAATAAACCTATAAGAATGGAGTGTCAACAGAGGCGCTGGGTGAGTGAGCTCGCCTATGAGCAAAAATTACCAACATTGTGAAAAAAAATAATAAAAAGACCACAAGACTTAAGACATGCTTAAAGCTTCACAAGATATGAGGTCAGACCTTTGCAAGGTTCTTTACGTATCATTAGAAAGGAAATTAGACCAATGTAGTTTAGAGAATCACGCGAAACAGGATCGGAGCCAACAATAACAATGATTGGTCAACAAGCAATATTATAAAGAGGAATTGAAGTCGGACCTCATCTGGAATCGGAGCTAAAGTAAAAACGATTGGTTCGCAGACAAGGGCGTATCCCTACAAGCTGGAGCCAACAATAACAATGATTGGTCATCAAGGAATACTAAAAGAACTCATGACTAAGAGACAGAGCCAACAACAACAACGATTGGTTACTTAAAAATAAGGCACACCCCTAAAAGCCGAAGCCAACAGTAACAACGATTTGTCTTCTAAAGATACTGAAAAGTCTTGTCTAAGAGACAGAACCAATGGTAACGATGATTAGTTGCTTAGATAAAAGGACACATTCCTAGAATCCGGAGCCAATAGTAACAACGATTGGTTGCCTAGGGATATTAAAAGAAAATAGGATTATTTAGGCATATGACTAAGAACCGGAGCCAACAACGCCTGAAAGCGGCCGGTCACTTAGGATATTGGCAACGGGACCTAAGAGCGGGAGCCAAGAACGAATGAAAGCGGCAAGTTGCTTTGGAACACTGGAGACTCATATCTAAGACCTGAAGCCAACAACTTGTGAATGAGGCTGGTCGCTTAAACATACTGAAAAGCTAACTAAGAACCGGAGCCAACAACGCGTGAAAGTGATTGGTCACATAGGAGCACTGGAGACTCATATCTAAGAGCAAAACCAATTATGCATGAAAACAACTAGTCACTTAAACACAGCGAACACCTAACTACGAATTGGAGCCAACAACACATGAAAGCGGCTAGTCACTTAGGAACACCAGAGACTCATGTCTCAGAGCCGGAACCAATAATGCGTGAAAGTGGCTAGTTGCTTAGTCAAACGGGAAAAAAAAGGAACATAATTCTCAGAGCCAACAATGCATGAAAGCATCTGGTCGCTTGGGAACAATGGAGACTCATATCTTCTAAAAGCCAAAACTAACAATCGCACGACAGCAATTGGTTAGTTAGTCAAATAGGGAAATACATATAAAGAACTACATCTCGAACCCGAAGTCAACAACTGGTCGTTTAGATACAAAGAGAATAATTATATAGAAGTCGCTCAAATTAAAGTCAGAGCCAACAACACCCAAGGGCTATAGGTCATTGAGTGACGGAGTAACACATATCTACTCATCATTTAGAGTTGATAGGAATAATATTGTTGCTTCTAGCAAAGAAGGGCTGAATGTGATATTGGATTTACACCGCACACAACCATAAGTTGAGCAACTTATTCGTGTGTGACATCGGCTAGACGATGATCACATAAAGAAAATAGCAGACCTAACAAGGATGATTATCAAGAAGGTAGGTAGTGGCATTTATAGGAAATCCAACAACCATATAATGATTCAAAAATAGGGCAACGGAAGCCCTAACATAATTTTACCAGAATAAGGAAATTTCATAGCACATAGGCCTGCAAGGTCAAAGCATGCAAGCACACAACTGCTTAGCAAGGCCCTAGAAAACTATTAATTAAACAAGCATGCAAAACATACACGAAGGCAAAGCTATGCAAAATTATGGCAAAAGAGATTATGCAAGTATGTAAGACATGCATGCACACAAAACACAAAAAAATAATTAGAGTTGTGATTACCCAAATGTGCAAGGCACACAGACACATAAGCACGTATAAGCATACGAAGGCTGGTCAGATTTCCCAACACTACCACATATTTCAAATAACAATCAAGGAAATGTTATTTCTAGTTGCTACTGAAGATGATGCACAACAATTACTATCGATGCCAACTGGATTGTGATGGGCTTCTAGAACTGAGATTGGGCTGGAACTGCACTGAGACTAGAACTGGGACAGACTTAAACTCGAAGTAGAGGCAGGACTGGGATTAGAACTGGGGACTGGATAGAGGAATTTACGATGTATTTGCATCCAAACTTGGATTAGAGGCTTATATCCTCAAGAAATAAATCTAGGCTGAAAATGAGACTAGACAAAGGAAGGTACACAACATCTACATGGCAACCTCGATTCAATGTTTCTACCCTCGAAAATAGACTAAAAAATGCGATGAACATTGTCTAGATACCCTCATCTTAAAGGGATCAAGCCAAATGTAGTTCAAACTGGTTCTTAAAAGAAAACTATATGTGACTTTGACATATTGATCTGAATTAAGGGTTTAAAATCTTAGGAAAAAAATCTTTACTAGAAAATGTTAGGTTAAATGTTGGAAAGATAAGTTGACTATGTTCCAAAGTCAAGAATGAAGAAGAAAGTGACGAAGACTCAGATTAACTTATGTTCTTGTAACAATTTATTATTATTATTCTCCTTCTTATTTTTAATTTTCTTATCTTCAATATTTATCTTTAATAGTGTTTGAAAACTAAGACTAAGGTATAAAGTAGAGTCGTAGGACCTAGGCTCAGACAAAGACCCGAATCATAACTGCCAAGATTAAGGACTCGCCTAGAGCCCTTAGACAAGACACATGCAGACGAAATGGACTATGCAATGGATGGAACGAACTAAGACGGACATTATCCTGACTGTTAAAAGAGGGTAATCAGATGAGCCCCCAGGAAAAATGCATATAGGATTGCAAACAAAGACATTACTATTATGGGAGTGGGAATCACAGCAAGCCCCTAGACAACACTAACAATGCAATGCAATGAGTCGGATGAAGGTCCATGAGAGGGGACTTACAGGGAGTCTCTAGACAAACAATGTAGACAAATACAACATACTGGATGACCTAAGACAAACATTTAGCCTGACCGTCAGGGGATGAAAATCATAGAGTGCCCCTAGATAAAAATGTATGCAATCGAAACTGACCATGCAATGGACCGAGTGAACAAAAGACATACACTATAATGACTGTCGTGAAAAGGGAACGACAAGGAGCCCTTAGACAAAATGTATGCATACGATGTTGACCATGTAGTGGACCGGTAAACAAAATACAGAAACTATCATGACCGTCGTGAAATAGGAATCACAGGGAGCCCCTAGACAAAAGTCCGTGCAAACAATGCTTACCATGCAGTAAATCTAATGAACGCAAGACAAACAATATCACGACTATCGTGAAAAGGGAATCACAAGGTGCCTAAGACAAAAACAGATGCAAACAATGCTGATGCGTTAGACCTGGTAAACAAAAGACAGACACTATCATGAAGTATCGTGAAAAGGGAAGTCACAAAGAGCCCCTAGACAAAATGCATAGAAACGATGCCGACCATGCAATTGACCTGGTGAAAAAAAGATAAACACTATCATGACTGTCAGGAAATGGGAATCTTATAGAGCCCCTAGACAAAAATACGACAGTCACATAAAAAAGCCACTTAAAGAGATCGATGAAGATAATATCCCTTCACAGCTCGAGAGTATGTCTGAATGGAAAATAATTTTGAGTGCCAGACATGATACGTCAACCCATCACTTCAAGATCTATATATTTTCTTTTTTACTTTGCATTTGTCATCTAATGTTTAAGGTAATCATATCCACTCTGTTGACACGTCTGTCTCTAACCAAAGAGGAGAAGACCACTAAAGTTTTTGATTTAAAACATTTCAACTCCTCATCATTCAACGTGATGCAACTTCAGAGAATAAGTTACTTCTTAACTCAAACACGCCAGTTCAAACCCTCAAGACTACCACGAAAAGGTTGGGGCCATAAGTGGTAGTGAGCATGCAAGTACGCGAACGATGAGGCTAATGTGTATGTTGTGAGGTTGTATGAGCTATGAGTTGATGGGATCTTGGCCAATAATTAGCCAAAAGTTCAATGTAGAATGATTGGGATAGACAAAAATGACTGACTATCAAGTGCGAGATATAAAAGTCATAGTGCTTCTGATTGAACCGCTGGCGGATATATCACACTGCCGCACAGAATAGGGCATGCCAGGCAAGTCATGTAAATTCTCATAATCGCGGCACAGGGAGGTGAACACGTCAGGTTTGGAAAGTTGAGAATCAAAATGTCCCATACAAGAAATTGTAAGGCGAACAGAATGTGTGACAATGTAGCAAGCTCAAAAAAGCTCAAAAAATGTCCTTTTAGAATTGATTTAGCAACAAATAATTACCTACGAGTTGTATTCCGTCGGTAAAAGTAAAATTTTCAAAAAAAATTATGACTTTTAGCGAAGGACTTTTAGCGACGGAAATAATCCGCGCTAAAAGTCATGAAATTGTTATAACCCTAGTTTTCTTTCTCTTTGTCTCCCCGTCACTTCTCTTTTCTCTTTCTTTTCTCTCTCCTCTCTCTTCCTGTCGACAGCCTGACCATCTCTTTCTTTCATCCTTATCCAGCCATCTCCTCTGCCTACCGGCCACCTCTCTGCAAGGTTTGCGAGGAACGAATTGAGTGTGGATTCGAAGGCTACGATAGGGGTTGAATTCCAGACAAAGAGGCTTGTAATCGACCATGAGATGGTCAAGACACATATTTGGGACATTGCTGGCAAAGAAAGGTTTGCCTTCTTTGCTACATTCTTTAAAATTTGATACATGAACTGCAATCACATGTATGCATTTTCACGTATTCTGCTATATGAATTAAATTGACTACTTTGACGGGGATCTTGCATCGTAATTATGTATTATGTCTTTTGCAATTGGAGATCCAAGGATCTTCATGTAACTAGTTAAATGTTGTTTAATGATTTTTTTTATGTAATTTAAAGGTTGGATATTGATGAAAAGTGCTAGGTTACGAGAAGTGCATTAATATTTCCTACTTATAAGCGATTTAAAAGGCTACAACATTGTTTTGCCCTCAAGAATGAGATTTAGGTGCTTCGTACTACACTCGCTATCAATTATTAAGCTCCTAGATAGGCTTTCTTAACTTTTGGATGATTCATTCACTTCGCAACAATTTAAGGTATCCAATAAATTGATATATTTACAGTTGTCGAGCAAAGTGATCTTATCGTATCCACACTTAGAAAAACAGATTTTTCGAGATTCTTATAAGGAAAATAGCGCTGACTGCCATTGCCATTGTGGTATCTGTATCAGGACCTCCTCTTATTTTCTTGACGCTAAGTGTTTATGTTTAAGTCAACGAAAACCAAAAACTACTCGCAAAGCTAGCCCCAAAATCAAATCCAAACCAATGGTTCCATTACCCTAACCCACGGTCGCTGCGTCTACCTAGTCTTTCCACCACTCCCGCTCCAATACCCTACCTGACCACCCAAACCCTGGATTCTAAGAACAAATTTTAGTTCCTATCCGGATTGTAGGAATCTTCCTTCAACCCCGTATGTAATGACAATTAATAGTCGTTAAATGTTTCTAATGACTTTTCTTCTAACACTTTCAGGGATAATTATTAGCAATACGTTTATAGCGTCACTAAATAAAGGTCACTAGAAACATTTAGAGACGGTTGATTGTCACTATATAGGAGGTAGAAGGAAAATTTCTCCAACGGGGGTAGCAGCCAATTTTTTTCCTGATTCTAATACCCTTAAAGCCCCAAAATATAACCTAAATACGGGGTAGCTGCTAATAATTATCGCTGAAAGTGTTAGAAGAAAAGTCACTAGAAACATTTAGTGACTATTAATTGTCACTACATACGGGGTTGAAGGAAGATTCCTGCAACCCGGGTAGGAGCCAAAGTTTGTTCAAAACCCCAAAATATAACCTAAACCTCAGTTCATTACCCCCACCTATGGTAGTCATGTTTCTAACGTCGCTCCCACCCCCTACCGCACTTCCGCCGCCACACAAAATCACGGCATACATGTACAGCCACAATTCCTGTAATTTTCTGCATGTGTGTGGAGGTGTGTGAGTGGGGGGGTGGGGGAGAGGGGGGGGGGGAGTAATGGAACACTGCAGACTTACATGTGGCATGATACCCATCACCACCATCACTTTCCAACTTCCCACCACATCTCTCGCCCCAGCCCCGTTACCAAATCCCTCACCTTCACATTTGCACGCCACATCCAACGTAGCACTACCCTCGGTCAGCCATAACCACCTCCAGAGGCGGAGGCACGTTAGGACAAGGAGGGGCTGAAGCACCCCCTGCCTTATGGGGAATTTTTTTTTTGGGAAGTGCGTTGACCCCATTCCCGAGATCCCGTTCCCTAGGTCGAGACCCGTTCCCCAGTCCCCGATACCCGTTCCCCGAGACTGGCCGAGAGGCACAATCGACTCTCTCTCTCTCTCTCTCTCTCTCTCTCTCACACACACACACACACACACGGTCTCACCGGCGACAGCTCCACCCACCGGCGACAGCTCCTTCAGACAGGAGCTTCGAGCCTTCGACGACGACGACTCGTCACGACGGAGTGACGCCGTGACCGGACGACGACCGTCGACCTCCGTTGTCCCGCAGTCCCGCGACGCGCCGGCGCCGACGCCCTTGAAGAACCAGATCTGAATTCTCATATTGGCCTTGCGTGAGTCTTCCATCTTGCTCTTAGATGTTGATTGCTGAATGAATTGATGTCTGCTAATGCTTGTATTTAATATGATAATATGTTACATTTATATTTTAGTTTAATATGTTACATTTATATTTTAGTTTAATATGTTAAATTTAGTGTAATATGCTAATATAATAATATGTACAATTATTTAATTATGTGAATTTGTGTTGAGATATTGAGATATTGAAATTTTATTCCAATGTGCGTGTGTGTGTTTTTTTTCAGAATGGATAAGTTTTTTAAAAAGCTAGGGAAATTGGCAGAATCCTCGCAGCCTAATCAAGATAGTATTCTACAGTCTTCAACTTTAACAATAACGGACAAGGCTCATTTTGTGCATCGAGATGTTGATTTCGGGGGTTCAAGTAGAATTCGTGATGAGTTCAACTCTGATGAGCTTATTGCGGATCCTGGCTTGCGTCCGAATATTATGGATTATAGTCCCAATATTCGAGATAAAGTTCGACGAACATATTGGTCGAAAGGTCCTTGCCAACCTCGTAGCCACAATTTTCCATTTACACAATTCGGGAAACAATCTCGTCGATTTGTTTCTTCTTGGTTTGACTGTCATGCGAGTTGGTTGGAGTATAGTGTAGCAAAAGATGAAGCATATTGTTTATGTTGCTACTTATTTAGAAGTGCTCATGGAGAGCAAGGGGGTGGTGGTACTTTTGTCAGTCATGGTTTTAACGATTGGAGAAAGAAGGAAAAATTGGAAAAACATGTTGGAGAAGTCGATAGTATTACTCTCGTGAAACTTAATATTACCTTTTGTAATCTTTATAAGTGCACTTTGTTTTTAATATTATTTTAATTAAAAATTTGGTAACGGACATATAATTTTTGCACCCCCTGAAAAATATTCCTGGCTCCGCCCCTGACCACCTCCATTGATACCCATCATTAATTACCACTTCTCACCGCGTCGATCGCACCACCCACCACTGTTACCCATTTCACGAATTTCCCACATAGACATGTAAACAGATCGCACCACCCACAACCCTTACTCATCTGGGATAAATATGTAATGATAGATTTAAGATACTTCATGTGACGTTGTAATAACCTTCGACTTCTCTTTAAGTCATGGTTGTGAGGTTGTTTCCATTTTTCGTTTGCAGTTGTGAGTGGTTGCAGGTGTTTTGCAGCTGGAGTGGTGGTGGATGTTGTGCGGATTTTTGTCTGAGTTTTTCGTGGAGTGTTTTGTGTAGGTGTGAGTGGTTGTGGGTGTTGTACGACAGGAGTGGTAATAGATATTGTTCCGCTGGAGTGGTTGTGGTTAATGAACTCACTCTGAAATAATAGAGGGGGAAGAAGAAGAAGAACAGCAAGAAGTGATCAGGTCCACGTGGATCTATGTAGGGCTATGTTTTTATAATGACGGTTTTACCCTTTGATTTTTTAACGATAGTTGGCCCGTTTGTCTTATTTGGTTAACAAAAAAAACTGTTTAGCACGTTTTAAATATCGGGTACTAGAAATGAATTTTAGTGATACTTTAGGGCACAGATTTGACATTAACCTAAAGATCGATTGAAATTTGTAAACTATCACCTGCTTTGACACATTGGCCCTTTTAATCATTTCATTTCGACCTCTCTCTCTCAGATTTCAGCATTTGGAATGCAATCAATGCTGAACAATCTCACTTCACAGATAATATTGGAGATTCAACTCCATCTCCAATTTCCGGAAGAAAATGGACTTTAAAATAAGACATAGAAAGTGAGAGCATTTCCAACATTTACATCAAGCAACTCGGTTGCAAAGGATTTGCAACTTGATCTTGTTCAGCTTGACAACCACTTCTTTTATGTTGCACCTTTGATTTGGTGATTCCTCAGAGCAGTCCAGGCCCAACTCCATGATAGCAAGAAGATTGGCCTCTGTAGCAGTCATGTCTCTTCCTTCCTCGGTCCCTGCTAACCCATTATCAACAATTTCCATAACTCTGTCCGGAAGAGACACACTCACCCACTGCCTCAAACTTTGTTCTTCGGTGAATACTTCATCCGTAGGCTTCTTTCTTGTGAATATCTCCAATAGCATTATCCCATAACTATACATATCACCTCTTGCGGTCACCCACCCTTCATGGCCATACTCTGTCAAAATGTCACAGTTTTGACGAGTAAAGATTAAGAAGTTACCATTTATAGATTACGCAATAAGGATAAAATTTTAGAGCCCTGGGAGTCTGGGACTATATATTCTCTTCAAGTTTTCTTGTTAAGGAGAGAGTTGTACTCTCATCTTGAACCAATACTTTTTTCAAAACACTGTGTTTCTCTTTCGCGTATATGGTTAGGCAGGGTTACACCCTTCAAACCAGTAAATATGTGGTAGTTGCCAAATTGTGAAAATGTCTAAAAGGCATAAATGATCAAATGAAAATTAGTGCTGCAAAAGATAAAATAGAAATGAGGAAGACACTATATATAAGCTCAAACATTTGCATAATTGGCACTAAGTAATACCAAGAGATGGAGCACCGAAAAATGTGTGATAATGAAAACTTTAATTTGAGGCTACATAATCTTTCGAAAACACAACATACTTGTGTGAGATATAGATGGCCTTAAACACTGTTGAGTACAGATTATGTTCTGAAATTTCATGTAGATTGAGGTGGAAAGAAAAGAAGTACCTGGTGCAATGTAGCCAATCGAGCCTAATGTTCTGGTCTGCGTCGAAGCGTTGTTTTCGGCTAAAATCTTTGCAATGCCGAAGTCGCTCACATGTGCAACCATGTCTTCATCTAGAAGGATATTACTCGGCTTCAAATCACAGTGAACCACCACTTCGGTTTGACTGTGATGGAGGTACTCTAAACCCATTGCAACATCAAGGATGACATTGACCCTCTGAAGGAGATTCAAGCAGTAATTATGAGAATATAACCATCTCTCAACACTTCCATTAGACAAGTATTGGAGCACCAAAGCTCTTAAGTCGGGGTTGGAGCACGTACTAATAACTTTGACAAGATTCCTATGAAGGGCTGCTCGTAATACTCTACACTCCACATCAAAACTTTTGAAAGCCCCCTCGTGCTGTAAGTTTAAAACCTTAACAGCAACATCTGTTCCATCTAAAAGTTTACCTTTGTAGACCGAACCATAGCTTCCTGCTCCAATGAAGTTAGCATCGCAGAAGTCATTTGTAGCATACCGTAGCTCCTGATATGTTATCGGTTTATGCTCAATCGTCGGAATTGAATCAAGTGAATGTGGACCCGGGACATTCTTTCTTCGATATTTTTTCAGCACGTAAAGAAAGGCTGCAAGAGTTACCAGTGCCGTAAGGGGAGGAAGAATGTACTTGAGCAAGAAAGTTCTTCTCTTTGAATTCTCAGACTTAAGTTCATTCCTGCAAAGTGATACCTGCAGAATTGGCTTCCCACAAAGTCCTACATTACCCTTAATAGCATTTGCTGTGAGGTTTGCGAATGGCCCTCCGGTGGGAATTTCTCCGGTTAACATGTTTAAGGACAAATTGAAGTACAGGAGACTCGAAAGTGCTTCAAGTGTCTTGGGTATTGCACCAGATAGGTTGTTTTGGGAGAGATCTAAGTAATTTAATGCTCTCAAATTGCCTAATGATTCAGGAATAAGCCCCGAGAACAAATTTCCTGATAGGCTTAGAGAAGTTAGGCTCGAGAGAGCTCCAATAGCCAGGGTGACACACGGTGGCCTTTGATGGCACAAAGGAAACCGTATGTGGCACTCGACTTGCCTCTTGCAAGAAGAGTCCGCCAACAAATCTCAACAATCTATAGCAATCAGTGCATCAACATTGCATAAAACAGTGCACAAAGAAGTAATTTCAACACAAGGGCAAAACGGTCCCAAATATTCTCATTACTTCAAAATCATCGTTACAACTTCAGAAGGCTTTGTTTGCATCCACAATGTGCAAAATAGCTAAACAGGCAAGCTAAAACAAAGCAAGGGACTCTCGGGTATAGGTGTACATGTACTCCCTATATAGTACCATTAGGAGGATTTTCCAAAGTGACAGTAGTAGACATCACTATGTGCGAGGAGTCATAGTGCCCCTTTTTAAAGAAATACAACTCGGAATGACTTGAAAATTTACATGGAAACTTAAATATATACAAGGGTGATCTCCACCAAAATTGAGCAAAAACGCACGCCTAGATCTTCAGATCTTCACGGTTGGCTTTTGACGTGCGCGGCACTATAGTTGGGCGCGCGGGCGCTGTGCTTGACGGGCGCATGGGCGCGAGACTTGAAGAACTTGCAAGGACGCATGGGCGCGTGCAGGATGGGCGCGGGGGCGCTGTGCAGGATGGGCGCGGGGGCGCGGTGCTAGGCGGGTGCAAGGGGCAGCCCGTGACATTCTCCCCCACTAGAGCTGTTGACGCCCTCGTCAACTTCTTCATGTGGTAGGCTTCAATCTTGTCGGTGTAGGCTGACAAGTCTGCTGCTCGTTCCCAAGTGTTCTCTTCGTCCATATATCCCTGCCACTTGACTAGGTACTCCTGATGGCGTTTGCGGGATGCTGTAATCACTCTATCATTCAAAATAGCTTCAGCAACTCGCTTTCCTGCCGCTTTGGGTTTGAGTCCTGGTCTCTTGATTTGGCCCCTGGAGGGGTCTGCTGTGTCTTCATAGAATGGCTTCAACATGCTGACATGAAAGACGGGATGGAGCTGGCGGCTCCACCAATTTGGCGGATCAACTTTGTAAGCCATCTTGCCTATCTTCTTCACTATAGTCAGGGGTCCCTCATATTTCTGCAAAAGACGAGAGTCTCTTCCCCTTAGAAATTTGCGATCTTGTGGCAGTAGCTTAACCATAACTTTCTCGCCCACGTTAAACTCCTGAGATCTCCTGTTCTTGTCTGCGTGTTTCTTCATTCTTCTGGCTGCTTTCTCCAGGTAGGAGTGAGCTAGGTCTATATTTTGCCTCCATTCTTCGCTGAAGCTTATGGCCCTCGGAGATTTTCCTGCTTTGGGGACATTTACTGTGTGGGGAAGTAACGGTTGTTGTCCATTCACAATCTCGAAAGCACTCTTCCCTGTCGAAGAGCTTTTGCGTGAATTGAAACACAGCTGGGCAACGTCCAGTAGCTTGACCCAATTTTTCTGTGTTGCACTGACAAAATGGCGGAGGTACTCTTCTAGCATGGAATTGAACCGCTCCGTCTGACCGTCTGATTCTGGATGATAACTTGAACTCATGGAAAGTTGGGATCCAAATAACTTAAAGAGTTCAGTCCAAAAGTTTCCAGTGAAGCGAGAGTCCCGATCACTGACAATGTCTTGAGGCATGCCCCAATACTTCACCACATACTTAAAGAAAAGTTGCGCTGTGTCTTCGGCTGAGCAATACTTGGGTGTTGCGATAAAGCTCGCATACTTGCTAAACCGATCAACGACAACAAGAATCGTGCCTAAGTCTCCAACCTTCGGCAGACCAGTGATGAAATCCAACGACACACTCTCCCACGGTCTCTCGACGATCGGCAGCGGTTGTAGTAACCCTGCTTTCTTCTTACGCTCCACCTTGTCCTGCTGACAAGTAAGGCATGTCTTCACATACTCCTGCACTTCATCCCCCATTTGGGGCCAGTAGTAACCTTGTTGAAGGAGAGCTAATGTTCTTTCTCCTCCGGCATGGCCTGCCCAAAGGGTGTCATGACATTCTCGAATCAATGTTCGTCTCAGATCATCAACTCTGGGGACGTATACCCGTCTTCCTTTGGTCATCAGCAAACCATCTTCTTGCCAAAACTGTCGAGTTTTACCGCTCTCGATCAGTTTCAGCAGTTGTTGGGCAACTGGGTCCCTGGTGAGGGCCTTCTTGATCTTCTGTCCGATGTTGATGGCAACTCGGCTATCTGCTCTAACAATAGCGTTCATGGCCATCAATGCTACCTGATTTAGTTCGGCTCTCCTGCTGAGGGCGTCTGCTACGTTGTTGGTTGAGCCTGCCCTGTACTCGAGCATGAAGTTGAATTCTGCCAGAAGTTCCTGCCACCTGGCCTGTTTCGAGGTGAGCTTAGATTGACTCAAGAAGTGGCTCACTGCAGTGTTGTCTGTCCGCACTATGAAGCTTGAACCAAGCAGGTAGTGCCTCCAAACTCTGAGACAATGCACTACCGCGAGTAACTCTTTCTCATGAGTCGTGTAGCGACGTTCTGCTTCATTGAGCTTCCTACTCTCATATGCCACCGGGTGGCATTCTTGCATTAGAACCCCTCCAAGTGCAAAGTCAGAAGGGTTTGTATGAACTTCAAAAGACTTCGACACATCGGGGAGAGCAAGTACCGGATCTTCAGACATGGCCCGCTTCATGGCCAAGAAGGCCGATTCACATTCCTTGGACCATTCCCAAACTTTGCTCTTCTTCAGAAGTTCGGTTAGGGGATGGGCCATTCTCGAATAATCTCGAACAAATTTCCTATAATAGTTGGCCAATCCTAGGAAAGATCTTAGTTCTGAAACATTAGTAGGCGGCTGCCACTCCTGTATCACTTGGACTTTAGCTGAGTCCATCCTGATCTGACCCTGTTCTATCACATGGCCCAAGAATTTAATCTTGGTCTGGGCAAATGTGCATTTCGACAGCTTCACATATAGCTCGTGCTCCCTCAGTCGGGTAAGCACCTTCCTCAAGTGTTTCAGGTGCTCGTCCAAGCTGGAACTATAGATCACAATATCATCGAGATACACCACTACAAAATCATCAATGTAGTCCCGCAAAACCTGATTCATCAAGGTGCAAAATGTGGCCGGGGCGTTGGTAAAGCTGAACGGCATGACCAGGAACTCATACGCACCGTATCTGGTGACACAAGTTGTCTTCGCCTCATCACCTTGGGCGATTCGGACCTGCCAATACCCAGACTTCAAGTCCAACTTGGTAAACACTCTCGCCCTACTAAGCTGATCAAAACAATCGGCGACTAAAGGGATAGGATACTTGTTCCGAATAGTCACCTTGTTTAGCGCCCTGTAGTCCACACACATCCGCAAGGAACCATCTTGTTTCTTCTGGAAGAGGACTGGCGCACCATAAGGCGACTTCGCTGGAGTGATCAAACCCGCGTCTAACAACTCTGTCAGTTGTTTTCTGAGTTCAGCAAGTTCTGGTTGTGACATCCGATACGGAGCTCGGGCGGGTGGCTTCGTGCCTGGCACAAGCTCGATCTCATGGTCAATTGCCCTTCTGGGTGGTAATTTCTTCGGCAATTCATCAGGCATCACATCTTCAAAGTCATTTAATATCACTTTAACTTCTTTGGATAATGGTCCCGATACTTCTTCAATCTCGTCCCACCGTAGCATGGCAAGGTAGGTCGTTTCGTCCCGTTTTAATCCCTTTTTCAACTGGACGGCCGACATGGAACGCTCTCCCGCCCTAGTAGATACAGTCGAGATGACACACGATTTACTCCCAAGCATGGCCAGAGAGTTGGTGCATGGCATCACGGTGGTCTTCGTGTCATGCAGAAACTCTAACCCAAGGATCAGCTTAAAGTCGTCCATGATGACTACTGAAAAGTTGGTCCTTCCTTCGTATGGGCCAATCTTGATCAAAACAGATCTCGCTATTCCCGCTACTGGCTGTGCGGCAGAGTTGATAGCCTTCACCCGTCCGCACCCTTTTTCTAGAGTTAGACCCAGTCTTTCCACTTCGGTGCTTGAAATGTAATTATGGGTAGCTCATGTGTCCACCATGGCCCTGATGGCCTTCCCGTTAACCTTGATGTCCACATACATCAAGCCTTTCCCTGGTACATCGCTCTTTTTCTTTGGCGGCATGTCTTTAGGCTTTTCCCCAGTCGAGCTCTCTTCGGGGTTCCCAACCTGCGTTGTCACAGCATTACACCACTGAGGAAAGGCCCCGACGGCATCTTCCTCCTCGTAATCTTGTGTGTCTGTTTGTTCCTCTGTTGGTGGATGCCTTGATTGAGAGCCAGATTGTTCCCCACGTTGCACCTGCCCCATGTTGTCAAAGAAGGCATTCATCATCTGTCGTTGCGGACAGTTAGCGATCACGTGCGGCCCTTGACACAAAAAGCAACCCCTGAAAGCAGGTTTCTTCACTTCTCCGCTAGTGCTAGCGTCAGGCTTGGCTTTGAACCCAACTCCACTCTTCTGTAGGGTAGAAGAGTTTGACGCCCAACTGCTTTTACTGCCCCAACTTTGGTTTGGCGCTTGACTCCCTGGCTTCTTGCCACCGTTACTCCTGTTTGGATTCCCTCTCTGAGGGGGTCTCTGTGGTTCGGAGTTATAATCTGAAAGGCTCTCGGCAGCGATGATGGCTTCGTTAAGGTTATTCACCCGACGTCTATTGAGCTCGGTGCGAGCCCATGGTTTTAACCCTTCCATGAAGAAGAAGAGTCTGTCGACTGCGGACATGTCGCTGATGTCCAACATCAAGGCAGAAAATGCCTGGCAATATTCCCGGACCGATCCGGTGTTCTTGCATTCCAACAACGCTTTCCTCGCGTTGAATGCGGTGTTCTCTAGGAAAAACTGGCTCTTTAGCTCGCGTTTGAGTATTTCCCATGTGTTTATGACGCAAGACCCATCTTCGATCTCTGCGTACTTCTTCCGCCACCATAACTTGGCATCTCCAACCAAGTACATGGCAGCCATCGACACCTTCGTCGCTTCCGAGTCAACTCTGATGGCTCGAAAGTATTGTTCTATATCGAAAAGGAAGTTTTCTAATTCCTTGGCGTCACGGGCTCCCCCGTAACTCTTGGGCTCTGGCACTCGTGGGCTCGAGGAGTGCGCCACACCCCCTGCGAGTGTGTTAACCACTGCACGACTAAGAAGCTCCACTCGATCCTGGAGCTCTTGAAATTTAGACTCCCAGTCTATGCCTTCAGTATGCCGTGTATGGTGCTCCACTCGATCATGAAGCTCCTGAAACTTGCCCTCCCAATCCATGTTCTCAGCATAGCGGGCATTATCAGTAGCTTCAAGATTCACTTCCAACGCGTCCAGGCGAATGGAGAATTGCTTCAGGATGCCTGGAGCATCCTCGTCGCCCTTGAACATGCTTTGTATCTGTGCTTCCAAAGCATCGATTCTTTCTTTCGTGTTGGCCATAGTTTTTCTCAACAAACTATCCCACACTATTCTCTTAGCTGAAGCCACGGTCTTTTGGGACAACCGCGGCTCTGATACCACCTGACACACGGTGGCCTTTGATGGCACAAAGGAAACCGTATGTGGCACTCGACTTGCCTCTTGCAAGAAGAGTCCGCCAACAAATCTCAACAATCTATAGCAATCAGTGCATCAACATTGCATAAAACAGTGCACAAAGAAGTAATTTCAACACAAGGGCAAAACGGTCCCAAATATTCTCATTACTTCAAAATCATCGTTACAACTTCAGAAGGCTTTGTTTGCATCCACAATGTGCAAAATAGCTAAACAGGCAAGCTAAAACAAAGCAAGGGACTCTCGGGTATAGGTGTACATGTACTCCCTATATAGTACCATTAGGAGGATTTTCCAAAGTGACAGTAGTAGACATCACTATGTGCGAGGAGTCATAGTGCCCCTTTTTAAAGAAATACAACTCGGAATGACTTGAAAATTTACATGGAAACTTAAATATATACAAGGGTGATCTCCACCAAAATTGAGCAAAAACGCACGCCTAGATCTTCAAATCTTCACGGTTGGCTTTTGACGTGCGCGGCACTATAGTTGGGCGCGCGGGCGCTGTGCTTGACGGGCGCATGGGCGCGAGACTTGAAGAACTTGCAAGGACGCATGGGCGCGTGCAGGATGGGCGCGGGGGCGCTGTGCAGGATGGGCGCGGGGGCGCGGTGCTAGGCGGGTGCAAGGGGCAGCCCGTGACACATTGGAATGTTTCCCGAGATTTGGTTCCCTGATAAATCCATGCTCCCCAAGGCTTTCATTGATCCTATGTTTGTAGATAGGTTTCCACCTAATGAATTGGACGACAGGTTCAAAAACAACAGATTCTCAAGATTCCAAATGCTGGATGGTATTGAGCTTCCTAGTTTATTAGAGCCCAAGAATAAAAGGCGTAGATTACTAAGCTTTCCGATGCAACTTGGGATTGATCCAGAAAGGTTGTTGCCTTGGAGACTCAATTCTCCCAAGCTAGTCATTTCACAAATCTCATTTGGAACGGATCCTTCAACATTGTTGTTATCAAGATACAACCTTTGCAGACTTGTCAGTTCTCCAATTGTCGGTGGAATGGTTCCATTGAGGAAGTTGTCCGAAAAGTCTAGGTAAGTGAAATTTACTTTCCGAGACCAAATCTCCTTGGGAATTTGACCTGTGAGTTTATTGTTAAACAGTTGAAGAGTCTTAAGGGATGGTAATTGGCCTAAACTTGCTGGTATCTGTCCTGTGAACAGATTTTCGCCCAACAACAGCCTAAAGAGCTTTGAACAATTGGACAAGTGTGATGGGATGTTTCCACTCAATTGATTTCGTTGCACTTGAAACCAGCTAAGATTGGGAAGCAAAAGCCCAGCAGTTGGAGGAAGACTTCCGGAAAAGTTGTTCAATGGTAGAAGCAGTTGTGATATTGATGAAATGTTAAAGATCCCTGGAGGTATTGACCCGCTAAGGTGATTATCATAGAGGTTGAGTCCCTCCAAATTTATAAGTTGATCAAATTCAGGTGGCACAGTTCCCTCAATATGGTTTCCCTCTAATCCAAGCCACTTTATGCTTGAGGCGTTACCCAAGGAAGCTGGGATTGTACCTGTTAAAGACCAACCAGTTCGTTGATTCTCAGATTGTAGGAAAAGTTAAATTCAAGAATTGATCAAGGAAAACTCTTGTTGCAACCCAGTTTAAGGGAAACATACTTGCAAATTACGAGTACTGATCGTTTATGGCAAAACATAAAAAGTACCACCAAAGTTTGTCGCTTGAAGCGCTACTGTAGGTGTCAGTTAACATATTTACCCGACGATATTTTGGCACTTGTATTTTAATGAACTGGTCGCAGGGTGGAGAGTACTCTAAAATTATCAATTGTCATGTACATATATGCGTGTAATATAAGATGAGTTTCTTCCCTTTTCTCCAATTTAAATATATAATGAGCATTCAAAACTTCCAATTGTGTTTACCTGTAAAGTTGTTGGATCCGAGGAAAAGGGTACGAAGGGACCTTAATGTGTATAGCTCCTTTGGAATCCCACCGGTAAAATTATTTCTTTGCAGAACTAAGACCTCAAGTCTTTGACACTGGAACAAATTCAGTGGCACCCTTCCTTCCAATGCATTACGTTCTAATATGAGTAGTTTCAAGCGATGCAAATGGCCAATTTCTTGTGGAAGACGACCATAGAAAGAGTTACCGCTAAGGTCAATTACCTTGAGGAAGGAGAGGTTCCCGATATGCAAAGATATGGTGCCTTGGAGCCCCATATTGAGTAGGCGCAGAGCCCTGACTCTCTGTGCGTGCCTGGGGCTGCAGGAGACTCCATACCAGTCACAGAAGCCTGATTTTTCGCTCCAATTACTACGTAAAAAAGTTCCGTTCCCTTGCACGTTGATTGCATTCATGAATGCAAGAAGAGCAAGTTGATCAGTGGAGTTGGAAGTAGGAACGGGCAAAGAAGTCATGCATGGTTGCATGAAGACCAAGGCTACCCCGAAAACAATGGAAGCCTTGTAAAGCCTCTCCATAAGCACATATTATTGGCCAATAAAAAAACATGTACACACACAAGCACACACGCCTTAGCAAGAATAATTTATAGACAGGGAGGAGGCGACTTTAGTATCCCAATCCATCCTCATCAGCTATCCGTCACTATTAGCACATTAATTTCTCTTGGACTTAACTCATCGCCAACTGTTGTGTTTGTGACTTCTTTGCCACCAACCATTCGTCACCCAAAGAATAGTATTCAACATTTCAAATTGTTGAATTAGTGACACTAAATTGTTGTTGGCATGGGAAACCAACCAACAACACTATAGCAAAAATGGCTTTAGACTTTTAGAGTCAAAATTACTACAGATTTAGTGGCACACCAAACATACAAGTGCAATTAGAAAGTACGTATATATAAGGCGGCTTTTCATCCATTGCCAAGTTCATCTCAAAGTGAGTGAGTAAGAGAGAATTTGAGTAGCCTCCTTCTTCATTGAGAGATAATATTGAGTGTGGTGTACAAGGGATATCCAGTTGGATAAGGATCTCAAGTTTTTGAGATGAAACTCTTGAGCGGTCTCTTGTACTAATTGTATCGATATTCTCATAGTACGAAGAAATTTGTACGTCCCGTGGAGGTAGACAGGTTATAGCCGAACCACGTTAAATCTTGTGTCAAGATATTTTTTTCTTATATCCTTTTATTTTGCAGTTCTCCTAATTATTCTTTTCCATTATATTTCAATGTTTTTGTTATATCTGTTTGAGGGATATGAACACCAACCTTATGGCAGATGATTCGATTGTACCCACACTCTACAGACTGTCTAAGGGAGAGTTTGAAGTTTTAGAGATCTCTTGTGGTTTTGCTAAGGATGTAACTTAAATGGGTTGGGTTGGTTCTTTACCCAAATCAAAAAAAATCTATATGCTTAAAAAGTTCAACGAGCTTTAACCTAAGAAAGATTGAATAAATTGGGATGAGTTGGGTTGGGTTAGTGGACTTTTTTGGGTTTTAATGGATCAATCAAAATAGAATAAATATGTTTTATACTTAAATAAAAAATGGAATGGTGGTTGCTGGCAATGGCGGCAGCCGTCGGGGTGGTGGCTGCCACCGGCGGCGGAGGGGACAAAGCGGCGAAAGCGGTGGCTGTTAGCAGCTGAGTGGCGGAAGTGGTGGCCGTCGCCGCCGGCGGTGGACGACAGTGGCAAGCGGAGGCGGTGGTGGTCAGCAATGTTTGCAGGATTACTCGAGTTTGTGGGTGGACTGGCGTGCAGCAATGTTGGTGTGAGGTCAAAGACTTGATGATTTTCATCATCCTACTAATAACTACAGCCGTTAAGAGAGGTCCCAGCCAATACATTTGTCAAATGTCAACTGTGAACAGAGCGGAGTTGACACTTCTAGATCAGCTCGCGAAACGAAGAAAATGGCCCAAGTTTTGCACCCAAAAAAAAAAAAATGGCCTAAGTTGCCTTTTGACAAACAAAATATCAGCAACAAATTTAATGCACAAAGTTACTAGTCACTAATCACTATGTCATAGTTGCCAAACTTAAAAAAAATGCTATAATACAAGATGACATTTTTGTGGGCACCAAAAAAGTCAGACCGCCAATGATCTATCTCTTCTGACTTTATTTATATATAACATATTATAATATATTAGTCCAGAAACTCAAATCAAGCCCGGATCAGCTAATATGATATGTTATGAAGTTTTAGAAAGTAGATCAGAGCATTCTAGCAAAGAAGATATTGATTTCTTATATAACTAATACCTACTTTTGCTAAAACTAGAATTACAGGAGAGATTACTTGTGTACAATATATTCTTTTCAGTCGTAAACGATAAGATTAGTATCAATTTCATCACCACACTTAACTAAAATATTAGTTTAGCACTTATAATAGTAGAATAGTTATGTCAATAACATGTAAAATTAAATAGCAAATACAAAGTATAGTTGTGTTTCATCAAAAAAAAAAAAAAAACAGGTGCACTATTCACATATCCTTCTAAATTTAAATGCTTAAATAGCAAATGCTTATTTAACTGCAACATTATTTTTTTCTTTTAGAACTCATATGTTAATTAGTTTGTATATAACACTTTTTATCTTCATATTGAGAGTGGTTCTAGGACATAATACTGAAAATCAAGTCTAATATGATAGTATAGTTGTTAGGTAAGGTTTTAGAAATTTTGAAGTTAGTGTTCAAATTATACAAGGTTAACTAATATACTCCTCTTTATTCGTGCAAAAATTAAGTAAGTTTAAAAATAAGGGTCCCATTCAAAGTAATAAATGGAGACCTTGACTACCAGATTTACCAATAAGCTTAACATTCAAAGTAATATAGTCCTCCTTCTTGCAAGTTTAATTAGTTAAAATTATGCTACCATTTCTTTGTCGCGAGGTATCTAAATAGTATGTCCTTTTTTTCATTTACAAAAATATATTTTAAAATAATATCACGTGGATAAAGTTTCCATCGATTAAGTTAGATACATAGGGAAAAAAATTAAATCCATTGTTCTATATATCATTTTTTTTTTTTTTTGTTGGTTCTAAATCACTTATGTTCTTTATGAACTTCAATATCTATGGACTTTTCCTTTCATGTTAAATAATGCCCCTCATGGGCGACAGCCATCCACAACTTTTGTAACGGAAAATCGATTTTGGGTCCAATTGGATCGAAAATGCAAAGTTGGGGTGTTAGTTGTTGAAATTGAAACCTTATGGTCCTTTGTGAGACTCGGGTGTAAACCTCAGGGGATTTAGTGTAATTCACCAAATTTATAATAACATTTTTTTTGTCGCTAAAAATACTTAGCAGCATCTGTGTGGTACAACAGACCATGATCCGGCTGAACGTCCTAATTGATGCTTAATATTTGTATTTTTTTTCTTTTTTTTTATAGTCATGTACATTACTCTTTTTCTTCTTCTTTTTTTATCTTTTTTGTAACACCCCAAAATCTGAGACTGGATTTATGGTAAAACAAAAAAAAATCTAATTAATTATTTATGGACCTTTAGCGACAAATTGATGAACATTATACATAATGACCTTTAGTAAAAATTCTTTTAGAAACTATAAGTTATGATTTAACGATAGCAGTTATAAGTTATTTTGATTTAGGTCTTTAGTGACAATTAGCGTGGCCAAATTTTACAGCAACCTTTAGCGACATTTTGTTTACTAAGCAATACGCACTTTATGATAGTTAAAAAAAGGCGAGTTGAAAATTTAAAGCTAGTCAAGGAGTATTAGATAATTTCATAAAGAAATTCAAGTCAACTCTTCATTTTCGAAAATTTTAAATTTAAAAAGAAAACGTAACAGAGAAATCCGGAAGAAACTGGTGCAATAACCCATTTTCGATTACATCAGAGAAAGGAACCCATCTCTTATATGGTTACAACAGAGAGAGAGACAGGGAGGGAGGGAGGGAGGGAGGGAGAAGGCCGTCGTTGACGGAATCCGGTGAAGTAGATGACTTTTTTTATAAGCCTTACACTAGTATATTACAGTTAGTTATTTTTGTGTGCGTTTAGAAAATGAGTGTGTTTTATGGGTGTAGTTAGACTGCCGCAATGTGTGTGTATCCTTTTTTTTTTGGTTCTAAATCACATATATTCTTTATGAACTTTAATATCTATAGACTTTTTCTTTGATGTTTAACAATTGTTTGGCAAGGGATAATAGACAAAATTAAGTTTTAATGCTACTGCCAGATTTACTTTCATTTATTCGCTATAGACCAAATGATATGAAAAGTAATCTTAAGAGTGTGTTTGGAATCATGGAATTGATGGGATTTCATTTCAAATACTTAATTTTTGTTGTTTGGAACATTAAAAAAAGGAATTGGAATTGAATTTCATGTGATTTGACTGGATTTGTTTCTATAGTGTGAAATTCGATGGAAAAATTGTCAGATTTCGTGGGATTTGGATTTACTTGAATTAAAACTAATTATTTACCTATCTTATCCTTTTTTGGATCTCTCCAACAATTAACCCACCACCACCGTCTTTACTGCCGCTACCGCCACACCACATTTACTACCACCACTGGCACCACCACTTTCGCCACCATTACCGCCACCGCCGTCACCATTACTGCCACCACCGTCGCCACCATTACTACCACCACCACCGTCACTGCTGCCACCGCCGCCACCATTACCGTCGTCGAGACCACCACTCCACTGCTACCAATACTATCACCACCACCACTACCACCGTCGCCGCCGCCACTACCCTCACCATCGCCACCACTGCCACCACCACCATCACAGCTACTGTCACACCACTTTTACTACTACCACCGGCATCACTACTGCCATCAGCACCACCATTACTGCCACCACAACCACCACGACGTCGCCACTACTACCGCCACTGTCGCCACCACTACCACTACCACCGCTGCCGCAGCAGCCTCTACTACCGCCACTGCCGCAGTCACCGTAGCTGCCACCACCACCACTTTTATTATATTCATCGGCTCCACTATTGCCTCCACCACCAACACCGCCACCACTATCGCCGCCACCACCACCACTATTGTCACCATCACCGCCGTCGTCGCCACCACCCCACTATCGCCACCATGTGCTGACACTAGCACACTTGAAACTGTTTATCGTAGTTTATTTTTCATTATAAGTCAAGGATATAATTGTCTAAAAATGTATTACCTTTCCATTTTTTTTGTTCTCCTGAATTGAATTCCAAATCCAATTCAAAATTTAAAATTCAAATCCTAAAAGAATTGGTTCCAAACAGACTTTTCACCACCCTGGATCGGTGCAACTCGTCACTCTTGTCGCCGTCCTTTTTTGAAGTTGCAATTGGACCAGCCATAGTTGATTCACGTGCCATAGAGAGAAGTGTCAACTGCAGCGGAACGCCGCAATCGCCTCCTGCATTTGCCGAGGACTTCGCAGGCCCCCGGTGCCTTTCCCCGCCAAGCTACCGTTGCAATGCCCTTCTCTTTTCTCTTCTGCTTCGTTTCCTCTTCAGAGAATTGTTTTTGGCATTATTTTCTATCTCTTGGGCTGAACCGGATCAAGATCCTCTGATGAAGAGCATTTAGGGACAAAATTTTGTCATTATAAGTGTTTTGTCGCTGTTACTAAAATTTATACTGATAATTTTTTGTTCTAAAAACATTTAGCGGCATTGTTTTTTAGATAGCACCCCTGCTGTACACCAGAGGATCCTGATCCGGCTGAACGTCCTAATTGATGCCTTAATATTTATTTGTTTTTGTATTTTTTTTCTTTTCTCTTGTTTTCCTTTTTTTTTTTATAGTCATGTACATTACTCTTTTTCTCCTTTTTTCTATCTTTTCCATAACACTCCGAAATCTGAGGCTGGATTTATGGTAAAACCAAAAAAAAAAAATCTTAACTAATTATTTATGGACCTTTAGCGACAACTTGGTGAACATTAAAAAATTTAGAAACTGTAAGTTATGATTTAAAGATAGCAGTTATAAGTTATATTGATTTTGATCTTTAGTGACAGTTAGCGTGGCCGAATTTTAGCGGGGTAACCTTTAGCGACATGTTTTTTACCAAGCAATACGTACTTTATGATAGTTAAAAAGGCGGGTTGAAAATTTAGAACTTTTCGGGAGTCCTAGATAATTTAAGAAAGAAATTCCAGTCAACTCTTTATTTTGGAAAATTAAATTTAGAAAGAAAACATAGAGAAATCAATAAGAAATAGGTGCAATAACCCAATTTGTTACATCAGAGAAAGGAACCCATCTCTCATATGGTTACAACACAGAGAGAGCAAGAGAGAGAGAGAGGAGAGGAGAGGGCTGCATGAAAGAGAGAGGGAGAAGTTCCACGTAGACGGAATCCGGCGAAGTAGATGTCGTTAAAAAACACTTAACAACATTTTTGTGGTACATCACCGGCAGAAGATCCTGATCCGGCTGAACATCCTAGTTGATGCCTTAATATATATATCCACACCCACCGGTGGATAAAAAAATTTTCTCCACCCTACCGCATGTAAGAGAAGCGGTTGGGTACGATTGCTTTTTGACATTGACCCCCACAAAAAAAAAACACTTAACCCAACCGCTTCTCTTATATGCGGTTGGGACAATTTATTTTTTATCATTTTTTTGCCCAACCGCATATAAGAGAAGCGGTTGGTTTAATTTTTTTTTTTAGCCCAACCGCTTCTCTTACACGTGGTTGGTACACATATATATTATATATATTATAAAGGACACATATATATTATATATATTATAAAAAGAAGGACACATATATATTATATATATTATAAAAGGACACATATATATTATATATATTATAAAAAGGAAGCCAACCGCAACTAATACATGCGGTTGGCTGCCTTCCGTCACCCCCACACCCCCTTTGCCCCCCACCCCGTGGCCCCCACTTTCCTTTTTCTTTCTCTCTTCTTTCCTTTTTTTTTCTTTCTTTCTTCTTTCCCTTTTTTTTTCTTTCTTTCTTCTTTCCTTTTTTCTTTATTGTCTTTTCACTCCGACCCCACCCTCCCCAAACAGCAACAAGAAGTTGCGGTTGGGAATTATTTGCCAAAAAACCCAACCGCAACACTTTGTTGCGGTTGTTGCATTTTTTTTTAAAAAAGGACACATATTATAATAATTAAAAAAAGGACACATATATATTATAAAAATAATAAAAAGGACATGAAAGGACAATGGAGAAAACCCCCGCCACACTTAGTAGGGGTTGGTATCATTGCAAATAAAAAAAAATTCTGTCACTAAAAGTGAAAACTTAATTAGACAGTTTTTTCACGAATTTATAAAAAATAGTTAGATCTAGATTTTGCCAAATTGTAAAAAAGAGACCATAGTTATTTTTAAAAGATCTATATCAGGGAAACATTTCAGATTTTTCCAAAGACTGGAAATGGGTTAACTGATACGGGGAACCTTGTAACTTTGTAATGTAATTTAAAATAGCAAGCAAGCGCGATTTCCCGCGAAACTTTTATGAGAACCCTAGGATGTTGGGAAGTACCATTTTCCAGGATTTTGGGCCATTCTGAAATTGTTAGCTAATTTTTTGGCCGAACGGTGCAATTTTTTGGGAAATGGACCTAAAAAAATTAGCCCGTTCGGCCAAACAATTAGCTAACGACTTCGGAATGGCCCGAAGTCCTGGAAAATGGAACTTCCTAACATCCTAGGGTTCTCGTAAAAGTTTCGCACGAAATCACGCTAGCTTGATATTTTAAATTATACTACAAAGTTACAAGATTCTCCGTTTAAGTTAACCCCTTTCCAGTTTTTGGAAAAATCTGAAATTTTTCCCTGATATAGATCTTTTAAAAATAACTACGGTCTCTTTTTTGCAATTTGGCAAAATCTAGCTCTAGCTATTTTTTATAAATTCGTGAAAAAACTGGCATTTTTTTTAAAAAAAGGACACATATATTATAATAATTAAAAAAAGGACACATATATATTATATATATTATAAAAAGGACAAGAAAGCCAACCGCAACTAATACATGCGGTTGGCTGCCTTCGTGACCACCCACCCCCCCCCCCCTGCCCCCCACCCCCTTGCCCCCCACCCCGTGGCCCCCACTTTCCTTTTTCTTCCTCTCTTCTTTCCTTTTTTTTTTCTTTCTTTCTTCTTTCCCTTTTTTTTTCTTCCTTTCTTCTTTCCTTTTTTCTTTATTGTCTTTTCACTCCGGCCACCCTCCCCAAACCACAACAAGAAGTTGCGGTTGGGAATTATTTGCCAAAAAACCCAAGCGCAACACTTTGTTGCGGTTGTATTGGTAAATTAATTGGACAGTTTTTTTACAAATTTATAAAAAATAGCTAGAATTATATTTTGCCAAAGTACAAAAAAGAGACCCTAGTTATTTTTAAAATATCTATATCAGGGAAAATTTTCAGATTTTTCCAAAGACTGGAAAGGGGCTAACTGATACGGTGAACCTTGTAACTTTACAGTGTAATTTAAAATATCAAGCTAGCGCGATTTCGCGCGAAACTTTTATGAGAACCCTAGGATGCTGGGAAGTTCCATTCCCCAGGAATTCAGGCCATTCCGAAGTCGTTAGCTATTTTTTTGGCCGAACGGCCTTTTAAGCACTCGATCCGGACACCGGTTCTGGATTTTTCGGCGAAAAGTCCGCTTTCTAGATCAAGAATGAATTCAGGAAACCTAAAATAGCGTTTCAAAGCACTCTTGAGATTTTCTGATGCCAGGGGGCATTTTCGTAATTTGCCACCCCGAGAGGGGTATTTTGGTAATTTTACGGTGTCAAGTTTTTCAGAGGACTTTTCAGTCCATAAATGTAAGTAAAACACCTGAAAGGTTGTTTTGAAGCTGGTTTGGGGCGTTAGGGTGACAATGAACCCCGGGGGCACTTCGGTAATTTGCCGTCCATCGGGGGTATTTTGGTAACTGAACCAGCTTGTAAAATTTCCCGAATGAATTTTAGTTCGAGAAGGGGTGTCGGACACCCGGAAAGTTATTTTCAAGTTGTTCTGAGATGTTTGTTGGGGCGATAGCTGCCAGGGGATGTTTTGCATAAGTTGGGGGCAATATATTCGTGATTAATTACTAATTACATATAATGTTTGCATTCACAGGTTTGGTCTTACGAGAGGCTACCCACAGGTCATCCACAACCGCGGGTAGAGACGTGGCCTAGGGTGTGGGCCTGGGGGCCTACGACCAACCGGAGGAGGAAACGGGTAGACCCTCACCACCATCTAAAGTTCTATCGGGGGGAACTATAGATACTGGATGCATTCTAGGTGACGTGGCAGCCATATGTCAAGATGATGCATCGGTTGGATGAGTGGTGCTGGCATTATGGTCGAAGAGGACGATGATGAGGAAGAGTGTTAGGGTTAATGTTTCAGTTGTATAAATTGAACTTTTATAATGTTTAAATTTGTGATTTGGTTTGTGGATTATTGATATTTTTGGTAACCCCGTATTCGCGCACACTTTAGCGCCCAATTCATAGCTTGCAAAAAATTACGTAATTTTTTTTGTCACTTTTTTTTTGTTCATTGCACCTCAGGCACGCTAGTTAGCCCATTTGTAAGAATTTCGGCGAAAAACGAGACACATTATTTTTTGGGTTTTCCTATGAAGGGCCTATTCGGGCACACTTTAGGGCTCAAAAAAATATTCGTGGGAAAACCATCCAAAAAATAATGTGTCTCGTTTTTCGCCGAAATACATAAGAATGGGCTAACTAGCGTGCCTCATGGGCAATGAGCGAAAAAAAAGTGATAAAAAAATTACAAAATTTTTCGAACGTTATGAATTGGGCCCTAAAGTGTGCCCAAATAGGCCTTTCATAGCAAAACCCAAAAAATAATGTGTCTCGTTTTTCGCCAAAATTCTTACAAATGGACTAACTAGCGTGCCTGAGGTGCAATGAGCAAAAAAAAAAAGTGACAAAAAATTACGTAATTTTTCGCAAGCTATGAATTGGGCGCTAAAGTGTGCGCGAATACGGGGTTACCAAAAATATCAATAATCCACAAACCAAATCACAAATTAAAGATTCCACAAACCAAATCACAAATTTAAACATTATAAAAGTTCAATTTATACAACTGAAACATTAACCCTATGAAGGGCCTATTCTTATGTATTTCGGCAAAAAACGAGACACATTATTTTTTGAGTTTTCCTATGAAGGGCCTATTCGGGCACACTTTAGGGGTCAATTCATAACGTTCGAAAAATCTTGTAATTTTTTTTGTCACTTTTTTTTCGCTCATTGCACATGAGGCATGCTAGTTAGCCCATTCTTATGTATTTCGGCGAAAAACGAGACACGTTATTTTTTGGATTTTCCTATGAAGGGCCTATTCGGGCACACTTTCGGGGCCAATTCATAACATTCGAAAAATCTTGTAAATTTTTTGTAACTTTTTTTTCGCTCATTGCACATGAGGCACGCTAGTTAGCCCATTTCTATGAATTTCGACGAAAAATGAGACAAATTATTTTTTGGGTTTTCCTACGACGCCTCTATTCGCGCACACTTTAAGGCCCAATTCTTAGCTTGCGAAAAAAGTTATAATTTTTTTTGTCACTTTTTTTTTCTCTCATTGCACCTCATGCACGCTAGTTAGCCCATTTTTATGAATTTCGGCGAAAAGCGAGACGCGTAATTTTTTCGAATGCGTCATATGAAAGGTATATTCGCGCACATTTTAGCGCCAAATTCATAGCATGCGAAAAATTATGTACATTTCTTTTTGGTACAGTTTTTTGTAACATCACAGCAGCTAGCCACACATGTCAGGATAATGGTAATGAAGGCGTCTAGCTTCATTCTTTTTCAGCTCCCAGGCTATCATACACCTAAACGTCAAGGCATCCTTCCTAGTCCACGAGGAGTGTTTGAGCACTTCCGAGTGAGCAATGTAGTCCATGTACTTGAGGACGTAAATCTCGCAATCATGACCGTTATATTGCTTTGGTCGGTCCTTTATCATCACGACCGTCCAAGGGTCCCCCTGTGGCCGTTCGCACGCTAGCGAGAGGACAGTAGTCTGCATCCAACAATAAAAACGAGAATCAAGCCTATGAATTCCCTCCTCCCCGAATCATTTCTTCCACTCTCCTCATTCTCCCTATCTCACCGGTGTCCGGATCGAGTGCTTAAAAGGCCGTTCGGCCAAAAAAATAGCTAACGACTTCGGAATGGCCTGAATTCCTGGGGAATGGAACTTCCCAGCATCCTAGGGTTCTCATAAAAGTTTCGCGCGAAATCGCGCTAGCTTGATATTTTAAATTACACTGCAAAGTTACAAGGTTCCCCGTATTAGTTAGCCCCTTTCAAGTCTTTGAAAAAATCTGAACATTTTCCCTGATATAGATCCTTTAAAAATAACTAGGGTCTCTTTTTTGTACTTTGGCAAAATATAATTCTAGCTATTTTTTATAAATTTGTAAAAAAACTGTCCAATTAATTTACCAATACAACCGCAACAAAGTGTTGCGCTTGGGTTTTTTGGCAAATAATTCCCAACCGCAACTTCTTGTTGCGGTTTGGGGAGGGTGGGGCCGGAGTGAAAAGACAAAAAAGAAAAAAGGAAAGAAGAAAGGAAGAAAAAAAAAGGGAAAGAAGAAAGAAAGAAAAAAAAAGGAAAGAAGAGAGAAAGAAAAAGGAAAGTGGGGGCCACGGGGTGGGGGGCAAGGGGGGTGGGGGTCACGAAGGCAGCCAACCGCATGTATTAGTTACGGTTGGCTTACTTGTCCTTTTTATAATATATATAATATATATGTGTCCTTTTTTTAATTATTATAATATGTGTATTTTTTTTGAAAAAAATGCCAGTTTTTTCACAAATTTATAAAAAATAGCTAGAGCTAGATTTTGCCAAATTGCAAAAAAGAGACCGTAGTTATTTTTAAAAGATCTATATCAGGGAAAAATTTCAGATTTTTCCAAAAACTGGAAAGGGGTTAACTGAAACGGAGAATCTTGTAACTTTGCAGTATAATTTAAAATATCAAGCTAGCGTGATTTCGTGCGAAACTTTTACGAGAACCCTAGGATGTTAGGAAGTTCCATTTTCCAGGACTTCGGGCCATTCCGAAGTCGTTAGCTAATTGTTTGGCCGAACGGGCTAATTGTTTTAGGTCCATTTCCCAAAAAATTGCACCATTCGGCCAAAAAATTAGCTAACAATTTCAGAATGGCCCAAAATCCTGGAAAATGGTACTTCCCAACATCCTAGGGTTCTCATAAAAGTTTCGCACGAAATCGCGCTAGCTTGATATTTTAAATTATACTGCAAAGTTACAAGGTTCCCCGTTTCAGTTAGCCCCTTTCCAGTCTTTGGAAATATCTGAAAATTTTCCTTGATATAGATATTTTAAAAATAACTAGGGTCTCTTTTTTGTACTTTGGCAAAATATAATTCTACCTATTTTTTATAAATTCGTGAAAAACTGTCTAATTAAGTTTTCACTTTTAGCGACAGAAAAAAAATAATTTTTGCAATGATACCAACCGCCACTAAGTGTGGCGGTTGGGTTTTCTCCATTGTCCTTCATGTCCTTTTTATTATTATTATATTGTCCTTTCATGTCCTTTTTTTTATTATTATATATATATATGTCCTTTTTTTTAAAAAAATACAACAACCGCAACAATCCCTTTCCAGTTTTTGGAAAAATCTGAAATTTTTCCCTGATATAGATCTTTTAAAAATAACTACGGTCTCTTTTTTGCAATTTGGCAAAATCTAGCTCTAGCTATTTTTTATAAATTCGTGAAAAACTGTCTAATTAAGTTTTCACTTTTAGCGACAGAAATTTTTTTTATTTGCAATGATACCAACCCCTACTAAGTGTGGCGGTTGGGGTTTTCTCCATTGTCCTTTCATGTCCTTTTTATTATTTTTATAATATATATGTGTCATGTGTCCTTTTTTTAAAAAAAATGCAACAACCGCAACAAAGTGTTGCGGTTGGGTTTTTTGGCAAATAATTCCCAACCGCAACTTCTTGTTGCCGTTTGGGGAGGGTGGGGCCGGAGTGAAAAGACAATAAAGAAAAAAGGAAAGAAGAAAGAAAGAAAAAAAAAGGGAAAGAAGAAAGAAAGAAAAAAAAAAAGGAAAGAAGAGAGAAAGAAAAAGGAAAGTGGGGGCCACGGGGTGGGGGGCAAAGGGGGTGTGGGGCAAGGGGGGGGGGGGGGGGGGGTCACGGAAGGCAGCCAACCGCATGTATTAGTTGCGGTTGGCTTCCTTTTTATAATATATATAATATATACGTGTCCTTTATAATATATATAATATATATGAGTACTCACACCCAAAGCCAACCGCGTGTAAGAGAAGCGGTTGGGCTAAAAACAAAATTAAACCAACCGCTTCTCTTATATGCGGTTGGGCAAAAAATGATAAAAAATAAATTGTCCCAACCGCATATAAGAGAAGCGGTTGGGTTGAGTGTTTTTTTTTGTGGGGGCCCATGTCAAAAAGCAATCGTACCCAACCGCTTCTCTTACATGCGGTTGGGTGGAGAAAATTTTTTTATGGGTGTGGATCGGCTCCCTATATATATATATATATATATATATATATATATATATATATATATATATTGTATTTTTTTTATTTTTATTTTTTGGCTAGTCATGTACATTACTCCTTTTCTTCTTTTTTCTATCTTTTGTGTAACACCCCAAAATCTGAGGCTAGATTTACGGTAAAATAAAAAAAATTCCCAACTAATTATTTGTGGACTTTTAACAACAAATTGGTGAATATTATACATTATGACTTTAGTAAAAGAAAATTTTAGAACTATAACTAATGATTTAACGATAGCAGTTATAAGTGATTTTCATTTAGGTCTTTAGTGACAATTAGTGTGGCCAAATTTTAGCGGCAACCTTTAACAGTATTTTTTTTACTTAGCAATACACACTTTATGATAGTTAAAAATGGCGAGTTGACAATTTAAAGCTAGTCGAGGAGTATTAGATAATTTCATAAAGAAATTCAAGTCAACTCTTTATTTTCGAAAAATTTAAATTAATTAGAAAGAAAACATAGGAGAGAAATCCGGAAGAAACGGGTGCAATAACGCATTCTCGATTACATCAGAGAAAGGAACCCATATCTCATATAGTTACAAGAGAGAGAGAGAGAGAGAGGCTGCATGAAAGAGAGGGAGAAGGCCGGCGTTGACGGAATCCGGCAAAGTAGATGACTTTTTCGGTAAGCCTTACGCTAGTATATTACAGTTAGTTAGTTTTGTGTGCGTTTAGAAAATGAGTATGTTTTATGGGTGTACTTAGACTGCAGCAATGTGTGTGTGTCCCTATTTTTTTTTTTTTTTTTTGGGGTTATAAATCACATATGTTCTTTATGAACTTTAATATCTGTAGACTTTTTCTTTCATGTTTAGTAATTGTTTGGCAAGGGATAATAGACAAAATTAAGTTTTAATGTTACTACCAGATTTACTTTCGTGTACTCGTTATAAACCAAATGATATGAAAAGTGATCTTAAAGTTTTCACCACCCTAGATCAATGCAACTCGACACTCATGTCGCTCTCCTTTGCCGGAGTTGCAATTGCACTAGCCGTCGCTGATTCACGTGCAATAGAGAGAAGTGTCAGCTGCAGTGGAAGGCCGCAATCGCCTCCGACATTTTTCAAGGCCTTCGCAAGCCCCCTGGTGTCTCTCCCTGTTGAGTTACCGTTGCGATGCCCTTCTCTTTTCTCTTCTGCTTCGTTTCCTCTTTCTTCATATATTTTTTTTAGCATTATTTTCTGTCTCTTGGGCTGAACCGGATCAGGATCCTCTACTGTACAGCATTTAGGGACAAAATATTATCATTGTAAGTGTTTTGCCGCTTTACTAAAATTTAGAATATTAATTTTTTGTCGCTAAAAAATATTTAGTGGCTTTTTTTATATTGCATCGTTGATGTACAGCAGAGGATCCTATATATATATATATATATATATATATATATATATATATATATATTGTTTTTAATTTTTTTAATTTTTTTTCTTTTGTTTTGTTTTCCTTTTTTTTTATAGTCATGTACATTACTCTTTTTTCTTCTTTTTTCTATATTTTCAGTAACATCCCAAAATGTGAGGCTGGATTTATGGTAAAACAAAAAAAGAAAATCTCAACTAATTATTTATGGACCTTTAGCAGCAAATTGGTGAACATTATACATTATGACCTTTAGTGAAAAAAAAATTAGAAACTATAAGTTATGTTTTAAAGATAACAGTTATAAGTGATATTGATTTTGGTCTTTAGTGACAATTAGCGTGGCCGACTTTTAACGGCAACCTTTAGCGACATGTTTTTTTACTAAGCAATACGCACTTTATGATAGTTAAAATGGCAAGTTGAAATTTTAAAACTGGTCGGGGAGTCCTAGATAATTTAAGAGAGAAATTCAAGTCAACTCTTTATTTTATGAAAATTAAATTTAGAAAGCAAACATATGAGAGAAATCAGGACGAAATGGGTGCAATAACCCAATTTTCGGTTACATCAGAGAAAGGAACCCATCTCTCATATGGTTACAACAGCGAGAGAGCGAGAGAGCGAGAGAGAGAGATGGAGAACACGTTGGCGGAATCTGGCGAAGTAGATGACTCTTTCGGTAAGCCTTACTCTAGTATATTACAGTTAGTTTAGTTTTGTGTGTTTAGAAAATGAGTGTGTTTTATGGGTATAGTTAGACTGTCGCAATGTTTGTGTGCGTGCGTGTGTGTGTGTGTAACATTTGTGTGAGTGCGTGTGAACAGGACAGCCATGGTGGCTGCCGTGAATCTGGGAGAAAGGAATATGGCATGTGTGCAGCCGTGGTTCGGGCAAGAGGGAGGCTACTGACAGTGATGAACCTTGCGGGTTTGTGCGTGAACGGTTGAGTGAATTGTGTGTCTATGCATGGTCTTTATGTCTCAAAAGAGGGGTATTATCTAATACACTATTGTGTGCGTGAGTGAGGGGTGTGTCTTGTTTTGTGTGAGAAAGCAGTGTGAAAGGAGTGTTGTGTAATAGGTTTTGTGTGTGTGTGTGTGTGTGTGTAATATTATTTTATGGGTGTGTTGAGTAAGAAGAAAAGCCACTGCCGTGAGGCAGTGGGTGTTGGGTGCGGTGTGTTGTGTGTGTATATTGTAGGTGAGTGTGTGTATAAAGGTCAAGAGAAGCGGGGGATTTTGTGGGTGAACAAGTGTGTTAGATATGTGTGTTTGTAAGGTGGAAGAAGGGCTGCAAGGCAGCCATGAGTGTGAATGTTTTGTGTGAAGTGTTTGGGCGTATGGGCAGAAGGATATTTTCTGAAGTGTGTGCATCACTGAGTGTATTTTTTGTGTGTGTTTATGGATGAAGTGGGTTTATGAGAAGGGATTGAAGAAGATGTGGAAGTGCATGAGTGTGTGCTTGTGTGTGTGTCCGTGAGTATTAATGTGCGTGCGTGCGTGTGTGCACACAGACTGCGTGTCTTTAGTGTGCAGCCTGTGTGGTTTGAATATGTGTGTTTGGGGGTGTTTTAGTGGGTGGTGTTTGTGTGGATGACTGAAGGAAGTGCATGTGTAAGAGTATTGGTGAGGTGCTGTGTAGGTGTATGAGTGTGGTAAAGTTGACTCTGTGTGTGGCAGTTTGGGTGAGGTGAAGGAGGACTGCCAAACAGCCCCATATATATGTGTGTGTTTCGTGTATTTTATGTGGGAAATTAGTGTGCGTGCGCGCGCGCGTTCGCGTATAGTAGGTGTAAATGTGTGTCGTGTTGTGTAAATGTAGTGTGTTAGTAGTAAGGGAGTGTGCGTGGTGTACCCGTGTGTTTAAACAGTGAAGAGTAAGAAAAAGATAAGTTGAGCAGAAATGGGTTTTTGCAGTGGGGTAGTACACTGTGCTTGCACAATTGTATCACGTGATGGTGGGATATCGTGCGATTGTCATAAACTGTTGAAATTGTACAGGAAGTTTCCTAGGGTAATATTAGAATTACAGGTAAAATTTCAGATTTTTCTGGAATTATTTTTAATATTTTTTTCAATTTTAGTTCTTCTAAAATTTGTTTTGAGTATTTAAAATTTGTATTAAATTCTAAAAAAAAAATATTAATATTCTTATAGCATAAAGAAGACCCAGTTCAGGTTTCATGAACTTTAATGTTGAATTGGTACCTTTATCCGTAATGCATTTGATTTAACAAAACGGATGATTTTAAAATGATTTTGATGTTTTTTAAATCCTAATTTTTGTTTTTGTATTTTTTATTATATATGTGAAAGCTCTTATAAAAATTATGAGACTTTGATTTGAGCTAGAAATATTAATGGTTATTTTTGAGCTTTTCTTGTATTTAAAGAAATTATTTTAATTCAAAAAAATTCAAAAGATCTAAAAAATCATATTTTGACTTTCTATAAAGTTTTAAGTTATAAAAGTGATTTATTAGAGATAGTAATTTATTAGAGATTATTATCAATTTTGAGTTATTATTAAGCCTTGAGGAGTGTGTCAGGTTTTTTATTAGGTTGGTCGTACGGAGGACCTGCTTTGGGTTGCGTTATTCAGAGAGTAGGAGAGAGTAATGTTTACGCAATATGGTACTGGGCTTATGGTATTGTAGGGTCAGAATATATTCTAATCATGGAATTACTCAATTTAGGTTGATCCTGATTGAGGTTAATTGGCTTAGCATAGTTTCGGAATAAGGTAAGGGATTATATCTGAAATACCATTTCATCAGATTCACCTCGTATGTTTTATTCTGAATTGCTATCGAATTTCATTGAACTCTAATTTGTTATAAAAAAAAATTGGAACTGTCCACAAAACCCTAGCTTGAACCGTAAACCGATCATTTGAATTCTTTTTAATGCTTATCTGTTTTGTTGATTCGATCATTCTACAACATATTGAATTGTATTCATTTCTTCAAAATATTGACATGAGTTAGTAATTCTGAGGAGTTATAAGAATGGTCTGTACTGTTAGCGTAATAAGGATGGTCTCTTCTGTTTGGGTTGAAACTAGTACCTAAATAGACTAGTTAGTGTACATATGCATATTTAGAGTACATTTGAGCACTACCGGGGTGGCTTTGCTAATCTGTATTGCTCATGCTTGTCATCTGTATCTGTTAGTCATCGCATATGATTTTTTTTTTAAATGTCTATTGATTTGAAGGATTGAGTTAATACTCTTCCCTATATCTGTATCGAGATGCAATGATTTTATTTAAAATCTTTTTTATTAGAATTGTTATTTGACTGTATATGAAAACTCGTTTGAATTGCACTATTTTAATCATTGATCGACCTTACTACGCTCTCAAACGCTCACTCTCGTTTGACTTCATTTCTGCCGATGATAACCAGAATTGGGCGGCCTGAATATGGATTAGAGTCGAGTGAGAGAATTTGAATTTAAGTTTTAGTATTGATAATTAGAACCATGTATGGGCGAATATTGTTATCTAAAAAATTTCAGAGTTAGATTTGATGTTCATCTTTGACAGTCTACTAAGAGTATGATTTGAATGTCAATTTAGTTCCTCTGATGATGGTTATCCATTTTAATTATAAGGATATTATTGTCTTAGTGTAACTAATCAAGCAAGTTTTTAACGTTCCAGATTTCCGGGGCGTTACGTTTTCTATTTTTCTTTTTGCTTGTAGATAATCATTCTTCCGGTACCCAGTATGTTACTATAATATGATTATGACAGGACCGGTACGAAGATCCTCTCAACAAATTTGCATTCGGACTTTTCCCTCCCATGCAAGGTCTTTTGTTGATCGTTAGTATGCACGCAGTCATGCCGAGACTTATCAGGTTGCTTCGATGATCAGAGCGGCAAGACTTGCATTCATCCTCATCCTCATGCATCAAAGTTCTAGGTTGACCGGCAATTTTGATATGACCAGGGCGACTCTGCATTTGACTACATAGAGAGTATGCTGACAAGACATGCAGTAGGGCTTGCCTTCTTTTGCATATTCTTTAGTTGGCTTACACTTTTTGTATCGGAGGTGTGCTCAACAGGACGTGCAATTGAGCTAGCCCTCCTTTGCATGATCTCTTCTTGACCTGTACCTTTGAATCGAAGGTGTACTCGACAAGAAACTGCAATCAGACTTGCCCTCATTTGTTATTTCTTATTGACCTGCACTTTCACAATACTAAGACGATTTTGAGTTTCATCATGTTGGAAGTGCGCTCAGCAAGAATTACAATTGGACTTGCTCTCCTTTGCATAGATTCTTGCTGACCTTCACTTCCACAAGATGAAGACGGTTCTGATTCTCATCGCATTAGAGGTGTGCTCGACAAGAGTTGTAGGGACTTGTCTTCCTTTACAAAGTCCCTTGTTGACCTGCGCTCTCACAAGTTGGACGTGCAAGTCGACAGGACTTGCAATTGGACTTGTCTTCCTTTACACAGTCCCTTGTTGACCTAGACTCCAACAAGTTAGAAGTTTGCTCTACATGAATGGGGTATCTACACTGTTATAATGACCATAGGTACATAATAGCACATACATTAATGTGTGTGTGTGTGTGTCTGCATGAATATATCTTTATCTATATACATATATGCATGTATGTATATACGTGTACATATGTGTGTGCGCGTGTATATGTACATGCATATATGTACATATAGATGTATGTATATATGTATGTATGTAAAAGATGGTAAGATGGATATATAATATGTCGCACGCACACACACACATGTATATATACATATGCATGTGTAAGTATGTGTGTTTGTGTGCAAACGCGCGCGCGTGTGACTATACTACTTATAAAGGGAACATTTCTTTTGATGTAACAATTATTTTGGTGTTATATAACTACCTATCTACAATTATGACACTTGACATTCTAAAAGAATTCTCAAAAAGTGTCACAAATCGGTAGTATTTCTGTTGGTCACTGGCATCTGTCAAAAATGTTTATAGCCATACAATAGTGGCACGTGTTTATAACAAGTCAACTTCTAGTGTCAATCCAGTGAATTCACACCCATTTGTTCGAAACATGAACGTCAGCCATATCCGTAAGTATCAAAAAGTATCAAAATAAACGGAATGTTATATTGGCATCTTTTGGGTTTGCATAATAGCAACTGCCTATTTGTGGTACAAGGCTAAGAAAATGTATAAACATTTTTAGAATATACATCTCTTCTACAATCCTTTTGAGCTCTTAATGAAAAGCACTCTCATTGCAAAAAAATCTGTTCTTTATTTTAGCACTCTTGTAAAATCATTTGTTGTTCTTGTTTTATGTCGGCATGTAAATATATAGTCACCACGCAATTTTCTAGACCCATTTTAGAAACCACATACACCAATATGATGTAGTAATTGCGAAAAGTCGAATCCTAGTACCTGATTCGGAGGAATTGTTTAAGTGGATTCTTCATGATTTAGGTAAGGGGAATTCCATATCACTATTCTTTAATGCCACGTGTTTGTTTATTTCTCAACATTCGGTGTACTCCTAAACACTGTTGTTCTGAAATCTTGCTCAAATGCTTTGTTTTGAATGTTGGTAAATATCTTGTTTTTGAAATATGTTTACGGGACGTGGCTTAAGTACTTTTGATCAATGACAGTGCTCTAGTGATATGTCGATGTGCATGGTATGTTATGATACAGCTGAGCTTTGGCAGATCCCTTTGAGGATACCGGAAGCAAGATGCTGCAGTGTTATGTGGATATTGAATTGGTTTACTAATTGTTCGAGGTACTAAGTCACGGTGTGTTGACGATTTGACTGCCGAATATATTGAGTGATCCAGAATTGTTTAGCGTGTTTGATTCTGATTCCATGGTGCTATGATTATTCTACTTACTGGGTTACCCGGCTCACCCCCCTTCTTTTGCAGCGCAGATGATTATTTTGGTGAGCATATGCAAATGGGGATGTGGGCGGGACTTGCAGCTTTGGAGTTTTAGAAACGTTCGCAACTTATTTATAGGACTCGTAATCTGATTGGGATTATTTGTGCTTGTGTTGAAGATATAATATCAGCCACTTGGGTCTTGTAATCTGATTATGATTGCGTTAAGATTTTGTTGGAAAATATTGAATTGGGTGATTAACGACTCGGGTCATCACACCCCCTACCCCGTCGTAACCCCCTTCCTCGCCTAACCCCGTCATTGGCGTCGAGGGCCTTGGTGTCATACGAGTTAAATGTCTGGTCCCCGTCCATTGGCATCCCTTCCGTCGGCGACAAGGAAGGGGGAGGTCTGTTGGCGACAAGGAAGGGGGAAGAATGAATGTGGCGACGGGGAAAGGAGAAGGTGGGTACGACGACGGGGAAGGGGAAGGGTAGGTGCGGCGATGGGGAAGGGGTACGATGGGTCCGGTGATCAGGAAGGAAGAGACAAACGGGCTGGGGAGAGGGTGGGGTGGGCGACAAGGGAGGGGAAAGATAGGGGGCGACAAAGGGGTGGGGGGACAGTGGTGAGGGGGAGTTGGAGAGACAGAATGAGGGTGGGCGGAAGGTGGGGACTGCGAAAGGGTTAGGAGCAGCGAAGGGGTGGGGGACAGCAGAAGGGGAGTTAAAAAGACAGAATTAAGGGGTGGGGGAGAGAGAGAGAGAGAGAGAGTAAAGTTCGTAAAGGTTCCCCAAACAAAGTCTGATTTTTTTCTTTTAAATGGAGTAATGGCATTTGAAAAAAAAATAACATTCTAGCTTAATGGCAACAAAGTCATTTTCTTAAAACCGTTAGGATTTTTAAGATTCTGTTTGGTCAACGGACATAAGTGTAATTTGTCTAAACTAATGGACACGCATGTAATTTCACCCTAACCTCAGGGACTTTGCTATAATTATCCCATTATTCAACTAGTACAAAGATAAAAACTAGGGAGCCATTCAAAATTTTGTCACATGTGCCATCATTGACACATGAGACAAAGTTCAGAAATTAAGATCATGATCTCTAGCTCATACCGCTGAGCTAGCCACGTTCTAATCCATATGGGTAAGTCAAGAATAGATAAATCATATACACTATGACATGACTCACCAAAATATAAAAACATATATCCAGTCAATCTAACAATTAAGAGTTTGAAGCCGACAAAGTCGTCTCACTCATATGATTCTAAGCAGAATAGTTTTATTCAAGAGCAACAACTTCAACAAAGAAACATATGAATTATAAGAAAACTCAAAAGCGAAATTTAAAGAGGACCCGTTACTATTTTCATAATATCTAGGATCATCGAAAACAGATAAGAAACGACTAAGATAGAGCAAGTCAAAGTAAGCTAGTTTGCAGTGTCAAAACAGTAACTTCTACACCGACTAATAACTTTCAAGCTAAAGTTTGATAAAGAAATAGATAGATTCTGGTAAAATCTAAAATCAGAAACTCAAAGAAGACTCTTATGGGTTCCAGAATGTCTACAATCATCGAGAGGAGATAGAGCAAATCAAAGTGGGCTGATTTATAGTGTCAAACACTGAAAAGTCTGCACTAATCTATAACTTTCAAACTCAATTTCGACAAAGAACCAAAAGGATTCTGATAAAATCTTAAACTACAAACTGGAAGAAGACGCTTCAAGGATTTCATAATGTCCAAGATCATCAAAAAGTAATGAGAAATAAAAGAGATATAGCAAATCAAAGTTGGCTGACTTGAATTGCCATAAACATAAGCATAAAAACTTTCAAGTGTATTTTCGGATATTAATAAGTTGGATTTCGGGAAAACCTAAAACCATAAAGTTGTAGTAGACTGTTTTGGGTTTCAAAAAGTGTAAGAGCTCTGAAATTGAAGAAGGAAGGAAAAGATGCGAACGCTCTAATTTACTATAAAATACACAACAAAAAGATCATCAATCAAAGTCAATAGTCGAAAATACAAAGAACTTTATTGTAACGATCAAGAATGTAATTACGGTTCTAGAGTATCAATGAACCCCTGTAAACAATAAATCAATCGACGAACGGATCAATAATCAGATATCAGATGGGGTAAATGTGTGAGAAAACTCTTACCTCAAAAGTGGCGACTTTACTTAGATTGATCAAAACCTTATCCTTGAAACCCAAAAAGCACTTAACTAAGCTTTCTTTTTCTTCTCCTATGTCTCTCAAAAATATGATGACTCTTATATATTCCTCATTCTTATATAGTAATTTGTTATAATGTGACTTGAAGTCCTTATTGCTAGTGCAATTTTAATGTAACTAATTAAAAGTCCTCATTGCTACTATAATTCGAATAGAACATTAAAATCTATTTCAATGTGTAATCTAATCACATTAGCCACTAGTAATATCAAATACTAATTTCATCACTAAAAGTACTTCCAAACAATTCTATGAATCCCACGATTTAGTTCAAAGGCATAATACCTTCCTAATTAGTATTTACACAAGTAGCCCAATAAAAACGAAAAATCTGGGCATTACATTTTTCCCCACTTAAAATAATTCCGTCCTCGAAATTAATTGTACCTTAATCATCAAAATTTTGATAACTTGCAACCTCTATGCCATCTTAAAAGTTATGGATGTACATAAAGTAGCTTATTGCCTTACAACATGAGTCAAATCACATTCCTCCCACCTTTAATGAAATTTTGTACCTCGAAATATTTATGAGTTAGCTAGTAAAGGAAACGCATTGGAGTATATCATCCCACTCAAATTTAATCCATCACATTTTCCTTACGCTCTATCCAAATAATATATCAAACTATGACCTTTGCACAATCTACCAAATAGTAACACTCATAGCTTCAAGCCTAAGGTGTAGAAAATACTAAGTTATTATCACATGCCTTGTACTCTATAGGATCCAAAGCTTGAGTTTTAGCTTCCATTCTCATCACCTCCCCAGCCGGGTACTAGTACCTAGGTGATCGAAATCTACGCATATAGAAAGTCAAAAAATGGATTAACATCAATACTATCTTAGTGACACTTCGCTGATAACTAAGGCTAACTAATACCTAAATCGCTAAGTTATTCGCACATTTTTCGCCCAATGTATCAGTCGCACCATAGCATTTCAAATATGATAATACTTAATCAACTCGTCAACATCAAATATAGAGTCATATATATTATTTTCGACAAACATCTTAATACTACGAACACATGGTTACTCAAAAGAGCATCAAACTCATTCTTCCTATCTATACTCCATTGACTATCAAGACAGCAAACTCAATGTCTAAGGCCTAAGTAAAACTGCAATCATACAATGTTTTTGAATTTCACCAAATCAAAACCATGAGATCACCTCTAAATATAGATTTTTTCCATCTATTCTATTAGCATGACACCAGAACTAATACCATCGAACATCCTAAGAAGCATACCACTTTGACTTAGTCAATATGGATAATCAATTTTATAAGCACTTACACATCACACTAGAGACCAAAAACTGTAATCACCATGCTTTCGCTACACACTCTGATGTCTCAAACCAAATTAGTTAAAACTATTACCAAGTCTATCACAGAGAAATGTAAGTTACCATATATGACGCATCCACCAATGTTTAAGTCTCTAAGTTACCATATCATTTATATCTCGCAATCACAACCTTCACCGCCTATAGTTACTAGTTAACGGAGTTACTCACAAACATCATAATATCATAAGGTCAAAAATCATTAAATTCTGAAGGCAAATAACATTTGGTCTACTAGTGAGTACCCGACCTAATCTTAGTCTTACGCTTAAACATCAAATAAACCGTTAAAACCTAATACACCTTCTCAAAGTCTAATCTCAATCACAAATTATCTTAGGCTTAAGAGTCTGCAGAATCTCATACCTAAGCTCTGATACCAACTGCAACTTCCATATTTTTCAGAACGTTAAAAAATTGAAGTCAGACAAACCCTTAAAATGTTCAACTATCTTCTATCTGGGTACTGAGAGCATCTAAAAATGAATCTCCAAAAGAAACATTGATAAATATCACACCGGCTTAAAGCAATTACATTGTCCTAAATTACTCATGCACGGAGTTTTAAAATTAAATCTAAATCAAAATATAACAAAAGCTACGTCATTGTCTCTTACTATCCGCCAATAAATATTTAAAAGAAAATCCTTCACTAGAAAGCTTCTTACTTAACCTGCTTTATAATCCTTTCCACAACTTTGAACACTGGTCGATAACCTGAGAGTAGGAGATTGAGCACAAAGCCCAGAAAAGATAATCACACACACTCGCCCACAGAGTATAAAGCACGTTAAATCGATAACGGTACAAAAGGTGCATCGCGAATGCCAAAACCAATGCACTAACTATCAATCCAAAAATCATATTAGAAACAAGATCAATAGCTTGTGGCAGGTAACAATACAATATCAATCAAACGAATGCCATAGGTAACTGCATTGAAGTGGGTCAAAAGGTTTTAATGTGTTCACAATGATACGAAATTAAGTTCAAAACAATTCTTTGAAACCCACCATTTAACTCAAAGGGTGTACTACCATTCTAATTAGTACCCATTCTAATTAGTATTACATAAGTAGCCCAATAAAAACAATAAAAACTGGGGGGTTACAAACTCTGCTACCGAACTAGATGCTGAGTGAAAATCCAGGATCTCTGTCTGAAAAGCAGGTTTTGATACTCGGTGAATCGTCTGCATCAAAAGCTTGAACTCACACTCCCAAATTCTTTCGGTCCGGTATGCCATGTTTTTTGGTTGAAAAGGTTGCATTTTATTTTGTCTAACTCGAGTGTGTTTTACATTCTCACAGCGTGGGAGCCAAAGGGTCGGTTTGGGTGTCATAACTGATGGCTGCGAGTGGGGCGACAATCGATGGGTGTAGGGGGTTACGAATAATAGCGGCAGCTAGAATAGGGAGATGGACGGGTAGAGGGAGATGAAGGGGTAAAGAGAGAGAGAGAGAGAGACGAATGAGGGAAAGTGATAGAAACTGATTTATCTATTGAGAAGCAATGAATAGTCTACAACCTAATCGTCTGCTACATTTTGTAGTGAAGAGCTGCATGGACAAGGCTATAGTGACGCTGGAGAAAGGCACAACGTGCTCTTCGTGGAACTATTGCGGCGAAAAATTGGCTATTGGGTCGATTGATAGGACGTTGACCATCTTCGACTCTGACCTAGCTTCTTCATCCTTCACCTGCACTTCCAACTCTAAGTTTATTACATCTAATCTTACATTCTATGATATGAATGTAATTGATGATTAATGATAATGCATGGGATATGAAAAATAATTTTACAAAGGGCTTTCCTTGGTATTTTGGTTAGTTACTGAATCAGAATTTCTATGGATATGAGGAAATGGGAGGGAACATATTATGCATATGGATGAACCAATATTGTTTTGATCATTACAGATGAGTTGCATCCATCGTGGAAAGGTTATAGAATGGTCTTAAACACAAGAAGGAGGAAATCTTTTTGCAGAGTTCGAAATTAAAGTAGTCTCATAATTAAGGACAAATATAGATCTCTCGTGTTGTGAATGATGTGCCAAAGTTCTGATGTTGGAGGAAGGAAATGGCTAGCTAATTAGGTACTTCTGAGTTCATAGGTAGGGTCTTATAAGGTCAATCACAAAGTTTCTCACATCTGATGTGTGATATTACAATAGAGGTCTCTCCTAAACGCCACGTTTTTAAGCCATAATTTTCAAAAAGCCAAAAAAACTTAAAGTGTTTTGCTAAAAATGTTATTGTATTTTTAGGCACAGTTTCTGATGTGTCACCTTTTTGGGACTAGTTTTTTGTGAAATGCGTTTAAATCTGACAATTTATTTCCTTTATAAGTTACCAGCATTATTTACACGTCCAAAATTTATTATAAGGGTGATCATCATTGACGTCGGTAGTAAAAAAAAGCCTTGTACGCACACAGACTCAATAGCCCGTTGTGTGCAGTAAAGATGTGGAGATCTTCACAAATCGGTACTTCGTAGTCGTTACGCTATCCAAAGAAGGATCATATATGCATAAGACTCGACGCTGGTGTTTATGCCACTTTTTGAAAGCCTCATATGTTGTAATCTCTGTTTTGTTCCCATTTGGTGTCATTGTTTGTATATAACTTTGTTCCTTGGATATTTGTATCCTTGTATGTTATTTACGAATTAGTTTTTATTAATTTAGATTTGTAAATTGCAAATCCTGATATAACCAAACCCTTTTAATCATTCTCTTGTCCTTATAATCTGTGTAATTTATTTATTGAATACCTTTTGTATTATGATATTCTTATATGGTAATCACATATGATGTACCAGACTTTAAGGCATTGGCTTCTGTAAGCAAGGAAGCCGAATGGTTAAGGAAGTTGTTTTTAGAAGTTCCTATATGGCCAAACCTATGCCACCGATCATGAAAGCGAGTCTACACCGTTAAGAGCCTAGAGCTGGTAACTCTGGACAAATTACGTCGTGGTTATAACTTATAATGTAAGACAGTCAATTACATGTGATATAATCAACATAGATAATGTTGAGTCCCGGAAAAGTTTAGATGTCCGTTAACAAAAGGTCATGCAAGGGACTTAGTAAATAAAACTTCATATAAGATGGGATTGAAGCCTATACAATGTTATATCACAAATGAGAGAACCTCAACTACATACTTTAAACGTCAAGCTTGAGTTTAGTGAGGTAACTCCCTCAGCAAAATGTGTTAGCAAGCACTGCATTAATGTTGCCGACACAAGGACAAATGCTTAATACTTGTATGTTTAAAAGGTAAGAGGTTGAGTTTTTATACCCAAAATACACTCAAGTAATTCTTTTAGGATTTCTTGAAGTGGTGGAAGTGTGGCCACTCTATGAAAGTTTGAGAAATAACTCTATAACACTCATGATACTTGGATTGTGACACATGATCTTAATGTTGTGGGCTTTTAGTATTACTTACCACGCAAAGTCACTTGTGTGAGATATGTTCGACTTCTACATGGATAGCTATTGAAGGATATTTCGATTAATCATTACCTTATTATACAATAATTGACCAGGTACTAATCTTGATTGATCATTTTCTGATTGCACAATGGTTGAGTAGGTACTGATGATCTTGATTTATTCTTTCCTTAGTGTAGAATTGTTGACTGTGCACTTATCTTGATTGATCATTTCTTTATTGGACGATAGTTGAATAGGCACCGATTATGGAATCCATTCCTTATAAGGATCCGGCACTAGTCTATAAGATGTACTTTGTGATTCAATGAAATCATTCCAGAGAGGAATTCAAATCTTTATGGTATCAGAGCGGGTTAAGAAAACCTTTTATTTGTCTCTTTCTTATCGGCCATGATGGAGGAAACGGCAAGTAACAACGTCCACGGAGGCTTGATGTTTGTCAAGAGTACACCACCAAGTACCATCGTCGATATGAACTCACCATATTATTTGCCTGCATTAGACCATCCGAGCTTGATTTTTGAAACACACCCTTTCAGTGAAAATGGTAAGAACTATTTCACTTGGAGGCGTAGTTTTTGAAAGCACTCCGATGAAATAAGGCAGGAGTCGTGGATGGAACCATAGGAAATATCGAACGTCAATTCCTAGAATTTTCAGCCATGGGTACAATTTAATGCAATTGTTCTATCTTGGTTAACAAAGGTGCTTGCTAAAGAGATCCAGAACAGCGCACCCCAACAGCGCTTTATCCAAGAAATCGCTCCACGAGTCTATGAATTGAAGAGTGCCATCGTCTTATTGCGACAGGAAAAAATGACAATCTCCTCCTATTGTAGTAAACTGAAATCTGTCTAGAATGAATTGCAGGCTATTAATCCTATTTATGTTTGTGTATCAGGTTGCACATGTGGTACGACAAAAAATATGGAGTCAATGCTAGAAGAGGAAAAGGAATATGATTTTCTCCTAGGCCTTGACGATATTTTCATGACTATACGATCACAAATATTGAGTGCATACCCACTGCCCACTTTGGGTCAGGCCTATGGCATTGCAACCTAAGAAGAAAAGCAACAATTAGTTGTTGTAACCAAGACACCATCATTAGAAGCCATGACACTGCTTGCACAATGTGTTGGAGACATCCAGTCCATGGCATTTACTATAACCACGGGACGAAGCAGAGAGAACGGGACCAGCAGCAGTAGGGAAAAGCTCCGGTGTACCCACTGTGGGAAACCCAATCACAGCAATGCTATGAACTGGTGGGTTACCCGGCCAACTGAAGTGCATCCCGTCACCGCAGTGGTGACCAGCAATGGCCAAAAAGAGCTAGTGAGCATGCGTGATCTACGCTGTCCTCATCACCATCCTCATCACCATCCTCATCAGCCTTGTGGATCGCGTTCACAACGTCATCGTCCTCATTAGATTAGATGGCGGCATTTCCAGCGCATCACCTCTCCCAAGCCTCAACCCGAGGCACTACCAATAGCTTATGGATTTTCTTGGTCAAGGTGGTGTCGAGGCAGGAACCTTGGCAAATCTGTTTGATAATTTCTCTGGTAAGACAGCTACTGAAGTTCCTTTGGTAATTGATACAAAGTTACTGACCACACTACTGCTCAATGGGATATTTAGATCGACAAGATCGAGAACCCCAACATTGCACCTATTGAAATTCCAAATGGTGATAAAGTACCGGTGAAATCCATGGGTCGACTGATGCTTGGCAACAATCTGGTTTTGAATGATGTCCTAGGAGTTCCTCAGTTTACATATAATTTAATTTCTACTATTAAATTGACCAAGGATTTGGATAGTCCTTTGATTTGTTAGCCTGAATTTTGTTTCATACATGACTTGTCCCCGAGGAGACTGATTAGAGTGGGTAAAGCGCGAAGAGGCTTATACTTCTTGGAATCAACGACAGGGGGCGCGTCTCCCTTTGGTTTCCTGCAAAGTTTAATTTTAAGTCTTAGTTAATTTAAGATGCTTGTTGCAAAGCAAAACAAACTCGGTTATCCTTTCCTACTCGAACGACTAAAACTACTTGTGCCTTTGAATTAATTCATAGCGATATTTGGGAACCATATCATACTGTATATTACCAAGGAGCACATTATTTTCTCAAAATCGTAGATGGTTGTAGTCGTGTTATTGGGATAAACCTTATGAAATTCAAATCCAAAACAAAAGATTATTTGCTTCATTTCTTTCGGTGGGTACATAGCCAATCTGATCCAAGGGGTAAGATTTTGAGGACTGATAATGGCTTGTAATTTTAACAGCATGAGTTATTGGCATCTTACAGCAAAAATGGGATGGAATGCCAATTCAGTTGCACGGACACCCCACAACAAAATGGAAAAAAATTGGCTGCTACCCCGGTTGGAGGAATCTTCCTCCTACCCCTTATATAGCGACAATCAATTGTCTTTAAATGTTTCTAGTGAATTTAATTTAGTGACGCTAAAAAGTGCTACTAATAATTGTTGTCGTTTGAAATATTTAGCAACTATTAATTATCCCTATACATGAGGTTGAAGGAAGATTCCTACAACCCGGGTAGGAGCCAAAGTTTGTTCCAACAAAATAAAATGGTGGAATGGAAAACATCGCCACCTTTTGGAAGAGGCCAGAGCCGTACGTTTTCAAGCACACCTTCCCATATGTGTTTGGAGTGTGAGTTTATTTAACACCGCTTATTTGATTAATTGCATGCCTTCATCAGTTTTACAAAATAAAACACCCTATGAAAAATTACTTGGAAAGCCTATGTCCTATGATCATATTCGAAGTTTTGGTTGTTTATGCTATAATCAAGTGAATCAAAAGCCTCAAGATAAGTTTACAGCTCGTCCAAACCAGGAATCTTTTAGGATACCCACATGGACAAAAGGGTTATCAAGTATTTGATCTCAAAGATAAATGTATCTACATCTCTCGAGATGTGACCTTTTATGAAGATCATTTTCCAATTCAAGCAGTCAAACCCATTCAATCCCTCAAGACAGACTATCCAAGAAACCGACAACAAGCAAGTAGTTAAGTTGATTCTTTGGGTCCATCAACCATAGCTAACAGTGAGCTGCAAAAACTCAGTCGACCAGATGAACCCGTCAACAGTCAAGTGGATGTGTGAAACCACTTCGATGGACAGTAGCCATGATATAAATGTGGACAGTGAAACATGTAACAATGATCCGAGTCCAAATCCGAGTGTATTAGATCAGCAAGCACGAGTAACTCCTCAACCAGATTCTCTTCCTCAAGATCAGTCTAAGGTCCCAACAAAGCGTGTTCGTCAGTTATCTCGAAAGCTCACTGACTATGACTTCATTTTGCCCCATCTCTCCTCTGGCACTCTACCACGCCATCAGTTAACTCAACCGTATTTCCTTTTTTTCAGACACTCTCATATTCATGCTTTTCTAATGATCATACTACCTTCTTAGCAGCCATCTCCTTCACAGATGAGCCAAAATAATTTTCTCAGGCAATCAAACATAGTCATTGGGCTTGTAGCCATGGGGAAGGAGATTTCAGCCCTTGAAGAGACCAAAACATGGATATTAATTACAAGGAAATGTGCCATTGATTAAAAGTGGGTTTATAAAGTAAATACAATCCAGATAGTAGTATCGAATGCTTTAGGATATTAATTACAAGGTTGGTTGCTAAAGGATATACTCAAATTGAAGGGGTGGATTTTCATGACACTTTTGCACTATTGGCCAAATTAGTCACAGTCAGTTGCTTGCTAGATGTTACTTCAGCTCGCAACTGAGAATTACATCAATTGGACGTCAATAATGCATTTCTTCATGGTGATTTGCACGAAGAAGTTTACATGAAGATTCCATAAGAATTTTCTCGAAAGGGGGGATAACTTCTTTGCCATTTACGCAAGTCTGTTTTGGACTTCGACAGGCTTCACGTAATTGTTATCAAAAGTTTACTTCCAGCCTTCTTAAAATTGGTTTTGAAAACTCTCATTCGGATCATTCACTAATTATTTCGTGCTATAAGAACTCATTTGTTGGGATGTTCTTATTTATGTCGATGATGTAGTGGTCATAGGAAATAACTTTATATGAATAGCAGCTTTGAAGCAATATCTTGATACTCAATTTCGGATCAAGGATCTTGTGAAGTAGAAATATTTTCTTGGTCTCAAAGTGGTAGGATCATCTGCAGGCATAGTTTTGAGCCAACGAAAGTACGTCTCAGACATTTTAGCTTAAACAAGCATGCTGGGTAGTAAACTCTCTCCGTTCCCAAAAGAGCAACAACATAAATTGTCTAAAGACTGTGCTGCTCCTGAGCGTTATCGTTGCATTGTCGGTCGCTTTCTATATCTTACTATCACTCGGCCATATATTTGTTATGTTGTGCACATTCTGAGTTAATTTACACACACACCTCGACAACCGCATTTGAATGCTACTTTTCGAATTCTGCACTATATCAAAAATGCACCATGACAAGGTATTCTATTTCCTTTGCATAATTCTCTCACTCTTCGTGGATATTGGGATGCAGATTGGGTGGGTTGTCCTGTGACCTGTAGGTCAACCACCGGGTATATTTTATTTTTGCGTTCTTCTCCCATATCTTGGCATTCCAAAAACAATCAGTTGCATCACGTTCTTCAGCATATATAGGCAGAAAATAGAGCAATGGCAACCACCACTAGTGAAATCATTTGGATGGTTCGACTTCTTCAGGAGCTTTGTGTTCCTTGCTCCTCTCCTGTATCTCTTTATTGCGACAATCAAGCGGATATACATATTATTGCAGCCAATCGGGTCTTTCATGAACACATGCACCAAGCACATCAAGATTGATTGCCAATTCGTTTGACATCATGTTCAAACTTGGATTCTTCTCCCTCGATCTCTTCATTAAAGCACTTGGTCGCGACCAGTTTCATGACTTGCTTTCCAAGTTGGGCACTTCCAATCTCCATCCTCCAACTTGAGGGGGAGTATTGAAGGATATTTTGATTAATCCTTACCTTATTATCTAGTAGTTCACTAGGCACCGATCTTGATTGATCATTTCCTTATTACACAATAGTTGACTAAGCAGTGATGTTGATTGATTCTTTGCTTAGTGTAGAATAGTTGACTTTGCACTAATGTTGATTGATCATTTCCTTCATGTACGATAGTTGACAAGGCATTAATTTTAGATAGTTGACAAGGCACTGATCAAGGAAACTATTACTTATAAGGACTCGATATTAGTATATAAGATGTACTTTGTGATTCAATGAAACCATTCTAGATCGAGTGATTCAATTCTTCAGTTGTTAGTTCAAAGACAAGTCTAAAATGCAATTCATATTGCTATGGCTTTAAGGTGTTTTTACTAAGTGCAAGTTCAGGTTGAGAGACGTGTACATGAATGCACGAAGCTTCCTTGATTGCTAAATATCTTTCTTCCATTACTACCAAAACGGTGATGGATTGTTAGAGAATTTCTTAATAATGTCCAAAGACTGAGAAATATAAAGAATTTTGTTTTGCATTTACATTAATTAACTACATGCACTTGTTGTACGTTAGAATGGACGTACATTTAAAATTGCACGTTAGAATGGAATGGAGGCTTCGGTTAACACGTGCATCCTTATTGTTTGCTTGCCTTGCGCATGCAAAAGTTGCACCATTTCTACCTTAGGCAGATTGCGAATACCATGTCCGTACGCTTTACGGTGGCAAAAACAAATAAATTCCGTAATATCTCTCATACACAATTCTCAGATACAATTCGCTAGACACAATTCTCATACACAATTCTTGTAAAATCATGGTTGTTTTGAGTCGAAAATCATTATGTAAAAACGCACTCAACATATAACGAAGAGTTGGGAGTCATTGTATTCCCAGATACAATTCGCTAGACCTAATCGCTAAACCAGTTTCATGTAGTGGTGGGAACGGATTACGCCCGAAGGAAAACGATGTCAAGTGTATCAAATACTGAATCGGGTCCAGTTATTTTTATTTTTTTTTTGGCGCCATCAAAAACATCCCGACACCAACAGTAACCCCGCTTACATAGCACATCATTTAAGTTTGTACCATAACTGAGTAGTATTTTGTGGCTAAAGAGGGAAATGAGGGTAAAAGAAGACGAATAGCAAGCATAACTACGTTCCGGCTTTATTCAACCAGAGTGTAAATGAGGTAAAACTTGCCCTCAACTCTCTCTATCTATTTCTCTCTGTTGCTTTCTGCTCCCTATTACAGGCGTACATTGATCCATGTTATCACTGGGGTGAAAAGCTAAAGCTCAGTATTCCAGACAGCTCCATCGCCTTCTCCACAAGAATTGTGCACGTCTTTCATCCTCTCCACGGACCTGCATATCCCGCTGCACGACCAGTCAAACGACGCCGCGCACACGTTCCCTGTTTGCCTCTTCCACTCGCAATCTATCATTCATGCATTAGTTCGTCATAAACAGAAGAACATATGAGCAAATGCAATCAAATTCCCCTAAAATAACCAAGATATGGGCGATATCAAGAGGTGGGATTTTTAATTTCAGTGCAAAATGTCAGGGATATCAAGAAATGAGGAATATAAATCAGCAAATGTCTTCTTGAAGTTTCTTCTAGTCCAATATTTTCCTTTTTAGATGGATGGTTTGATTGATACCTGGAGGAGTTCCACAACATAGGGCACGGTCGTCGACATGTTGAACATCTAAGCCAATAAACCATGCTCCTAGAGAAACGTCTTCATTGGCATATCTGTGCAATATAGGCCTGTACATATATACACACATCATGTAACATTGTACCTTATAATCAATGAGGTACGTGTCTTTGGACAGAGAGAGAGAATGAGGCACTGACGAATTGATAGAGATGTAGGCAGCAAGATCCTTGGAGATAGCATAGATTTGGCCAGTGGCATGCCTGAAATACTTGTTCCCTTCTTCTCCAAATTTCCAAAACTCTGGCTCATGATATTTTACCTCTCTGCACAAGCACCCAATGCGTCAGCCATAAGTGCATACATACAGCTAAGCGTGATGTGCGATCCTGTAACTGAAGCATCATTTACATTGTAATATGTACTCACTTTTGAGAGAGAACTGGTCCAGACTTCATGCATCCAATATAGGTTCTTGGTTTGGATCTGTGTAGTGACAATCTACTAACTAGCATGCCTACAGAAATACAAATTGCATGACCACTCATAAGTTCTCTCATTTAGTTTTTGGCATATAAGTATGCATGCAGGTACTTGTATCCACGCCACATCTTGCTTTAATCACTGACTTTTTTCCAGAATGCCTGGAGATATTAAGTAAAAGTAGCATACCCAAATTCAGATGGACATCATCATCAACTTTAACGTAGTATTCTGCATCCCACATTGTAACAGCCGTAGAGAAATACAATCTGGTCTTGGTGGAGAGCTCGTGGTAGCCCTCAATGTGCCCAAGTCGAAGGAAATCTTGGTACTCGGCATTTTCAGCATCAATTGCTCGATCTAGAACTCCTCCTGGCGTCACACTGTGTCCTATAACAAATCTTATGACAATCCCTTTCTCTTTCTCTAGTTTCTTAAGCTTAGCTCCTGTATATAATTACGGTACATCACCGGTCATACATAATGAATATCAGGTATACACATACAAAGACACACACGTTAGGCTTAAGTTGCAATGGGACAACAAATTGGTTTTCAATTTTGTACGAAGCTATGGCGCATTGGACGAGGAGAAAGAGAAAAGGAGACCTTTGGGCATCCATGTTTCTCGAAGGGAGTCTCGTCGCTTCTTGCTGCTGAAAGCTGTATTAATTCCAATGACTACAAACGCTTTCTGCAGAGTATGATTTGAGACCCTTCCTAATGAAAGTTCGCCAGCACTTTGCCTTGTCCGAGCTGCGGCTATTTCCATCTCTAAGGTCGATATTGTCTTATCGAGCGATCTATAATTGTGTTAGGTAACAATTACGAATCGCATTAGGGGCGTTGAAAATGACAAAATTTCGGCTTGTATGGTAAACGTCAAAAGATAAGGCAAAGATCTTACTTGATCGCTTGATGAGTTCTGGTGACTTCTCCGATAATGTCTTCTGAGGTACTCTTTTCAGCAAGTTTCTAATGAACGAATAATCAACATTAACAAACAATATTACGACCATTTACCTAAGACAACAAGCAAGTAAATCCTTGCTACAGAACACTAGAAGAAACTAGGTGCAAGCTCAGCTTAGAAGATCAATATAGTAAACCAATTTCATATAATTTCATATCATGTTATTAAGTCCATAGGTGAGATCAGAGTATCTTATAAGGTGGCCAAATATAAGGGCCATAAATTACTTTGACAAAGTAAGATTTAAGCTTCCGTGTTTAATATGGAGTTGCACTCATTTGTTTTCTACCCTTTGTTAAAAAGATGAAAACAAATCAATGAACTTACACGCTTGCGTTCACAGTCGTGGGTTACTTTGCTCAGCTTTTCGACCTCGACGGGGATGTCATTGACTTGATGTCCTGCTGAAGGGCGAGCCCAGTTCCGGCTAGTAAAAAGTGATCCTGCAAGAAAACTGGCGATGCACAGAACTAAAATGGCTTTGGCTGGAACTGGCTTTCCTCTCATTCTCTTAGTCTCGTGCTGCCCCGGCCACAAAGGTGTCAAAATATGCAAAATTTTAATGCTCCCCAGCTTTCCCCCAGTAGTACCCTGTTGTTGACGATAAAGTACTGCTCTATATATTCAGCCAAAGGAATACCATATTAGGCCAAAAGTGTGTCTGACCTAAGGAAAATGAGCGAGTCTATAAGATGGTTTCAACTTGATAGGAATTGGAAAAAGTGAGTTTTTGACGATAAAGTACTGATCTATATATAGAGCCAAATGAATGCCATGTTAGGCCAAAAGTGTATCTGAACTAAGGAAAATGAGCGAGTCTATAAGATGGTTTCAACTTGATAGGAATAGGGTGTGTATAATGCTCCTTTATTGCTTAAAAAGGAATGTACTTTCTGCCTTCTCACTATGTGCCAAGAAAGGAAACGGGCTTCACAAAAATAAACGATGAACCGTATGTACTTATGTTAATTACATTGAGACAAGGAAAAATTATATAGCACAAAGTTTACGAGGCTGATCTGAAAACAAAATCTGTTATATCTGCAGAGAATTTTCAAGTATTGTTTTTTGAAGGGATGGATGTAGTATTCCAAGGTCAATTGGTTAACATAATATATCGAGCAGTACCATGTGTTCAGATAGGCGAAGCGATATAGTTGTAACAAGGCTTTGTTAATTAAGAGCGGGAACGAAATCTACGACACTTGATTGCTGAAATTACAATGCGAAAATCACAAGAAGGGTTCAAACATGGCATGTGAGATCGTGGTGATAATTATGAGTGGAAACGAAAATTGATTGCATCAAAGAAAATAACAGCGAAGGAAATCC
>JAVXUO010001331.1:0-64836 GCA_033065855.1 Escallonia rubra
CGGCCTTGGCCTCCCCCTTGGGGTCGGCCTTGGCCTTCCCCGAAGGGTTGACCTTTGGCCTCTATCCTTAGCACCTTCACTTCTCTTCAAGAGGCCTTGCATCCTTCGCGACGCCCTTCGCCCATCATCCGGACATCAACCTCGCGACGTCCGTCCTGCAACAACCTCTCGTCGTCCGGACACAACTCCGCGACTCCCGTCGCCCGGACACAACTCCGCGACCACGTCGCCCGGACACAACTCCGCGACCCCCGTCGCCCGGACACAACTCCGCGACCCCCGTCGCCCGGACATAACTCCGCGACCCCGTCGCCCAGACACAACTCCACGACGCTCATTATCCGTCGCCCGGACGTCGTCTTCATGACCCCCGTCACCGACGTCTGGGCGTCACACTCCAACACTTCGCCGCGCCCATGCGCCGCGCCGCTGATACAGCCGTGCCCCCAGGCTCTCTGTCACACTACCGTGCCCCCGACACTATACGCACTCTGTCGCGCCCATGCGCCACCATTGACACCAACGTGTCCCCGGCACCTTATGCACTCTGTCGCGCCCATGCGCCACCATTGACACCAACATGCCCCCGGCACCTTACGCACTCCGTCGTGCCCATGCGCCGCGCCATTGACATAGACGTGCCCCCGGCACCTTACTCACTTCATCGCGCCCATGCGCCACAATCATGTCATCATGCCCCCGGGCACCACACTCATTCATCACACCATGCGCACCTTGCCTTGGTCATGGAACATGCTTCAACCCACTCTCCGGAGTGTACATCATCCGCGGGGATAGGCGACTCCTCCGGGACACTATCTCTGCCGATGTCTCTCCAACTCCCCTTCCGCCAGGTAGACGGCTCCTCCGGGATGCTACCTCGGCCAGTCGGGTAGACGGCTCCTCCGGGATGCTACCTTGACATGCTCCGAGTGCTCCGGCATAAGGACTCACCCGCGGGGATAGGCCACTCCTCCGGGACACTATCTCTACCAGGGAGCTCTTCAACTCCCCTTCCGCCAGGTAGACGGCTCCTCCGGGATGCTACCTCGGCCAGTCGGGTAGACGGCTCCTCCGGGATGCTACCTTGACATGCTCCGAGTGCTCCGGCACAAGGACTCACCCGCGGGGATAGGCGACTCCTCCGGGACACTATCTCTGCCAGGGAGCTCTTCAACTCCCCTTCCGCCAGGTAGACGGCTCCTCCGGGATGCTACCTCGGCCAGTCGGGTAGACGGCTCCTCCGGGATGCTACCTTGACATGCTCCGAGTGCTCCGGCATAAGGACTCACCCGTAGGGATAGGCGACTCCTCCGGGACACTATCTCTGCCAGGGAGCTCTTCAACTCCCCTTCCGCCAGGTAGACGGCTCCTCCGGGATGCTACCTTGGCCGGCCGGGTAGACGGCTCCTCCGGGATGCTACCTTGGCCTGCAGAATAGACGACTCCTCCGGGACACTATCTCTGCCAGGGAGCTCTTCAACTCCCCTTCCGCCAGGTAGACGGCTCCTCCGGGATGCTACCTTGGCCGACCGGGTAGACGGCTCCTCCGGGATGCTACCTTGGCCTGCGGAATAGACGACTCCTCCGGGACACTATCTCTGTCAGGGTGCCTGCGTGACTGGCCTACGTGCTCCGGCACTGGGGGCTTGCGTCGGCACCCCTAGGGACTATGACCCCCGGGTCACTCCGAGACGGGAGCAGGTCTTCGGAGGGCATCGCGCCTAGTTCACCTGGCAGTTGGGCGTCGGGTCTTCCCCACCGCTGCTAGGCCTGTGGGACTCCGCAAGGGCTTGGATTGGAGGCTAGATCAAGGGGGTTCTCTGGCCACACCGATGCGGTGGGAGCCAGTCTTTCCAGACAGACAGAGCGACGCTGTGAGGAGCAGGCCGGTTGAATATGCGATCTGACAGTCCATGGAGCACCGGCACCCGTGGACCCCCCGGTGACGTGTCACTCCCGGGGAGCGCCACGTGTCGGTTTATGACATCATCATCTCAATCTCTATAAATAGAGGTCTTGAGAATTCATTCAAAAAGAGAACATTTTTGGACATTTTCACTTTCTCACTCTAGAATTCTAGAGAGAGAAACATACAGTACCCTGACTCTGGACCTAAGCATCGGACTGTGACTGTCGTCGCGTATTCATCTCGCGCTATCGCCCTCGCAGCACTGCCACCCTCGAGTTCTGTCTGGGAAGCCCTTGGTCTCTGCCCTTGTTCCACCCTTGCTGTGTCTCACATCAACATACTTGGAAGCTGACGCGGACTACAGCCTTTGTGGCACCTCCACGTAAGCTCGAACCCATCTCCTTGGCATCAATGTTATATGTTTTATTTTATTGCACCTAAAAAGTTTTGAAGCGACTATTGATTTGAGAGATTGACTTGATACTCGTCCCAATATCTTTATCAAGATGCATTGGTTTCACTTGAAAATTGGTTTAAAAGTTGTGATTTGACTTAAATGTAAAATCGTCCGAAATTGTTTTGTTGTTTTTTTGATTCTTGGTCGACCTTACTGGGCTCTCAAAAACTCATTCTCCTTTGACTTCCTTTCCACAAGTGATAACCAGTACTAGGTTACCTGAGTATGAATTAGAGCCGAGCGAGTAAACTCAATTTTTAGTATTGATCATTAAGACACCTGCGCTGGTAAACTTCTCTAGTTTGTTGGTTAGATTTAAATTGATTTGAGAAATTATAAGCTCTGATCTAAGTAGAAGCTCTGATCTAAGTGTTAAAGTTGGTTATTTGAATCGAGATTTGTATATCTTTAAGTAGTGATTGTTTTAACACTCCAGGAATTCAGGGTGTTAAAGCTCCGAATTTTCGCAGAGTTACACCATTGGTGGAGCTAAGATTCAATAAGGGGTCGGTATCAAATTAGTGACAAATAGAATTTTAAGAAATTTTACATGTTCAATTGTAAGTGTAACACCCCAAGCTTTGTTATTACCTAGCTGCTTAATTTGTTTTAAAGCATGACTTTCAAACGCGAGATTTAGGGTAGATTTTTGTGAGCGAAATTTTTCTCTGTAACTTTTAGTGACGATTTATGAAACAAGATAGCGTAACAAACCGTTAACAATTTTCGTAACGCATAAATTATCATAAATGTTAATTTTTGGGCCATTTCGCTATAATAAAGTTCGGATAAGAAAATTTAGCGACAAAAATGAAGGAGTAGGGGGTTTTTGTAATTTTTCCAATCTAGGGTTATATATACACACACACACACACACACACACCATTATATGTAGGCAGTCGTCTCCTCCATTCTTCTATCTTGTGCTTGACCTAGAGAGAAAGAGAGTGGTACAGAGAGAAGATAAAGAGGAAGAGGAAGAGAAGTCTGTCAAGGACTCCGGTGAATTGCGTATCCGGTGAAGAGGTTCAATTTCCGGTACCGGTTAGACTTCCACTTCTTCTCAAATAAATTCATTAGGACTGAAATTTATTGGGTCAGTGGGTACGTGAAAGACATATATGTCAAAGCTGAATATGTGTGTGTGTGTGTTTAGTGTGTGCGCAGGTCTAAGTCCATTTGCCTTCTTTGATAAAATCACTAACCATAGTGATGATTGTGATTTGTATTGTGTTAGTCGACTTTGAGGCCATAATGGAATCCATTCTTCTGTCAGATTGGAATTTAACAGCCATTACCCACCTGTCATCTTAGTCCATACTTGAGAGTTTCTTTTCCAGCTAGAATCCTTTTCCAAGAGAAGTTAGTAGTGGTGAAAGGGAAGGGGAAACTGGGCTGCGGTGTGTGCAGCCGTGAATTGCTGTGTGTGCGTAGAATAATGGAATGTACAGATAAGTGATGTAAAGTGGGTGTGTGATGGAAAGTGTTGTGTGCAGTATGGTGAGGTGTGTGTGTATATATATATATGATTGCATGTGTGGTTGAGTAAATGAAAGTGGGTGTGAGTTGTGTACTGTAAGGTGTGTATATGAGAGTGTGTTGGAAAGAAAAAAACAAATGAGAAAGAGGAGGATAGTCCCACTGCCTTGAGGCAGTGGGCATGAGAAATGCAAATGGCTGGGTGTTTGGGTGCATAAATGTGAATGTACCGTGTATATTATATATATAAATAATTATATGGTCAATGTATAGCGTGAGGAGATGGATTTACAAATGTTCCGAGGGCGTAGAGGATAAAGTAAAAAAGAGATGAAGTAGGTTTTGAGGCAGCAGTAAGGAATTTCTGTACTTTGTGCTTACACAAGTGTACCACCTATTAGCATTAGCATCCGACGCATGTGTTGTGAGGTGCACGATGATTATTAGCATGTCAAACTTTACAGTATAGTACGTTATGATGTATTAGGATTTGTGGAAAAATTTTATAATCTTCTGAAATCGTATGTATTTGTTATATTTTTTGCAAGTTCAGACTTATAAAATTCTTTTGAGCCTTTAAACTCATGAAAATATTTTGGAAACATTTGAGTAATGTTTTTATAATATAAGGAAGACTCGGTATAAATTTGATGATTTTTAGAGTGATTTGCTATAATTTTCCTATCGCATTGTTTTTAGGAAAATGAATAATTTAAAAATAGTTTTAATTCCTTTTAAATTCTAATTTCTATTTTTATGTTTTTTATACGTATATGAAGACTCTTACAAAAATTATGAGTCTTTATTTCAAGCTAGAAGCAATTATGGCAACTTGTCGATTTTTAGTGTATTTAAAGAATTATTTTTATTTTGAAAATATTTAAAAATTATATTTTTATTCCATATGATGTATTAAGCTATAAAGAATGCTTATTAAAAATTAAAAATATTTCTGGGATATTTCTGAGCCTCGAGGAGTGTGACGAGTTTCAGGATAGGTTGGTCGTGCGTGGAACCCGCTTCTAATTTCATCGTTTTGGGTAGAGAAATGGGTACGCTGTGGATAGTTATATCAGGTTTATAATAGATTAGTGTGGATAGTGTTCTGATAAGTGATTTGTCAACTTATGTTAATTCTGAGAATTTGATCGAGAGCGTTTTAGCTCCAGCTCACTTGGATCGAGGTAAGGGATTTTCATCCGAACCAAAATCCTCATAATTGATTTCATATTTTCTTCAGATTTGTTATCGTTATTCATTTGGACTCTGTTATGTTGATACAAGTCGCATTGTTTGCCTTATAAACCTTTCATTGAGCCTTAAAAATGTTTATTGAAACTCTTATAGGTGCTTATTAATTATTGTCCATCGAGCATTGAATAACATGTTGCATTATCGAATTGTTGTCATTCTGCATATTGACATGAGAATTTGCATTGGTGTGGCGGGAGTTGGTGTATATTGGAGGATATTGGTGTGGGCTAGTACCTTGATGGACTAGCCGTTGTGTTGGTGTGGGCTAGTACCTTGATGGACTAGCCGTTGTGTTGGTGTGGGCTAGTACCTTGATGGACTAGCCGTTGTGTTGGTGTGGGCTAGTACCTTGATGGACTAGCCGGTGTATTGGTGTGAGCTAGTGCCTTGATGGACTAGCCGGTGTAAAGTATTAGTGAGCATCGTCTTTGTGGTTTTGCTAAGTGATTACCCTATACTGCCTGTGTGGCTTTGCAATTGCTCATGTTTAATAGTATTTGTGATTGTTTGCATTGTATCGGGAAATCATATTGAAATCTGATCGAACTATTTTTTATCATTTTAAAAATCTTGAAAAACTATCATCGAATTATATCTATGAATTAAAGCATCATTGAATTGCATCTGTGAATTATTTTGTAACTTCTTCGTTTGAGCGACCTTACTGAGCTCTCAAAAGCTCACTCCCCTTTGACTTCCTTTCCGCAGGTGATAACAAACAATAGATCGCATTGGGTGTGGAATAGATCCGAGTGAGGGAAAGAGAAATTTAGTTTTAGTTTTGGTCATTAGAACCCTTGTGTGGGTTATTATTGTTATTTATAACTTTTGACGTCGACTTGATGTTTCAATTATGATAGTACGCTAAGAGTATGATTTTACTCAATGGTTTAGTTGCTCTGACTGACTGGTGATTCTAAATTAGTTGAGTTGAGGTCATTATTTTCTTAGTGTAAATGATCAATTGATTGGCTAACGCTCTGAAAATTTCGGGGTGTTACAGTAAGTATTTACAACTGATCATAACAAGCTCTCATCTTCTATGGCCGCCCCATTGTCTTTTTTTATTGCCGTGCAACAGAGTTTTCTGGAACTTACAGGGCCAACTAATCCCCTATGATACCGCGTGGCCACTTCACCTGCACCTCGTGAATGACTATTAAGGAGTCAATGTTGATGGTATCTCATCTACACATATGTGTGACAACATCCATTCGGAGCTTATGAAGACTCTAGAATGCCCCTAGTGAGTTATGAACCTAAGACATCTAGGTTCACAATTATCTCAATCTAGTACTAGGCTAACCCGCATATATTAATTACTTCATTGTTTCATTGTCAATACTTTGGTATTAGCATAAAAGATTGAGTAGTCATTCAGATACTTGTCTGCTATTGAATTACGCATCTATGTCCCTACAAAGCTCGTGGAGGAAAAATCCCTTTGAATAGTTGTTGTAGCAACTGAAAAAATTATGGCAAGTGTATGTGAACTTTATAAACAAATGGATGCACGACATCCTTTTGTGTGCCCAACCATCTTCAAAGTTTAAAAGCCAGTGTTGGCTCACATATGAATGACATAACATCAATTCATGATTGAGAGTCGAATGTCGTGTAAAGAAAAGTTAACAAGATGAAGTTTTGCATGCTAAATCATGTTCTCTTTGCCAGAGGTTCAGAAAGGATCACTTGAACTAAGGCATGCCATATAAAAGCGTAGTTCGGTGTTCCCTTTAGAGTCTTTGATTGTCTAACTTGCTTGATAATGGCGATGGTTTAAAGCTCCATGAGTACGACATTTTAGTAAAAACTTACATATGTATGGTCAATCGTAGCATTCGTAATAGGACTGACGATGTTGTGCTTGGAATCAAATAAAGACTTGCACCAAGGAGAATATTACACCTCTATAACAAGATTTGTGTCATTGACATTTCTTTATCTCTATGTTCTAATGCTTGAGATGATGCAATGGTGATTCCAAAATGCTTTTTACCGAATAAAACTCATCCAATTGAAGTTCAATGCTCATAAGATAATTTGTTATTTGATCAATTTGCTCATCTCTACTAAGGGAGTAAGGAATACCAGGTGTAGACACCCCATTTTGTAGTTACTATAATTTAAATAAATATTGGGCTGCATTATTAATTAGAATTTATTATTAAGCTTAGGCCTAGTAATATAACTTAATTAATTTTGGTCCAATTGTCCAGTCGAATTGTTTAGTCCGATGGTCCATTTGTCAAGGCCATGTGCTCAGTCTAGTCCGATCGAATTGAGCAGTCCATTGTCTAGTCCATTGTGAAGTCCAGTTGTCGGGCTCAGTCTAGTCCAATTATATCAATCCAGTCTATGTCTAGATTTTTTATGTTGACTAGATAATCTAGGGAATTGTCTGTGATTTCTCCTTGACGCAAAGGGAATAAGTCCTTGATTTATATGGTTTAGGAAGGTAAATCCCGAATCTGATACATCATATTTGCAAAATCAAAGATAATTACTGAAACTAGAGTCGGATAATATCTCAAAATTCGAAAAAAAGTTATTATAAATTATGTGATGAATTGGCCGGTTTTCGACAAACAGGCCGGTTAGTTGACTTTTGTCAATCTACAATTTTTATCAAATATTCTGACTTATCTCCGGCTCGTAGATTAGCATAGCCATTCTTATTAGTTCTGGCGCCCAAAGCTCTATAAATAGGCCTCTTGGCCTTCATCTTTGGGTCTCACTTTTAATTCAGCCTTTTCTTTGCCATTTCTTTGAGAAGTGGTGTATCATCTTACCTGAGAATTAAGCCAAAATGTTCTTAGTCTCTTGCATCGTGGATTCTTCGAAGAGTGTTCCCGAGTCATCCAAGCAAACAAACTCCCGAGGTAACTTTTTGAAGCTTTCTAGTCTAGCTCTTGAATCTAGAATTGTCTTCCATTTCCCGCAATCGTATTTCTGTTACAAAAATCATAAAAGGAGTCATATCAATTCTCAGTCTAATTCTAAGATTGAAATGTAGTTCACCTCCTGTAGGATCGGAGTCAAACTATGATGGTTTTGATTCCGCTTAGTTTAATTAGATACGTAAGCAATTCGACCCCTAATATCGAGTTCAAGCAAATAATATAAAATTAAGCTTAGGTTTTCTTTATTTCATATTTAATAGTTATATGTGTTAAAGAAAAAAAAATCAATATAAATGAAGTAGAGACCGAAAGGGTGCGGCGAGTGCCTAACATTTTCCTGCCATATAAGTTAGTTCCCGAACCCAGTCTCGATTTTCGATAGACTAGTTGTCTTTTGGGCACCTTAGAGTTATTTCTCAATTTTTTCTTATGTTTCCTTTTATTAAAAATATTCCATCCCGGGGGATTTTTTGGAGGCAGTTTGCTAAAATGGTGACTTCTCCGGGGACGAAAAGACTAAGAGGATGAGACTTCAAAAGTTTTTACTACTTTTTGGCCCTTTTGTATTTTCTTCGTATTTTATAACAATTAAATGTGATACGACTGTGGTGCTTATGCTCTTATTTCATGCCTCACACGCACACGTCTACCCCTAAGACACCCAGTCTAGGGTAACAATTAAATCCCTTGAATCTCCTAGTTGCGAGGCAAAATTTTGACTGTACTCTCATCCCTAAGGCCTCGTACTAAAGAGACCTCCTGGTTTTTTAGTATATTAAACGGCTTGTACATGTACTGGTGATCGCCCAATACTAACTAGCTGAGTTATGGGCAAGATGTATATGGTACAATCGGGCCGAAGAAGTGACCTTACGCCGACGTGAGAGAGAAACCACAATCACGGACCATTCAGTGTTCTACCCTTTTGTGGGGAATAACTATTTTGGCCTATGGCGTATTGGCAGAAAACCAGCCAATATTCTATAAGCTAATTGGTAATCTCACAAGAGAGAGAAAACTCTGACTAACCAGTTAGTTTTCCGTGCTCTTAACCGGACAATTAGTTAGTAAGTGCATTACTTGAAACATTCAAAACTGGCTGGCTTATACAAAACCCTAACCCCACTGATCTATCGGCCGATTCATCTATTTGGATGACTGGATGGTTAGTCAGAACTTTTCTTACCCAAAAATTCCACCCAAGGCAAAACCAAAACCCACTGACCAACAAGCCATTTCATTCATCTGGATGACCGGATGGTTAGTCAGAACCTTTCTTATCCAAAAAAAATAAAAACTTCCCAAAAAACAAAACCATGACCCCACTGACCAATCGGTTGGATTATCCACCTTAATGATTGGACAGTTAGTTAGATCCTGCCGTGTGACCAACTGGTCGGCCACTCCGTATAACCAGACGGTTTGTCAGTTCCCATCCCACTACACTTAATATTAAAAAAAGACCCATGTTAACTAGAAGAACCTACCTTCCATGTTCCCTCATGGTATAAGCCTTCTATGTGGTCAGTGTGATTAAAATTTTAAAAAGTTTCTCTATACAGTTTAGGCTAAGTACGGTTGGTATCGTGAATCATCTGGGAAGCTTACACGAATCCTAATGGCCGATGAATCCCCAGAGATGGCAGACTTGGTCCGTATTATTAGTGAGTTGCAGAAGGATTTTTAGACCAGTTCCGTAGCTCTGACAGATCAATAGACTCGAACAGTTGAAGACGGAGAAAAATGATGACAAGAAGAAAGGTCCCGAGTTTGCAATATGAATATGAGGATGAGGAAGTAGAACCTACGGTTTCATAATGGAAAGAAAATCCAAAAGTACTTGAATCCCAAGTCGCTCAAATGAGGAGAGATAATGACCAACTAGATCTAAGTGCCATAACCATGAACCCCGAGGATAGGTTATCCCCTAAGTTTAAGATGTCGAAGATGGACAAGTTTGATAGAACCACATACCATTTGCAAGCACTAGCGCCCTATGGAGTTAATATCATAACCAGTTGATACAGTTTTTCTACTGTACCCTCATGGGAGCCGCCTCTCGTTGGTTTCTTACTCCGGAAGAAGCCATCGTCTGGACTTGGGAGGATGTTGTGAGAGAGTTTGTGAACCAATACTATTGCAATGCCAATTTGGACATTACCCGAAGAAACCTAGAGACTTCTAAACAAGAGTCGAGAGAATCAGTCTCTGCCTTTATTACGAGATGGAGAAACAAGGCTGCCCAGATGGTGAACCGCCCTACAAAGGAGGAACAAGTGAACATAGTGAGAATCTGCTCCTAGTGTACCATGACTATATATTTTTTCACTGCCACACCTCGTTTAAGGCCATTGTAACAACCTGTATTTCCAGAGCATTAGACAATCAATCTATCAATCACTTAATCATTCAATCACCTCAATTCAATAAGAAAGCCCCAATGTATATCACAACTTCTACATTAACTCAAACTTTCAATTAAATTGTTTTTAAATGAAAAGACTAAAATTAACGTGCTCGATTAATTAAGTTTACACAACGGTTCCCTCACAGTGGCTTAAACAAACAAAACACTAATAATCTAAACCAACTCCATAACCTAGCTCTAACCACTCCAAGAAACCTACTGATGGTTATTACCTGCAAAAGGGATCAGAAGAAATGGGTGAGCTCTTGAGAGCTCATTAAGGTCGCTCAAAATTCAGAAGAAGGATACAAACAGATTACATATTTTATTTCAATGGCAATATGAGAAGAAGTTTAACTCAATCCCTTAAATCAGATATCAATAAAAAACAATTTTGGATACACTGTAAACGATGCAGATGTAGGGTAATACTTAGCAAAGTCACAGAGGCTATCAATAACATTGTAATTACATATCAGTAGTAAATATTGAGCATCGATAAGAATGTTTAATAAGCGTTTAAGTGCAAAGTAGAGTTTTAAAGGCAAAATACATGTTTATCTCAAATATAACAGAGTCCAAAGAATAGAGATAATAATTCAGAATAAAGTACAAAATCAATTATGAGGAATTGGTTTCGAATAGGTTCCCTTACATCAATCATATGCGCTTGCTGCTATTCAACCTTAATCAAAAACTTTGAATTAACCTAAATTGGCAAATTAATAATTAAAATACAACCTAACCTCATAAGCTATTAATCCAACACTAATTCTTAATCGTTGTTCACTCCAACACTCTCAGCATAAACCAAAACAAAACGGATCCCTCGGGAGGCCAAACGTAACGGATAACCCCAAGGCATTAAGCTACACTAATTTTCATAATAAATCATTATAAAATACTTTTAAAGCTTAAAATAGCCTAACAAATAAAACTATAAATTTTCTGAATTTCAAATATTTTTGAATTAAAATGGTTTTCTTAAATACCATAAAAGCCCAAAAATAGCAATTAGTACTTCTAGCTCAAATCAAAGCTCCATAATTTTACTAATATCCCTACAATATATACGAAAAATATTGAAACTTAAATTAGGATTTAAAAAGCACTGAACCATTTTAAAATCATATGTTTCGCTAAATCAAATACGATACAGATAATAGTACCAAATCAACTCAAAAATTGACGAAATTGAAACTGGAACTTTTTTATATGATGAAGACATTAGTGTAAATTAATAAGAATGTTAATTACCCCAATGAATTTTCGAAAAACCAAATTTGCAAAATATATTTAAGATACTAAACGATTCTAGAAAAATCTGAAATTTTACTAGTAATTCTAATAGTACATAAGAAACTTTATGTAAAGTCTCATCATTTTACAATAATTGCACGATGCCGAACAACCACACGGTACAACTGTGCAAGCACATTGCACCACTGTTACTGCACAACATATTACCCACTTCTTCTTCTTCCTTATGCTTCTGTATCCACTTTTATCACCCCCGAACACACACACACACAGTAGACCACACCCCACTTTCACCCCCAGCACACTACATACCCTACACTTACACACATAATCACATACAATCATACACATTATACACACTAATTTCACACACATTCATGAACACAATACACACATATCAACTAAATATACATGCACAAACACATATTCTTGACACACAGTAATACACGCTCACACATTTTCACTGCACATTCACATTCACATTTCACTCCCTTCACACACATATATACACACTACATATACACTCATACACGCACAACACACACACAAAATTACACATAACACAGACACAAACACAATCACTCACTCACTGCACCCACTACCTCATGGCAGTAGCTCTTCTTCTGCGTTTTCCCTTTACCCCCACTGTAACACCCCAAACCCTAAAATATTTTTTAACGGTTTAATCTAAAACTTTTAACGGAGATTTATTTTTTATTTTTGTTTTTGCATCGGTATATTGATTAGCGACTTTTAGCGACAAACAGGAAGCAGGGTAGCGTATCAAACACATTAAAAAAAATTTGGCACATAAACTATAGTAAATAATTTATTTTTGGTCTTTTCGTAATAATGCAAAATTTCGGGTAAGCTTTAAAATGACTAACGAATATTTAGGGGATTTTGGTAAATGTCCAATTTAGGGTTTGTAATATATATATAAGCTGGGAGAAGGTTTCCGGCGATCACAATTGTTTTTCTGGTAAGTTTTTCTAACCCTTTTCTCTTTAAAACATTCACGGATTTATGGGTTTTAGGGGACATCTGCCGAGTGATAAGCGTGTGTGTTTAGTGATACCGTGAGTGTAACGGGGTACAAGCAGACATAACCATGGCAACAGTTTTGCATCGTGTGAGGTTGTGCATGAGTGCTGTATATTGAGTTGTGTAAGGGTTGTTGGAAATTCATTTCTGTGTAGATGTTACAGTGGAGTAGGTTTGTATATGTTATAGAGCGGGAAGCTAGAAAGCTTTGTGGGTTTGTGGCCATGGCAGCCATGGCTGCCAAGAGAAAGAGGGAAGCTGGGAAGCTTGGGCAGCCATGGGACTGCCTTGTGAGAGAGGGAGTGAGATGTGAGTGTTGTGTATGTGTCGCGTGTTTCTGTGTGGGTGTTTGTATGTGTAAGTATGTACATTGACAGCTAGAAGAAGGGCCTCCCAGAGCTGATGTGCAGTGCGTGCGTGGGAAACTATGTAAATGCGTGGGTAGGAGTGGTGTTCGTGTGTGAAAAGGGAAGATAGTTGACTGTTGTGCAACCGTGAAAGCAGGTAACTGTGTGAAGAAAAAAAGGGGGCCATGGCTGTGCTGTGACTTGTGAGATGTGGTGAAGGTGATGCTTTGGAGAGTTGTAATGTACATTGTGGGTGTAATTATATGTGGACAAGAAGCAAAGAAGAGGCTGTTGTAATGGAAGCTGTGTATATGTGAGTTTTTAGAAGGGAAAAGAGAGAGAGAGAGAGGGAGAGAGAGAGACGGTAGTGGGTTTTGATGTGTTTGTGAGCTTGAACGAGTGGTGTGTGTACCGTAAATGGTATGTGTGCTTGTGGCTGTGAAGTGCATGAGTGTGGTTAGTGTGTGTTCTGTGTGAAAATATGGTGTGGTGAGGCTGCCAAGGGCAGCTTGCATGTGCGTGTGTACTCTGTGTGTGTGTGTGTGTGTGTGTGTGAGTGTGATAGTGTGTACATGTGTGGGTGCATTTTGGTGTGTGTAATGGGTGCATGGGTGTGAGAGGAGATGTGTGTGTAGCTGGGTTTTGTGTGTGAATATGTGTGCGTGTGTTTTGTGTGTATACAGGTGGAGGTGCAAAGGCTATGCGCATGTAGGTGTATAATGGGTTTGGGTGTGTGAGGGAAATGTGTTGTGTGTATGTGTGTTTAAATATGCATAAAGATAGTGGAAGGGGTCTGTAGTGTAGTGTAATGTGTGTACGCATGTGTGTGTGTGTGGTTGAAAGCGAATGTGTAAGAGAATGAAGGGATATCAGTGAATGGGGTGTTGGGTTTTGGACTGTGAGTAGAAGGGAAGAATAAGAGAAATACGGAGCGGGTATTTAGGTTAGAGTTAAGTTCGACACGTGCATAGACTAGTGCACAGTTATTTTTAGCACGCAAAACTTTAAATTATGATACCTTAGTTATATTAGAAATTGTGGCAAACTTTTATAATTTTCTAAAATCATATGTATTTTTAATATTTCCTACAAGTTCAGAATTGTAAAATCTGTTGGAACCTTTAGACTCATGAAAATATTTGGGAAACATTATAGCAATGTTTATATAGTATGAAGAAGTCCCAGATTAAGTTTGGTGATTTTTAGAGTTGATTTGCTTTCATTTCTGTATAGAATTGATTTTAGCAAAACGAAAATTTTAAAAGTAGTTTTCTTGCCTTTTAAATTCTTATTTTAATTTATATAATTTTTATATGTATTCTAAAGCTATTATAGAAATTATGGGACTTTAAAGAAATTATTTTAATTAAAAAATATTCAAAATTTCAGAAAATTCATATTTTGACTTTTTATAATGTTTTAAGCAATAAGAAGAGTTTTATTGTAATTTATTATGTCTTTTGAGATATCGTTACGCATTAAGGAGCGTACAGGATTTTCGGTTAAGTTTGTCGTGTGCGGGAACCGTTTTGAGTTGTGCCATTTTGGAGTTAGAAGTGAGCACGTGGTGGGTACTCGATATTAGGGTTTATAGTATATTAGACATAGATTGTATTCTAACAAATAAATTGTCAATTTAGGTTTATTCAAATGATTATTAATCGAGGTTGTATAGCATTGCTTAGCTTGGATCATGGTAAGGAATTTTATCCGAACCCTACTTCATCGTTCTGAATTCAAATGTTTTATTATGACGCCTTTATGAACTACATTGATTCGATTTTATGTTTGATATAAAGGATGTTTTGAAATTGTCCATGAAACCTTAATTTGAGCCTGATAGCGATCGTTTGGAATTCGTTTTTCTCATCTGTTTATTTAATTCAATCATTGTAAAACATTTTGAATTGTGTTTAAATTCCTTGAATATTAACATGAGTTAGTAAACCTGGGAGTTATAAGGATGGTCTGTATTGTTGGAGTTATAAGGATGGTATGTTGGTTGGGTTAAACTAGTAGCTAGATGGACTAGTCAGGGTACATCTGCATATGTAAAGCGTTTCGAGCACTGTCGGGGTGGCTTTGCTATCGTGTATTACTCATGTTCAATGTTCCCTATTTTTGTTTTATTGCACCTGAAGTGTTTTGAAACGATTATTGGTTTTAGGGATTGAGTTGATACTCATCCGTATGTTATATTGAAATGTTGTGGTTTTATTTGAAACCCTTCAAAAATCATCATTTGATTGTATATAGAAAATCATTTGAATCGCTCTATTTTTCCATTTTAAAAGTTATCATTTGGTTTAAATATAAAATCATCCGAATCATTTTTATTGTTTAAATCTTTGATCGACCTTATGGGGCTCTCGAAAGCTCACTCTCCTTTGACTTCCTTTCTGCAGGTGATAAGCAGCACTAGGTTACCTGAGTATGGATTAGAGCCGAGCGAATGAAAGAGAAAAGGATTTCACTTTTGGTATTGATCGTTAGAAGCCCTGTATGGGTAATGATTATTATTTAAGAAATTTTAGATTTAGTTTGATGTTTCATTTTAGCTGCTCTGATGATGACTGACCATTTGGTTATGAGGTTATCATTGTCTTAATGTCATTGATCGATTGAGTGTTAACGTTCCGGAAAAATTTTGGGATGTTACACCCACATTCCCTAATTGCACAAACACAAATTCATCATAACTACTGCTTCACGGCAGTAGCTTCTCTATTATCCAACAAGCACACACATCATATGCACAAAACACCCCATTATTACACTGCTGCACCACTGCCTTAGGACAGTCGTCCAGTCTCCTTGTCTGAACGGTAACGGCACCACAAAATAAGTTCACGACAGCCCACCGGCTCTCTAACGGCAACCATGGCACTCCCTCACCAAAACTTCACGGCACAGCCCCTTTTTAGGCCATAAAACCGACATACTTCCCCTGTACACCGTTGCGCATGAACGCATCATGGCTGTTCCATTTTAGCCACTTAAGCACACAAATACAGAAGCCACAATTGGTTGTCCTTACCATCCCTCGCTGCCATCCCATCCTCTCTTTGCTACCATTGCAGCCTCTCATTTCACACAAAACTCACCCACAAATTTTACTTATATATATGTCACAATATACACGAAAGAAATTGAAAATCGCAAAAGACTTACCAAAATGTTTTTGCTACAATCGCTGGAATCCGGCACCATTAGTCTTCTCTTCCTCTCTTTCTCTTTTCTCTTCTCTTTCTCTCTTTTTTTCTTCCCTGCAATCGAAAGTCTCTTGTTTTCTGTAATCTCTCTCTCTCTCTCTCTCTCTATTGTGTAACAAAAAATACTCAATAAGTAAAATGCTTATTTCTCTCCTTGGTTCCCTCTCTTTCCAAGATTAAAGGTTGATATTGTTTTTCAAATAAATTTGATTTTGAATTTATTTTGTTTATTTACTTACTAACTCTGCTTCACTAATTGTCGCTAATTGTTATTAAAAAAATATTACTTATGCACATTATTTCTAGATATTGCGTATTTAAATGGTCACTAAAAATTGCTAATATAATATCGACACGAATGATAGCCTTCATACAGATCGAAGATGGCATCAATTGGCCGTTGAGTGGCAAAGCATGATAGGTTGACTCTGTCTTAGAGTAGGGAGAGGTAAGAACGTTACTAGAAAGACATTATCATGACTGCCTAGAGAGGGGAATCACAGGGAGACTCTAGACAAAATGCATGCCAATGACACTGATAATCCAATGTACTAGAGAAATATGGACGCTATCCAAGCTATCGAGAAGGAGTCACTGGGAGCCCCTGTAATGTTTCCGAACCTAGGGTTAGTTTTATTGCAATTTGCTCCACTTAATGTGCCACTGCTCAAATTATTTGAACAATTGTTAAGGAGGGCATGATATCCAAGCTACCGCCTATCCCCACACTAGCAGTGAGACTAGAAGGATACGATGTTCAAGCTTTTTGTGCTTATCATCATGGGAATGGTCACTCCACAGAGAGATTCCTAATGCTCAAGCATGCTATCCAGGACTTTATTGACAAAGGCGAAATTCCTCCTCCCGCCAAACCCAATATCAGGAAAGAACCCTTACCACCTTACAAGGTTAACTTTATTGATAACAGTCTACCAATTATGGATCCAACTGCCATTATCAATCTAGCAAGTCAGGATGTTCAGCCAGCTTGTTTGTTCGATTGTCTGCTACAGTTTTGTGATGTTGTCACATGGGAAAAGATGATGGAAGGCGATGCCTTCACTACCGAGGAAGAATATGAGGAAGAGACGTGCATTATGTTCAAACCCAATACCGAGGTATCCTATCTAACCAAATCACGCCGAGTTTATCAAATTGTCCCCCAACCAGCAACATCATATCCGATGTTTTTGCAAGACCCTCTTGCCGATGAAGTGTTGAGACAACTAAAGAAAACCCAGGCAAAATCTTCATTTGGGGTTTGCTATCCGCTTCCTATTCCTACCGATAAGCCCTGACCGAACTACTAAGTAAGGCCCAGATACCTATTTAGACCCAGCCCAAAGAACTATCCCAAGTGCTAGGGTTATCCATTATGGGAATGTACTTAGTATTTCTGAATCAAACTTGCCTAAGTCAGGACCTAACCACAACGACCCGCTCCATATCACCATGCGAGCGTTTGATTCCATTAATTCTCATAGGCAATGGTTCTGCCCTTAATATATGCTTCCTACGCGCTGTCCAAGCCTTTGGCAATGATTCCTCAAATTTTACCCCTTTCAGCCAAGTCGTCCAAGCTTATGACATTACCCGGAGGGAGGTTAACGACACAGTCAAGCTTCCTATGACTGTTGGAAATGTCAGTCTCGAAGTTGAGTTTAATCTCCTGTTAGGAAGACCATGGATATACACTATAGGTGCAATTCTTTCTACATTGCACCAGAAGCTTAAGTTTGTGTTGGATAAAGTCGTCTTTACAATCATGGGTTACTTACAGCTACCTCATATTAGGCAAGTAGAAAAGAACAAAGACAGTGTTGAGATTCCACATGACTCATATGATGTTTAGCTTAGCGGATTTAGAATGGATAACCCAGTGCAGTGTCTACAGTACGAAGAAATTAGTCTCGTTGAAAACTTCATCACCTTTGTACTTTTAGCAACACAACAGTGCTTCCTATGTTACTGATATAGGTTATGATGATTTAACCAACACAATTAATAATGAGTCACAACTAGTGGACCCGGGAGAGAAAAAATATTTAAAAGAATTGATAAAAGAAACAGAAAACATGGAATCTAGTCGAGTCAATCCAATTGCAGAAGAAAGAATCGAAGTTAACATAAGTACGCCCAACAATGTAAAAGATTTCAAAATAGGGGCAAACCTAGATGAGAGAGAAAAATAAGAAATCACTGCACTCTTAAGAGAATTTGTAGATGTATTTACTTGATCATATAGTGACATGTCCGACATCGACCCGTTAATTGTGGAGCACTACCTACCTACCTACCCGAAGCCAAACCTCTCAAGTAGAAACTCTGTAAGTTGAGGCCGAAGTGGTCTCTTCAGGTCAAGGAGGAGTTTATGAATTTACTACACATCAAAATGATTGAATACCCTGCCTAGTTAGCCAACATTGTACATGTCCCCGAACCAATAGGTCAAGTTCGGATGTGTGTTGACTACCGAGACCTTAACGAAGCTTCCAATAACTTTCCTTTACATATCATAGATATGATCATAGACAACACCATAGAGCACGACTTTGTTTCCTTTGTGGATTGCTTTGCGGGATACAATCAGATAAAGATGGCTCCTTACGATCACAAGAAAAGAGCTTTCACACCCCTTAGGGCACCTTTTGACACACAATAATGCCTTTTGGATTAAAGAATGTGGGGCCTGCATATCAGCGAGCCGCTATTACCCTTTTCAATGATATGATTCACAAAGAGACAGAGATGTACATGGATGATATAATCATCAAGTCTAAGAATCGTGAAAGTCATTGCATATTCATGATGAAATACTTTGAGAGGATAAGACAATACAATGTGAGACTAAATCCACAAAAGTGTGTTCAGAGTTACAACTAGATAGTTACTTGGATATATGGTTAGCAAACGGGGTGTAGAGGTTGACCAAGCTAAAATTAAAGTCAGAGTTGAGATGCCCCCACCCAGAAATGAGAAAGAAATTCGACAATTCTTGGGTTGAATCCAGTACATCAGCTGGTTCATATCCCAACTGATTATGATTTATAAGTCTGTGTTCAAGTTATTGAAGAAAGACTCAACCAAAAAGTGGAATCCCTTATGTTAATAAGCCTTTGACAAGCAATACCTCAATAACCCTCCAGTCTTGAGCCCCTCATTACCCGGTAGTCCCTTAAGTCTAAGAATCGTGAAAGTCATTGCATATTCCTGATGAAATACTTTGAGAGGATAAGACAACACAATGTGAGACTAAATCCACAAAAGTGTGTTCAGAGTTACAACTAGATAGTTACTTGGATATATGGTTAGCAAACGGGGTGTAGAGGTTGACCAACCTAAAAATTAAAGTCAGAGTTGAGATGCCCCCACCCAGAAATGAGAAAGAAATTCAAAAATTCTTGGGTTGAATCCAGTACATCAGCTGGTTCATATCCCAACTGATTATGATTTGTAAGTCTGTGTTCAAGTTATTGAAGAAAGACTCAACCAAAAAGTGGAATCCCTTATGTTAATAAGCCTTTGACAAGCAATACCTCAATAACCCTCCAGTCTTGAGCCCCTCATTACCCGGTAGTCCCTTATTACGATAGCTAACCGTAACCGACACCGCAGCCGGAGCCATGTTAGCCTAGCACTTGGAGAATTCATTAGTTGAGAGAGCCATTTACTATGTTAGTAAGAAATTGGTCGAAGAAGAGGTGAATAATTCAGCTTTAGAGAAGACGTGTGTGTCTCTGGTTTGGGTAACTTGTATTGGCTTACCTTATCAGATTGATATCCAAGATGAATCATGTCCTGTGAAGTATCTGTTCGAGAACTACCAAGCGCGTAGGTCAGCTGGTAGGGGGTTGTCCTAGCTTAACTAGAGGTCTCGAGTTCGAGCCCTGGGAATGCAGCTGCGTTAAAAACTTGGTAGGGAGAGCTTTGCCACCCATGTGGTCCCACCGGGCTCGAACCCGGATTAGTCGGCTCCCAATGTGGTGTCCGGATACCGGGTGGTCAGACCAAAAAAAAAAGTATCTGTTCGAGAAACCAGTTCTATCCAACCGCACAGCCAAATGGCTTCTGTTGCTTCCAAAATTTGACATCACCTACGTCACCCAAAAGTCTATTAAAAAAAAGGTCGTGCCCGCCTTGTTAGCAGAATGTTCAGTAGAGGATACTAGCAAATAAGAGGCAAATTTCACGGATGAAGTAGTTTGTGCCATGGAAATAGATATTAGATGGCAGTTGTATTTGATGGAACAACTAATAGCAAGGGATTTGGAGTAGGGATACTGTTAATATCATCAGTGAGTCATTCACCCATAGCCATTAAGTTGACTTTCAACGATACTAATAACACCGTTGAGTATAAAACTTGTATCATCAGTTAGAGATGTTCCTAAGCTTAGAAATCCAAGAGATTACACTATATGGAAATTCAGCTTTGATCATATACCAGAGACAAGGGATGTGGAGAAGCAGAGATGAATGTTTACAGGTATACCACACCCATTTAGAGAAGATCGTGGATCAAGTTAAGGATGTAGAATTCTACTACCTACCCTGACTCAAGAATAACTTTGTCGATGCCTTAGCCACACTCGCGTCGGTGGTAGATTACCCAAAGGAACAAATTAGAGCCGTTTGTGATACAAAAAAGAGATCGACCAGCTTACTGCTATATGATCGTGCTCATAGAGGAAGATAAGGTAGCCAAATCATGGTACACCGATGTCCAAAACCTTATTTGGGATGGTGAATTCCCTGATGCATCTTCCGCGAATAACTATGTATCTTTGAGGAGGGGGAGCATACTTCATCATGTGTAACGAGCACTTATACAAGAGGAAGTATAATGGAGAACACTTAGTATAAGTGACCGATAGAGAAAATAATTAGATTATGGATGATATACATTCAGAAAAGTGCAGACAACACATGAACAAATGAATACTATCGAAGGAAATTCTCCGACAGAGATAATACTGAAGTACACACACACACACACACACACACACACACACACACACATATATATATATATGAAAAAGGATTGCATCGAACATGTAAGAATATGTCATAAGTGTCAAGTGTACGCCAACCTGCAACATCTCCCTCCTCGAGAGTCATACTAGATGACATCCCCATGGCCTCTTTCAGTTTGGGGAATAGATGTAAGAAGGAAGATCAGTCCCAAGGTTTCTAATGGATATGATTTTATCTTAGTAGCCATATATTATTTTACGAAGTGGGTGAAAGCTGCTTCATATGTCGTGCTCAACGCTAGGAAGGTGGCCCAATTCATTCAGCAACATCGTTTGTCGGTACGGGGTACCTCGAGAGTTAATTTCAAATGGATTGCATTCTGAAGGGGAAGTCATAGATTTAATCAAAGAGTATGGTATCATCCGACATTGCTCGTCGCCATACCTTCAACAGACCAATGGAGCCGTAAAAACCACCAATAAGGATCAGAACATGCTGTGCAAGATGACGAATTCCCGTAGGAGTTGGCCGGATAAGCTTCCCTATGCCCTTTAGGGCTATAAGACATCAGTGAAAACGTCAACTGGGGCTACCCCATATTCACTAGTTTAGGGCATGGAGGTTGTACTCCTAGTGAAATTAGAAGTGGATTCTCTGAGGGTTCTATTAGAAAATTAAGTAGCTAATGAAAATTGGGTGACACATCGCTTCAAAGATTTAGCACTAGCAAACAAGAAAAGGTTGAAAGCCTTATACGATATTCAAGGTTATCAGAAGTGGATTGTCCAAGCATTTTCTAAGCGACTGAAAGGACATGGCTTGAAAGAAAAAGATTTAGTACTGAAGGAAAATGTGATACCCCGGAAAATACCAGAAATTAGTCTAACTGTGAGTTTGATTAATTAAGGGGTGCTATTTTTTTATTAAGTAGAAATATGTTGATGATAATCAAGTGTTAAGGAGCTAAAGATGGGGTTAGGGTGATTTTTGGGGTCAAATTGTAATTTCCCAAAGTCGAGGGGTCAAAATGTAATTTTAGAAACTTAAGGGGCCAAAGTGCAAAATTTGAAAGTTGGCAAAATGTGTCATAATATGAGGAAATCAGACATGCACAATGGCCACCTCCTGGTTGCAATAAGCTGAGTCAAAGTGGAAAATATTAAAATACTTTGAGAGAAAATCTGGTGGGAAGAAAATATAAAAAGGAAAGTTTGGGGATGAAAATGCAAATACAAGAAAGCTGTGAACAGTAAGAGTGGTGTGAACAGTACCGTGAAGAACACAGCAAACAGAGAGGAAAGGAAGAGAAGAAAGAAGGAAGGAAAGGAAAGAAAGAAGAAAAGGTTGAATCCGAACCCTAATTGGGTATGATTTTGAACCCGAAATTGTGATAATTGGTTGAATTCAATTGAGTATATGACGTGGGAGTATATACGTATATATATATTCGGTTATGTTGGTATGTGATTGGGGATGGAAGAATTTGTAATGGATTCTGGTTGGAATCATGGATATAAGACATAAAACAACAATGAAAAGGGAAAACGAATTAGGGTTTCGAATTGGATTGATTTCAGTGTGCGTGGGTGTGTGTTTAAGTGTGTTCTAGTGTGTGTTCTTCGATTTCGGAAATGGGTATGGAATAATGTGGTGTAATTATGTAAATTGGATGGATTTAGGGCATTAAAATATAAATTTTTATGCGATTGAATGATTGAAAGTGAGGAGAAGTGAGAAATCCATGCTTAATAATGGGATGAGTGTGCCCAGGTGTGTGACAGGCTGAAGGAGGAAGAAGAGACGTGCGTGTGGCCAAGGTGTGTTAGTGTGTGTGATGATTTGAATAATAACATGTAATTGTCGCTAAAGATGAAAAATAATGAAGCAGTTTCTTATCCGAATTGTTTAAAATAGTTAGGGTCAGATTTAGCTAAAGTACAAAAAAGAGACCCTGGTTATTTTTAGGAGACCTATGTGGTGGAAACATTTCAGAGTTTTCCGAGGTCAGGAAGGGGGTGAACGGATGCGGAAAGTTTGGAACTTTACGGTGAAATTTAAAATACCAAACAAGTGCGATTTTGCCCAAAACTTTTATGAGGACTCTATGATGCTGAGAAGTTTCATTTCCCAAGATTTCGGATCATTCCGAAGTCGTTAGCCATTTTTTGGTTGAACGGGCTTTTAAGCGCTCGGTCCGGACGCCGGTTCGGGATATTTGGGCGAAAATTTTGTAAAATAATTCTTAGCTCAAGAATGAATTCAGGAGGCTCAAATTAGCGTTTTAAAGCACTTTTGAGATTTTTCTGATGTCGAGAACCGTCAGGGGGCATTTTGGTAATTTGCCGCCCGAAGAGGGGTACATTTGGTAATTTTTTCGGTAAAGTTTTTCAAAAGACTTTTTAGTGCAAAAAGAATTGTAAAACACATGAAAGGTTGTTTTGAAGCAGATTTGAGGTGTTGGAGTGGTAGTGAACAGTCAGGGGGTATTTTGGTAATTTGCCGCCTAGATGGGGTATTTTCATAATTTGCCATGTTGACGCCAAATTTTAGGGAACGCGTGTAATTCAGCGTTCGAAATGGTGGGAAGTGAGGAATGATGTTAATACGTTGAAATAATGAGATAATGGCTACTGCTAATGCGTTGGTAAGCTAGGTTAAGGATCCAATTATTGGATCAGATTAACAAGCTGTCGTAAGACGCTATAAATGATTAAATGGGAAGGGGTGGAATTGACTCGGTGATGCAGCTCATTGCGATCAGAGATTGCGAGTTGCTTCGGCTATAAGCCAATTAGGTAAGGACAATGCGGTTCTGATATGCTAATTCATTGTTCGATTAGCATGCCATGTTGATGATGTAATGTTGAATTCTTGTTGTTATGATTGGTCACCGGTAGTCATTATGACCGGTATACGCATATTTGAATTGTGATGTTGAGGACTTAGGGTAGAATAACTTTCCTTAGTCCGCCCTGTTGATAGAATTTAATGAGGACGATGCGTGTCCTAGTATGCTATGATTCGATTCGATTAGCATACCTGAAATCGATGATGATATTGTGTAGGGGTTGTTGTGTGGTAGTTATGAGATGCTGGCAATTATTGATAGCTGATATCTCTTCTCTTTAAGAACACTATTGAGGACTTGTGGCAACTTCTCCCGAGTCCGCCCTATCGTTGATGATGATGTTGTAGAGATCGTTGCGTTGTTGTTGTGAAATGCCGGCACTTATTGATAGTCGACATTACTCTTATGTAAGGACGTTGTTAAGGGCTTGCGGTAATCTTCTCCCAAGTCCGCCCTGTTGATGATGTCACGTTGAACTCTTGTTGTTATGTCTGAACACCGGTTGATTTGTTGATCCGGTATTCCTTGTTGAGCTGTGTTGTTAAGGACGTAAGATGAAATACCCTTAGTCCGCCCCGTTGAAGAAGTCATGCTGCTTGGTTGTAAGGCAGTTAGGGAAAGCACTCTAAATGAGTTCCCTTCTTGTTGACAATGTCTCTTCTGTTTATTTGAGACTGAGATGAACATCCCGTAAAATGGGACATCAATATGAGGATGATGGCCTATGAATTATGATCACTGGCCAAAGAGGATGAATGCCGCTCGAGCAGAGTCTGTCGTGTCCACGTGCATTGCATTTGATTTTATTTTGATGTTGATGATTTTAATGATTTGTATTTCAATGATGTTTATCTTTACGACTTTGGATTTTGGGTCCACTTGCATAGTCAGTCAGTCAGTCCAGTCCATGAGGAGGTGACAGTAATGCTGTTTTGTTGGGCCTTAAAGCCGCTCAGTCTAACAAAAGAAAAATTATCGTTTGACAATTATGCTGATGTCGAAATTTTATTGGAACTCTTGATTCATTTCTATCGTTGAGATGATTATTATTCCTCCGAGTCTCTTGAATCATTTGTACATGATACTCTTCGTGTTGTCTTTACTGGGCGATTTGCGCTATGTTGTATTGTGCAGGCTATAAGGTTGATCAAGGAGAACCTTTTACAAAGGAAAAAGAAACAAGCTAGAAATGTTGAACAAGGGGATCAATTGTGTGAGGTAAGACCAGCTAGGAATGGTGGGATAAAGATTGAGTTGCGAGATAGGTTGTTAAGAGTCTTACGACTACAGTCGTATATTGGATTGTAAACATTTATGTTGTTTTAAGACCTGAAAGTCTTCCGCTGCAGTATGATGTATGTTTATAAGAAAACTTTTGTAAGGACGCAATTTGGAGTGTCTATCAATGATGTATGAGTATGAGAATGGAGTTGCTCTGTATTCAGCACAGGGTTTTGAATGTGATTATGGTTGATAACTCAGCTCGGTGATGTCACCTGGGTTGAGGGTGTCACAGAAAATATCGAAAATCTGGAAGCCACGAGGAAAGTTTGAACCCAACTAGTCAGGTCTTTATATGATCAAGCAAATCATGACCGGTAATGCTGCGTCATTAATCGATTTAGATCGGAATGAATTATCACAATTAATCAATCTAGACCGACTTAAGAAATATATTATGCACGAGTAATTTATATAATAATATATAATAAGCGAAGCGAGAAAGACATTGATAACTTCTTTGCGCGCGACACATTATCGCTTCTTTATATGACACGTCATCATATTCTTATTTTAGGATTAATTGTCTTCTATATTAGTAAGTCTTCTTTAATTTAAAAACTAGCTCTAATCATTCTAAAATTCTACCTAATCAATATACTAATCTCTTAAGACTACTTTTTGACAATTATGCCCTTAAAAATAAAAAACTAAGTCCAATCATTCTCAAACTCAACCTTATCATTATACTAACTTATTAGCACTTAATATTCACTATTGTATCTTCAAAACTACTCTCTAATATGAATATAAAAACTCATATATATAAAAAAGGAAAATAATATTTTTGATTTAGAAGAAAAAATTAAATTAAAAACTAAATCTAATCATTCGAAAACTCTATCTAATCAATATAATAATCTATTAAGACTTTATTTTGACAATTATGTCCTTGAGGGTGTTTTTTAATATGAAAATTAAAATCTATGGAGCCAAAAAATAACTTATGAGATATAGAATAAAAACATGATCTAATAATTAATTTAAATTTTGATAGGATCCGTATTTTTATATTTAAATAATTTTGCAAGAGTAATGAGGGTTTTCTGTATGCCCAATAAAATTTGAAAACTAATTCTAATCATTCTAAAACTCAACATAATCTTTATACTAACTTATTAGAACTTAATATTGACTATTGTATCTTCAAAATCACTTTCTAATATGAATATAAAAACTCCCCCCCCCCCCTCCGCCCCCACAAACACACACACACACACACACACACACACACACACACATATGTATATATATATATATATATGGGAGCTGATCCGTTGATAGCGCTAGCAAAATGGGAGAAGTTGCAAATGCGAAAGGATGGACGGTCCAGATATTTTTTTTTTTAAAGCTGTTAGACCTCCGCTACATTGTGTAGTGGACGAATCTTTTTACCAAATTGCCCCTCCACCTTCGTCCGCTACATTGTGTAGCGGACTACTTTTTGACTGACACACGTCAGATCCTGTCCCGTCAGTTCTGTTCCCCCACGACCGTTACGACTGTTACTTTTTCCTCATCCACAATGTCCGCTACATAATGTAGCATACGTTCTTTATGTAAAAAATGTCCGCTTCTTAATGTAGAAGAGTAAATAATGTCCGCTATACATTATGTAGCGGACGCTCCATATATATATACACCAACTTAACTTCGAAACTCTTCTCCGTTCTTTCTACTCATAAATTTTCCCAGCCGTGTTGGCAAACAGATCTGCGCAATTTCTTTCCAAGAAGTCCTTTAATCGTCTAATTAACCACGTAAGTTCACAAACCAATCATTTATTTGTTCATAATCTAGAGTTGTGATGAGTATCACTACAAGAAAAATAACCATTAGCAACAGAATTTTTCCGTAGCTAAATATGAAAATTCCGTCGGTAAAGCCTTTAGCGACGGAAATTCCGTCACTAAAGTTCAGTCGCCTAAACCCTTGTCGCTAAAGGTTTTATCGACGGAATTAGTGTTCCATCAGTGATGCCTTTGACATTAGCGACGGAAATGGTCATTCTTTAGCGACGGAATTTCCGTCGCTAAAAATATTTTCCAATTTTTAGAAAATTAAGTTTTTTAAAAATAAATAAAGAAATATAAATATATTTTTATGCATTTTTTAAAATATTACCATTAGCGACGGAAATTCCGTCGTTTCCGTCGCCAAATTTTGTACAGGAAAAATTGTTCGTCGCTAATTCCATCGCAAAAACAATAATTAGGAGCTAAATATTTTTTTTCATCGCTAATTCCGTCGCAAAAAGCATAGTTTGGAGCTGAATATATTTTTCCGTTGTTAATTTTGTTGCAAAAGCGCATATTTAAGAAAATTTCCGTCACTAATTCCGTCGCAAAAACAATATTTAGGTGCTAAATGATTTTTTCCGTCGCTAATTCCCGCCCAAAAATCATATTTAGGAGCTAAAATTTTGAATACCACTAAAAGTTAACAATTGAGTTAACAAATATTCAGCATTTGTTGAATACCACTAAAAGTTAACAATTGAGTTAATGCATCTAAATCAACCACTTGCTTGGTTACCAAAAAATGAACAAATATTCCAACAAATGTAACGTCAAATCTTGTCACATAAGGCATCATCCACCAAGCTCGTCGAATGTATCATCATTGTCAGCCTCAGTAGCATCAGTCACGGTAACTTCGGCCTGTAACAAAGCAATTAAAGGCATGTTAAAGCATGTATCAATGTACTTGCATAACCAGGCCTAACCATGAATCCAACCTACAATATGTGAGTCAAACAATGATGGAACTACATCAAATATTTGACAATATCCAACATCCAACATGGTAGCTACAGCAGAGTGAGCTACTCGCTAAACCAAATTATCCATCAGAAGCTACTCCTAGTTGGGACCATCTAGATTAATTCACAATGGCCAGTTCTACACAAAATGGTTAAGCATGCTTGAAAGCTAACAACATTTTTTTGCATGGGTACCTAAACTGTAAATAGGAGATAACCCAGCAAGATAGATGAAAAATCAGTTGTGTGGAAGTCCTATGCTACAAATCAAAACCAGAAAGGGCTGATTATCACTGTTGCAGCCCCCCGCCAAACACATATCACCTCCACTGCTACAGCAGTCCCATGCACATCCACACCACCCCCTGCCTTGCACTCACATCCACACTACGCACACACACAGAGCAGGTTGGCCCACACACACACATAACAGGTTGGCACACACACACACACACCCCGCACACCTCCTCCCCCTGGTAGTCACCATGGCTGCTCCCTCCTCCCTTCATCCCCATGCTAACAACATTTTTTTGCATGAGTACCTAAACTGCAAATAGGAAATAACCCAGCAAGATAGATGAAAAATCAGTTGTGTGGAACTCCTATGCTACAAATCAAAACCAGAAAAGGCTGATTATCACTGCTGCAGCCCCCGCCAAACACACATCACCTCCACTGCTACAGCAGTCCCATGCATATCCACACCACCCTCTGCTTTACATAGTTGTGCACAGACCACACCTCCCCCCCTCCACCCCAACCCCCAAAACCCTCTTCAAGAACACCCCAAAAAGAAACTGTCAAGCATCCAAGCACATATATAATTCAATAGGGTGATGAACAGCTATATGCCCATTACTAGGGAAGTCAAATTTGACCGAAAACAAGTTAACTTGGTAATCTTCTGTAGTCAGTTCCATGAAAAGAGGCACCCAATTCACAGAAGCTGGTACAAGCACCATTGATGCAAAGTACCTAACTTTAGTGCTCATAGCACCATTGATCCAAGTAGCTGGTACAAAGTTGGTAGAAAATCCAAATATGTTTTTCATGCTTGAAAATATGAATTACCTGTATGCATGAGTTTATGTGAACCTCTAAAACTTTAAGAGCATAGAAAATATGAATTACCTATAGGAGTTCTTTCTCTTTCATCCGTTTTTCCACCTCAATCTCTACCATCTTAGCAATTTCAGTCTCTTTCATCTTCTGCACCTCAAGCTCCACAATCTTAGCAATTTCGTCTTTCCAATTCTCGGAGGCCGGAGATTGATCTAGTGAAATACGCATTGATGCCCTGGCATCTCGTGCAGTTTCACGAGTACCACGTATGCGTCCTTTCTTAACGTGAACTCTAGGCGTTTCTCGCCATAATCCTGCTGCATCATAATCTACCAAGGAAGAGTTGGGTTCTTGGGAACTAATTTCATCAAATCTCACAGCATATGCATCCTATAACGTATATAAAATGCAAATCGAGTTAGAGATTTGTTAGACTAGATAGATGAAAAAATCAGCAGCAAACAACAAACTTACGCGGATAGCCTTTGCCTTCTTTAAGACATATGGACGGTCTTGGTCCTCCAATGGCTGACCATTAGGATCACATTTAAGTTTATGTGTCAGTTCGTACACCTCTAGCTTCAGCCTTGCTTCGCTAATTTCCAGCATCTTCTCCTTCAATTCAACTCCAATAATAGCATGCGGCACAGAACCACCGATGTGAGATGGCTCATCATTTGCAGATTGATTCATCTTTGCACACCTGGATTTTTCTTGCCATTTAGTGGTTGCCCATACATCCACCATCTTTTGCCAAATATCATTACGGATCCAATCGGGGGGTGGGGGTGATTCCTCCATAAGTGTGGATGTGCATCTTCTCCTACCTTGCTCATTGCAAATTTCCTCGCTCCTTCCATCCACTTTGCACAATTGGTAGAAATGTGATGGAAAAAAGCAATATTTCCCATTGCTTCCTGCTCAGGAGACTCAAAGTCAAAGTACCCCTGCCACGTTAAAGTAAAAAAAAAATAGTTGACCAATATGCAGTAAATTGGAATTTTGGATTTATGGCTGATTCAAGCTAAGAGGAGAAGAAAACCAAGAAAAGTGTGCAAAGAAGATACACTGAAATACTTCACAACCTCCTCCACGAATCTTTTGGCTTTCAATCTATATCAATAATGAAAAAAACTAGGCACTGAATTAGCACAATGCAGGACAAGTAATCTGAATATGGAAATGGAGACAGAGAGCCAAAAAATAGAGAGCTCTGTTTTTCCCCTTTCTTTAGAGCAAAATTAAGCCTTCACCTCAGAAGAAAAAATGCTTAAATAGAAGATAACTTTTGGTAACTCTGGGCATCAAGATGAACACTAAAAATCCCACTAAAAGGAAGAAAATTCAATGCATAAGGCTTTTAAGATCAATGTTAGAAAAAGCTTAAGCCCACCACTTGACTCACACAATGCAAGGTAAAAGATGTTGCAGGCAGATGAGGAGATTGAAGGCATGGAGTTAAGAAAGAGTGGTCCTTGGAGAGAAGTACATGTGGAGATCCAAAACAACAGCTTCAGGGTCTGGGTGTTGACCAGGAAGGGTGAGGTTAAGCATTATCGAAGAACCAAGAATGAAGAATGAGCTGAGAACAGAAATTAGCACAATGTAGCTGCTCTGAAGCATTTTTGGGCAGGAAACTGAAGTGGGTTTCCTTTACTCTTAATAATCTAGGAAAATGCTATTGAAACCAAAAAGATAACCCTCGAGGGGGGTGAATAGGGGTTTAAGACTACTTTAAACAATTAACAATTAAACACTACAAACTTAGAGGAAAAAAGAAGAACACTTCAAAAGCTTCAAACAGTAAACCTCAACCACAATAACTTAAATAAGCAATCTAACCAATCTCCACAGAAGTATAAAACAATAATAAAGAAAGAAGGGTTTAGAGATACTTGACGCTTGAGATTTAGATGGTTCGGCTCGAATTACCCTCAAGCCTACGTCCACCCATTCAAGAAAGTCCTTTGAAAGGCCCTAGAATCCACTAGTATGATCTTCCTTACGGGCCAAGATCAAACCGCCTACAATACCTTGATGCTATACCCACATCAAGAACAAGCTTTGACAATCCCAAAGCTCCAAAACTTGACAACCCCAAGTGTGAGGCCCCGATCTTAATTAGCTACTAATCATTTTATTAAGTTTAAACATATTTAAATTTGGTTGAAATAATGTAATCGTGTTATAATATTTGTATACATAAAATAAATATCAAAATTAATTATGGGCCCAAAATATAATTATGTAAAACCTTGGGGGTTAAAAAGTAATTGTGCAAAACCTTGGGGGGCCAATATGCAAATATGAAAAGTTGGTATTAGTGGCACGCCATGTGTTGCCTTAGGATTAATTGTTGGTGGTGAGTAATCAAAGGAATAAGTGGATAAATTAGAAACAAGATGAACATGTGAAAGACTCTCTTAACCATTCGGGCATGAAGGAAGATTAAAAACAAAGAGAGAAAGGGAGGAGGAAGGAAAAGAAAAGGGAGAAAGAAGAAGAAAGGAAAGAAAAGAGAGAAAGGGAGGAGGAAAAGAAGAGAAGAAAGAACAAGGAGAGCATCAAAGTTTCTTGAATTCACTTGAGTTTGATTTGCTTGGAGGTAGGTTATCTTGTGTTTTTTTTTCTTAAGTTTCAGAACAAGTATGAGAAGTATTATGATGGTAGTAAAACACTTACATATATTTTCTTGAAAAGATTCAAGGAGAAGGGTGTTCATGTATGCTGAAATCTGCAAAAACAGTCATGGAATTAGGGTTATTTTTGGTGCTTAGAAATGTATACTTTTAGTTAATATATGGACCTGATTATTTTATATGTTATACTACTACACGTTTAGGGTATACATACCAAATTTCAGATTATTTCAAGTACTATTACTATGGTTTAAAATTCGTGGTTTGAAACCTGTTCTGTGAAACTGTACAGTCATGGAATTAGACTAATATTTATGCTTAGAAATGTATACTTTTAGTTAATCTATGGACTTGGTTATTTTATATGTTACACTAGTACATGTATATAGTATACATACCAAAATTCAGATTATTTCAAGTACTGTTGCCATGGTTTAAAATTCGTGGATTGAAACCTATCTTGTGAAACTGTTGTTAGGCAGATTCTGAAGTTTGTCTTTTTAAAGGGCTTAATATGATCTTAAAACAATATTTTCGTGTCAAGTAAAATACTGGGATGTAGCTCTTTAACTCTAGTTTTCATAAATATATAGTTTGACTGTAGAAGCCTTGTAATTAAATTGTTATGAGTTTCGGAGTACAGACTACTCCTGCTGCCATTTGAAATACTGGGCAGATTAGGTTACATGCTTGGCATGTATTGTTGATAATACGGTAAATATGACTCGACAAGGGATTAAACCTCTTTTGAATTACTTGATGACATTCATGTTGACGTATGTACATGATTATGCATATCACGTGAAGGAGGAGGAAAAAAAGTGAGTTGAGGGTGTTATTTGCCGGGGTTGGAAGTTATCCGGCCAGGGTTCTCGTTCTCGTTCATGTCTTGATAGTACGCATTAGCTATGCGTACTACTTCTCGAAAGGGCTTATTGGCGTGCCTGTGATGACATTGGACTTCTTCTATCGAACCCGCTACATCAGTTGTTTGCGATACGAAAAGTCTCTCGCACTCAGGGAAGGTTGGCTCGTGCATGAGAGGCATATTTGCATATTGATATTCTCGTACTTGGCTTATATTTGTCTTGAAATTTTTGTACTGTATAGTTATTCTTGGCGAGATCAAGTTAATATTTAGGTCTACTTGTAATTCTCGTGTATGTTCTACAAGATTTCAAATCTTGCTCGATATGTTATTCTCGTTTCTTTTGAAGGCAAGTGTGAGCAGATGCTTGCATGTGTTACTCGATATGTTAAATTATTCTTAAGTACGTAGGTATCATCTGTTCAAGTGACTTGCATGTTCATACTAACTATACATAATATGATCAAGTCATGTTTGGACTTAAAAACACCGGATACCTTACTGAGCCATTAGGCTGACCCATTCCCGATACCTTTTTTTCTAGGTTCAGAGTCGGAGTATTTGCCAAGGGACGAAGAGGATTACCTCGGGGAGACTCAAGAGTATTACGCTGGGTGAGCAACGTTTTAGTTGTTCTTCTTTTATTTTGGAGTGTAGTACTTGTATAGAAGAGAGGTGGTCTGTAATATAATGTTATGTTCAGTCTTTCCACTTATGGACGACTGTAATGTTTAAGCATACTTCCGCTGTTTCTTTTGAGGTTTTGTAGTAAAGCTCTGTTTATCCTTGTGGTATATGTGTTAACTAGCTTGTTAGCGTTGCACTTCCCCTTCCGGGGGGTGTGACATTTAATGGTATCAGAGCTGTAGTTGCTTGGAAGCCAGGCTAAGATCTTCGGAATTGATTAGTTTCTTTAATTTGAAATTCGATATGGCCTAAACATATTTTTTCACCTGTTCAGGTGTTATATATGGCGGGCCAGAGAGATGAAAGTACTGTGGGGCAGGGTACACAAAGAACTGATCCTAATTTGCGAGAGATAATTGGATTAGTTGGACGTATAGCTAATGCCCTAGAATCTTCGCAAAATAATCAGCAGCATAGTCAGGTTGGTGAGAGTTCTCAGGTGAGGTACGCTATAGCTACTGATGATCTGACCTTACTTGAAAGATTTGTTAAGCTTAAGCCTACTGTATTCGCGGGGGGCACTAATTCAGATGAGGCAGAGGAATGGATAAGCAATAAGGAGAAACTATTTGAGAGAATGCAATTAACTCCTTCACAGATAGTTTCTTTGGCTACTTTTTATTTGAGCGAGGATGCGGGGTTTTGGTGGAAGACGATTGATGCGAAGTGGACAGCCGGTAATGTGATAAGAACTTGGGATTTGTTTATTACTGAGTTTAATAACAAGTATATTCCGACAAGTGTTAGAAGAGATAGAGAATTGGCTTTCCTACTACTTGAACAGAAAAACAAGACCGTACAAGAATATGAAAAGGAATTTACTGCTTTAGCTCGACATGCTTCTTATTTGGTTGAGGGTGGTGATAGGAAAGCTAGAAAGTTTGAGACTGGCTTGAATCCTGACATACAGGAAGCTATATCACCTCTTAATATCTCTGATTATCACAAGATTGTAGATCGGGCACTTAATATTGAGAGGACTTTGAAGTTTCACATATGAGTTTATCTAGGGCCCCGATGCCAGTGGCAAACATGAAGATTTCCTTCTACATCTGGTGATAGGAAATTTCTGAGAACGGATATGAGGAGTATGGCGTATACACCTAGACCCCAGACACAGGGATTTATGCCCCGACCATTTATAACTGGACCACGACCTCAGCCTAGGCCTGGAGTAAGGCCTACTCAGTATATACCACCTTAACAGCAGCTTGTACAAGCAGTTAGTCGATACTGCACATTTTGTGGTATGACTGGGCATACAGAAGAGGTTTGTAGGAAGAAAAAGGGGACATGTTTTGCATGTGGGACACAGGGGCATCATATGAGGGATTGTCCTAAGAATAAAGGATCTGTGGCTATTACTGCTGGGGACGCATCTGGTACTAGTATTGGTACCGGTAGAAGGGTGAATAAACCGATGATAAAGGCTAGAGCATTTGCACTGGGACAGGATGAAGTACATGGATCGCCTGCAGTTGTTGGAGGTACTGTTCTAATTTCTGGTACTTTGGCTAGAGTATTGATTGATCCTGGCTCTACACATTCGTATGTCGCATCACATTTCTTACATCATTTGCCTATGCTGTCGGAGTCTTTACCTTTTGTGGTCAAAGTCAGTACCCCTGTGGGTGATTCTTTATATACAGATAGAGTGTACAAAGCCTGTGAGATTAACATGAATAACCATGTACTGCATGCTAATTTGATTGCACTGCCTATGCGGGAGTTGGATGTTATTTTGGGTATGGATTGGTTATCCCACAATCATACTAGTGTTGACTGTTTTGCCAAGACTGTTACGTTTACTTTACCTGATCAGTCGGTATTCATGTACGTGGGTGATAAAAGTCCAGCTGCTGTCCCTATTATTTCTGCCTTACGTGCTCAGAAGTTACTTGATAAGGGTTGTATGGGATATATTGTGTATGCTATTGACTGTTCGAAGACAGTGAATAGGCTGGAGGACATCCCTATTGTTCAAGAATATTCGGATGTATTTTCTCAGGACTTGATTACTCTACCACCTGATAGGGAGATAGAATTTGTTATTGAACTTGTTCCAGGCACTGCACCTATATCTAAAGCTCCCTATAGAATGGCTCATGCTGAGTTGAAAGAGTTAAAGGTACAATTACAAGATTTACTTGATAAGGGCTTTATTAGACCAAGTACTTCACCTTGGGGTTCGCCTGTCTTATTTGTTAAGAAAAAGGATGGTACCTTACGTTTATGTATCGACTACAAACAGTTAAATCAGGTAACCATAAAGAATAAATATCCATTACCCCATATCGAGGATTTGTTTGATCAATTGCAAGGAGCTAAGATATTTTTCAAATTGGATTTGAGGTCAGGTTATCATCAGTTAAAGGTGAGGGAAGAGGATGTCCCTAAGACTGCTTTCAGGACTATGTATGGTCATTACGAATTTCTAGTTATGCCATTTGGGGTTACTAATGCACCCGCGGCGTTTATGGATTTGATGAATCGCATATTCAAACCATACTTGGATAGTTTTGTGGTAGTCTTTATTGATGATATTTTGGTTTATTCTCGGGATACCCAACAACATGCTCATCATCTCAGATTTGTTTTGCAAACCTTACGGGATAAAAAGTTATATGCCAAATTTGAAAAGTGTATGTTTTGGTTGGAACAAGTTTCTTTTCTAGGGCATATAATATCAGGTGTAGGAATATCAGTGGATCTGGCTAAGATTGAGGCTATACAAAGTTGGAAAATGCCTTCAACAGTATCGGAGGTACGTAGTTTTTTGGGGTTAGCCGGATATTACCGTAGATTTGTTGAGGGATTTTCTAAAATTGCTGGTCCATTATCCCGTTTGACTCAGAAGAAAGTAACTTTTATTTGGGATGATAAATGGGAGAATAGTTTTCAAGAGTTGAAACATAGATTGGTCAGTGCACCTATTGTGGTTCTGCCTAACGGGAATGATGATTTTGTAATATACAGTGATGCATCTCACAAAGGTTTGGGGTGTGTGCTTATGCAAAAAGGTAAGGTAATTGCTTATGCATCACGTAAACTGAAGCCGTATGAAGAGAATTATCCTACTCATGATCTAGAATTAGCAGCTATTGTTTTTGCCTTACATAAGTGGAGACATTATCTGTATGGAGCAGTATTTGAGGTCTACACCGTTCATAAGAGTTTGAAATATTTATTTTCACAGAAGGAATTGAATATGAGACAACGTAGATGGATGGAATTATTAAATGATTACAGTTGTTCTATTTCATGTCACCCAGGTAAGGCTAATGTGGTTGCTGATGCTTTAAGCCGAAAGAATGTGATTGCTAGTTTAATGCTTAGGGAATGGGATACGTTAACTGATGTGTGTGATTGGAGGCCGCGTGCAACCAGAACGGGATTTTTATTTGCTAATATTAAAGTTTGGCCTACGTTAATGCAACTGATAAAAGAAGCTCAGGGAAAGGACCCAGAGTTGCAGAAAATTAGAACAGAGGTGGAGCAAGAGTTGCAACCTGAATTTACATTATCCTCTGAAGATATATTAAGATTTAGAGATCGTGTTTGTGTACCAAATGATGCAGACGTTAAACAGGAGATTTTGAAAGAAGCACATCAGAGTAAGTACAGTATTCATCCGGGTAGCACTAAAATGTACAGAGATTTGAAATCACATTATTGGTGGAGTGGTATGAAAGGTGATATAGGTACATTTGTTTCAAAGTGCCTAAAATGTCAGCTGGTAAAGGCAGAACATCAAAAGCCGGGTGGTTATTTACAACCTCTATCTATTCCTGAGTGGAAATGGGAGCACATAACCATGGACTTTGTGACAGGTTTACCGCGGACACGGGACGGAAATAATGCCATTTGGGTAATAGTAGACCGTCTTACTAAATCTGCACATTTTCTTCCTCTGAATATGAAATATTCCATGGAAAAACTGGCTAAGTTGTATATCGATGAGATAGTTCGCTTGCATGGGGTTCCTGTTAGCATTGTTTCTGACAGGATCCACATTTTACTTCTCGATTTTGGCAAGCTTTTCCGAAGGCTATGGGTACACAGTTGGCCTTGAGTACAGCCTTTCACCCTCAGACAGATGGTCAGAGTGAGCGTACCATACAAACCTTAGAGGATATGTTAAGAGCTTGTGTAATAGACTTGAAACGTAGTTGGGATTCACATTTACCACTCGTTGAATTCTCTTATAATAACAGCTACCATTCTAGTATTAATATGGCTCCTTATGAGGCGTTATATGGAAGAAAATGATGATCTCCAGTTTGTTGGTCAGAGGTTGGGGAAGGTAAGCTTATCAAATCTGACGTTATTTGTGAAACCACTTATAAGATACAATTAATTCAACAACGTATCCATACAGCACAGAGTAGACAAAAGAGCTATGCTGACACTCATCGACGTGGTTTGGAATTTTCGGTGGGCAACTTTGTTTTTACTAAGATTTCTCCAACGAAAGGAGTCATGAGATTTGGTAAGAAAGGTAAGCTATCTCCGAGGTTTGTTGGGCCTTATGAGATTTTGGAACGGGTTGGTGATCTAGCGTATAAGGTTGCTTTGCCGCCTTCATTATTTGGAGTACACAATGTCTTTCATGTATCTATGTTGCGTAAATATCAGCCAGATCCTTCACATGTGTTGCACGATCAGCCGACTCACGTAGAAGCAGATATGTCTTACGTTGAGCAGCCGGTGGAGATTTTGGATCGTCGGGATCAGGTATTGAGGAATAAGGTGATTCTATTGGTTAAGGTCAAATGGCAATACCATGATATTGAAGAAGCTACCTGGGAGCGTGAAGATGAGATTAGGTCTAAGTACCCGCACTTGTTCACATGATCAGGTATGAATTTAGGGACTAAATTCTTTTAAGGAGGGGAGAGTGTGAGGCCCCGCTACTAATCATTTTATTAAGTTTAAACATATTTAAATTTGGTTGAAATAATGTAATCGTGTTATAATATTTGTATACATAAAATAAATATCGAAATTAATTGTGGGCCCAAAATATAATTATGTAAAACCTTGGGGGTTAAAAAGTAATTGTGCAAAATCTTGGGGGGCCAATATGAAAATATGAAAAGCTGGTATTAGTGGCATGCCATGTGTTGCCTTAGGATTAATTGTTGGTGGTGAGTAATCAAAGGAATAAGTGGATAAATTAGAAACAAGATGAACATGTGAAAGACTCTCTTAACCATTCGGGCATGAAGGAAGATTAAAAACAAAGAGAGAAAGGGAGGAGGAAGGAAAAGGAAAGGGAGAAAGAAGAAGAAAGGAAAGAAAAGAGAGAAAGGGAGGAGGAAAAGAAGAGAAGAAAGAACAAGGAGAGCATCAAAGTTTCTTGAATTCACTTGAGTTTGATTTGCTTGGAGGTAGGTTATCTTGTGTTTTTTTTTCTTGAGTTTCAGAACATGTATGAGAAGTATTATGATGGTAGTAAAACACTTACATATATTTTCTTGAAAATATTCAAGGAGAAGGGTGTTCATGTATGCTGAAATCTGCAAAAACAGTCATGGAATTAGGGTTATTTTTGGTGCTTAGAATACTTTTAGTTAAGATATGGACCTGATTATTTTATATGTTATACTACTACACGTTTAGGGTATACATACCACATTTCAGATTATTTCAAGTACTATTACTATGGTTTAAAATTCGTGGCTTGAAACCTGTTCTGTGAAACTGTACAGTCATGGAATTAGAGTAATATTTATGCTTAGAAATGTATACTTTTAGTTAATCTATGGACTTGGTTATTTTATATGTTACACTAGTACATGTATATAGTATACATACCAAAATTCAGATTATTTCAAGTACTGTTGCCATGGTTTAAAATTCGTGTATTGAAACCTATCTTGTGAAACTGTTGTTAGGCAGATTCTGAAGTTTGTCTTTTTAAAGGGCTTAATATGATCTTAAAACAATATTTTCGTGTCAAGTAAAATACTGGGATGTAGCTCTTTAACTCTAGTTTTCATAAATATATAGTTTGATTGTAGAAGCCTTGTAATTAAATTGTTATGAGTTTCGGAGTACAGACTACTCCTGCTGCCATTTGAAATACTGGGCAGATTAGGTTACATGTTTGGCATGTATTGTTGATAATACGGTAAATATGACTCGACAGGGGATTAAACCTCTTTTGAGGTACTTGATGACATTCATGTTGACGCATGTACATGATTATGCAAATCACGTGAAGGAGGAGGAAAAAAAGTGAGTTGAGGGTGTTATTTGCCGGGGTTGGAAGTTATCCGGCCAGGGTTCTCGTTCTCGTTCATGTCTTGATAGTACGCATTAGCTATGCGTACTACTTCTCGAAAGGGCTTATTGGCGTGCCTGTGATGACGTTGGACTTCTTCTATCGAACCCGCTACATCAGTTGTTTGCGATACGAAAAGTCTCTCGCACTCAGAAAAGGTTGGCTCGTGCATGAGGGGCATATTTGCATATTGATATTCTCGTACTTGGCTTATATTTGTCTTGAAATTTTTGTACTGTATGGTTATTCTTGGCGAGATCAAGTTAATATTTAGGTCTGCTTGTCATTCTCGTGTATGTTCTACAAGATTCAAATCTTTATCGATATGTTATTCTCGTTTCTTTTGAAGGCAAGTGTGAGCAGATGCTTGCATGTGTTACTCGATATGTTAAATTATTCTTAAGTACGTAGGTATCATCTGTTCAAGTGACTTGCATGTTCATACTAACTATACATAATATGATCAAGTCATGTTTGGACTTAAAAACACCGGATACCCTACTGAGCCATTAGGCTGACCCATTCCCGATACCTTTTGTTCTAGGTTCAGAGTCGGAGTATTTGCCAAGGACGAAGAGGATTACCTCGGGGAGACTCAAGAGTATTACGCTGGGTGAGCAACGTTTTAGTTGTTCTTCTTTTATTTTGGAGTGTAGTACTTGTATAGAAGAGAGGTGGTCTGTAATATAATGTTATGTTCAGTCTTTCCACTTATGGACGACTGTAATGTTTAAGCATACTTCCGCTGTTTCTTTTGAGGTTTTGTACTAAAGCTATGTTTATCCTTGAGGTATATGTGTTAACCAGCTTGTTAGCGTTGCACTTCCCCTTTCGGGGGGCGTGACACGAAGCTTTGATACAAGAAACTTCAGATGATGAAAAGTGTACAAGATTTCACTCTCAAAAAGTAGACGAGTACAAGTTTAAGCTCTAGAACAAGAGAGATGAGTGTATGATGACTTTATGAAAGTGTATATCTCTCAAATGTAAGATCACAATAAATGCTCTCTTTTGACATCATTAAAAGGATCAAGGGTGTGTGTGTGTGAAAGTGATCAACATATGTATCCATCCACGGATAATCAATGTAGCCAACAAGGGCATTCAAAACCAAGAAAACATAAGGACTTGAATATCCATCAAAAGGTATATCAAGACTGGGAGTAATAGCACATAAAAGACGTAATATGAATCAGAAGTGCAGCAAGATGAAAGTGCTAAGGTTTAAAATATCAACCCAAGGTCTAATGTAATACTAGGAGTAGCATCCATGACAAGGTCTGAAATACATAATAAAGTCTAAAGACAGAAGCATAAAGTACAAATCAAGTCCTAATGTCTCAAGAACCCGATGGTGGAGGTGGTGGATGAAAGATATCCTCCTCGGGACACTGAACTCCGTAAAAGTCCTCCAAGCAAGAAAGGCATCGACTGAGCTGGCTGTGAGCGAGATCCATTCGACCGAAACCGGCATGTAGCTATTGCTGCATCGTATCCAAGCGAGCTAGGATCGCCTCATATTCGGTAGTGGTAGGACCGGAAGAAGTGCCCATCGGGAAAGGACCGAAAGAAGTGCCCACCTCATGAGTGCTCAGAATGACCAATGAAGGTGGATCACGATCAGCCCCATCACCGGCATGTCCATGAGCATCAGCATCATCACCCTCATCATCCTCATCCTCATCGTCATCATCCGCCATAACAGCGTCCATGTCAGGCTCAGGCAAGAAATGACTGCGATCATCTAAAAGTCCCTTCCTAGAAGGGTAGAACAGTCTAGTACATTGTGCTGAGTCACCTCAATATACTCACAGGGAAGAGGTATGTCAAAGGCAGCAAAAATGCGAGTGAGTAAGAGCGCTCCTAATCATGTTCAACATGATAAGACGAGAGAGGTTAATCGGTGTACCCGAGCGGAAAAAGGCCAAGAGCTGGACGTCTAAGTAAGTAACAAATGAAAGATCCCCTGCTCTAGGGATGATGTTGTGTGCAATGACGTGATGGAATAGTCGAGACAGAGGTGGTAGGTCACCAAGGGTGGGCTTATGTGCAGCCCTAATCTGTCGACTGTGAAGTATGTGTCGAAGCTGCTCCTCGTTGGAGAAAGGTCGGTCAAAAAAATGTGATTGATCGGCGACATGAATCATCTCTAGTGAAAATGAAAAACCAGTGTCGGGGAGGTCTAGAAGGTCGGCTAGTCGTGATTGAGAGAATGAGAGACGCCGACCAAAGACATACGATGTGAGTGTACACGACTCAATGGAAATGCTCCAAGTCAAATTTGCATAAAAAAGACGAATTGCATCAGGATAATATAGGATGGTGTTTATATCAGTAAGGCGGTCAAGATAGCAATCCTAAAGGTGTCTAAGTACACATATGCTGAATAGAAATGGAGTGTCCAAACATAAACTTAGAGCCAGAGGAGAAGAGTTTTGTGCGGAGAAACGGTCTAGAGCCTCACGGTTTTGATAGCGGTTGCGGTCAAACTCTACCGGGGCAAGCTCAGGCTCAGGCTCGGGCGCGGGAGCGGGTGCGGCTCGTGATAGGGGTGAACTAGCGCGTCCACGTTTCTCTCTAGCCATTCTTGAAACAATCTAACAAATTTGGAAAATAAATGACAGAAGTAAGATGTATGAAAATGCAAAATAAAAAAAAAATAGGGTTTATGAAAAGTTGGAAAAGTGATGTTTTCAATGAATTTGTTAAAATAAATTATGTGAAATTTAAAATATATATATATATATATATATATATATATATATATATATATATATATATATATATAAACCCTAGTTTATGCAACTTTGGAAAAAACTGTGAATTTTGTACAAATTGAATGTAAGTAACTATGTTGAAGCAAGTAATATGTATAACTAAACATGAATGAAGAGATAAAACATCTAATTGCATGATCAGTTTGAAGAAATTTTGACAGATGAAGAACCCTAGATTATGCAATTTGGGAAAGAACCAATTTTGGACAAATTGAAATGTAATTAACCATAAATAATCAAGCAAATGACGTTTTTAAGCATGAATCAAGTGATCAAACATGTAATTGCTTAATTAATTGAAGAGATTTTGACATTACGAAAAATCCTAGTTTATGAAATTTGGGGAAAATCGATTTTTGCATGAATTCATGTAATTAAACTATGTAGGATCATGTAATATGCATCCCTAAGCATAAATCAAGAGTTCAAACATGTAATAGCATGCTCAATTGATGTAAATTGGACGAAATAATAAGTAATGAGCAATTCGAATTAGCATAAATTTTGAACAATGTGGGTGAAATCAATCGGTGAAAGTGTGTAAAACATGTATTAGAACAAGATTGTGGAAGAATTACATACCAATTTCAACCAGATCTGAGACGAATTGAGTCCTAGTGTGAGGGAAGAGAGAAGGGTTTCGAATGGTTTGAGAGAGAATAAGATAATCTGCCGAAATGGGTCAAATTTATGCCATTTCCCCGTAACGTAGTCGACTGTATTCCCACATGCAGTCGACTGTATTCAACACACGCATGCAGTCGACTGTATTCATACACGCAGTTGACTGTATTGCCAAAATTCAAACAGTCTTGAAATTGAATATGCATATGTATATGTTAATATAAATGTGTACGAAATAATTTAAACACAAAGGATATAAGTGAATATCAACAAACTCAATAATTTCGAGAGAAAATAACCAAAACATGCTATAAGCATATGAAATAATGCTCAAGCATGTGAAGTGCAACTTGCATGTTTGAACCACAAGATGTATAACAATATAGTTACATAGGTGAAGACATGCCAAGTTTTCTTCTAAGAGCGGTAAACCTCTTCGCATCTAACGATTTAGTAAAGATATCCGCTAATTGGCGATTTGTGTCCACGAAATCGAGAACGATATCACCTTTTTGCACATGATCACGGATAAAATGGTGTTTGATTTCTATGTGCTTGGTTCAAGAATGTTGGATGAGATTTTTGCTCAAATCAATGGCACTCAAGTTATCGCACAAGATAGGTATGTGATCATACTTGAGTCCAAAATCCAAAAGAGTTTGTTTCATCCAAAACATTTGGGCACAACAAGCACCAACCGCCACGTATTCGGCTTTGGTAGTAGAGAGTGCAACCGAGTTTTGCTTCTTGGAACTCCAGGAAACAAGTGAGTGTCCTAGGAATTGCCAACCTCCACTAGTGTTTTTCCGCTCGGTTTTACAACCGGCATAGTCGGCATCGGAGTAACCAACTAGGTCAAAGAATGATGTGTTCCTAGGAAACCATAACCCTAAATCGTGAGAGCCCTTAAGATATCTAAGGATTCTTTTGACGGCTACCAAATGAGATTCCTTGGGGCAAGCTTGAAATCTAGCACATAAACAAACACTAAACATTATATCGGGTCTACTTGCGGTAAGGTAAAGGAGTGATCCGATCATACCTCGATAGCGCTTAATATCAACGTCCTTACCCTTGTCATCTTTATCAAGCTTTAATGATGAGCTCATTAGAGTGTCAAAAGCATTTGATTTTTCCATGTCAAATCTCTTGAGTAGCTCTTTGGTGTATTTGGCTTGGTTGATAAAGATTTCATCCTTGCTTTGTTTGATTTGCAATCCAAGGAAGAAGGTGAGTTCTCCCATCATGCTAATTTCAAACTCTTTACTCATACAAGAAGCAAACTCTTCGCACAAGGATCCATTACTAGCACCAAATATAATATCATCAACATAAATTTGCATCAACAATAAGTCCTTGCCCTTAAATTTTATAAAAAGAGTGCTGTCAAGTTTTCTTCTTGAAAAACCATTTTCTAAAAGAAAACTACTTAGCCTTTCATACCAAGCTCTAGGAGTTTGTTTTAAACCATAAAGAGCTTTACTAAGCTTAAAAGCATGGTTTGGAAATTTTTTATGTTCAAAGCCGGGAGGTTGAGCCACATAAACCTCTTCCGAAATAAAACCATTTAGAAAAGCACTCTTGACATCCATTTGAAAGAGTTTAAAATCTCTATAGCAAGAAAAAGCTAAAAGCATTCTAATAGATTCAAGTCTAGCTATCAGTGCATAAGTCTCATCAAAATCAATTCCTTCCTCTTGGTTATAACCATGGGCTACTAATCTAGCCTTGTTTCTAACCACGACTCCGGATTCATCAAGTTTGTTTCTAAAAATCCATTTTGTGCCTATAATCCTAAAGTTTTGAGGTTTAGGCACAAGGGTCCAAACTTGATTTCTTTCAAATTGAACCAGCTTTTCTTGCATAGCAAGCATCCAAGATTCATGATGTAGAGCTTCCGAGAAGTTCTTGGGTTCAATTTGGGAAAGAAAAGCTAAATTAACATGTTGTTGAAGAGAGTGTCGAGTTCTTACCCCATTCGAAAGATTACCTAAGATTTGATCGCTTTGATGGTCCTTTTTGTAAGTCCAATCTTTTGGTAATACTTGAGAGTTGTCCGAATTTGAAGTATCATTGCTTTCTTCCTTGTCTCCCTCTTAAGAGTTTGATTGTTGCTCCATTAGATCAATTTCTTTGGGAATGTCTTGTAGCATTTCACTTATGTCCAAAGTTCTCATGTCATCTACATTAACAATGTTAGTCCTCCGAAGAAAAGGATTAGTCTCATCAAAAGTGACATTAATGGATTCTTCTACAACCAAAGTACTTTTATTATAGACTCTATACGCCATACTATTATTAGAGTAACCAAGAAAAATTTCCTCATAAGTTTTGGAATAAAATTTGCTAAGGCGATCCTTGGTATTTAAAATAAAGCATTTGCATCCAAAAACCCTAAAAAAGCTCACCTTAGGTTTCTTATCATTAAAAAGCTCATAAGGGGTTTTTAACAAAATTTTACGCAAAATAACTCTATTAAGTACAAAACATGCACAATTGACCACCTCCGCCCAAAAGTACTTAGGTAAGCCATATTCGTTAAGCATTGTTCTTGCTGTTTCTTGCAATGACCTATTCTTTCTTTCAACAACACCATTTTGTTGAAGAGTTCTAGGAGCCAAAAAATTATGTGATATACCAAAGTCATCACACAAAACTCCTATTTTTGAATTTTCAAATTCTCTACCATGATCACTTCGAATGTGGGTTATCAAATATCCTTTTTGATTTTGAACACGTTTTGTAAATGAAGTGAACACATCTAGAGATTCATCTTTGGTAGCAAAAAAGAAAGTCCAAGTATAGCAAGAATAGTCATCAACAATAACAAAACAATATGATTTACCACCAAGACTAGTAGTAGAGATTGGTCCAAACAAATCCATATAAAGTAATTGCAATGGTCTAGAAGTAGATACCATTTTCTTCGGTTTGTGGGAGACGTTCTTTTGCTTACCCATTTTGACAAGCATCACATACTTTATCTTTCTCAAACTTGATCTTCAGGAGTCCCCTCACAAGTTCTTTGCTTGAAATATAGTACAATGAGAAGATTCAAATGCCAAAGCCAAGATGTTTCACTAATAGCACTAAGACACTTGAAATCTTGATTAGCTAAGTCATTTATTTGTAGAGAGTAAACATTGTCATCTCTATTTCCTACCAAGATAGTTTCATTATCCTTCATAGATTGTATAGTACAATGAGAAGATTCAAAGAATACTTTAAAACCTTTATCACTAAATTGACTAATACTTAGCAAATTATGCTTCAAACCTTCAACATATAACACATTCTCAATTGAATGTGGTTCCTTACCAATAGTTCCTTTACCTTTGATTTTTTCTTGAGCATTGTCACCAAAGGTCACCTTTCCTCCTTCATTAAGATCAATCGAGGTAAAAAGAGATATGTTGCTGGTCATATGTCTTGAGCATCCACTATCAAGAATCCACTTCTTGCTACTAGATTTGTTTTGAGACATACCTATAAACACAAATCAAGTAGTGACTTTTGGTTCCGAAATTTTCTTGGGTCCTTGGGTGTTAGTCTTGCACTTGTATTCTTGACCTTTCACAACCCACATTTTCTTTCTACCTCTAACATAAACAATTCTACAAGGACAATAATTAGTCGTATGCCCTTTCTTGTTGCACCAACCGCAATGTGTAAAAGGTGTGTAATAGTTCTTTGGTCATTTTGTATGAATATTCAACCTAGCTTGTTGTTGCAAAATTTTAGGAGGCATGGCCATGGGATGTAATCCAAGACCACCTTTGTTTAGGCCAATTCTTTGGCGTCCAAGCATGACATCCAAATTGTTTTGACCATCAACAAATTTTTCAAGACATTTTTTCAAATCACAAATCTCAACTTTTAAATCTTCATTTTGTTTTTCTAAAGCCAAAGTTTTGGAAGAGATTTGTTTTGAGCTAGGAGTGTTAACAAATAATTCAACCAAATCGTTATTCACATATTTCACATATAAATGGTTGGAAATGCATTCATTCTTGGCATGCAACATATTATTTTCCATTATCAACTTCTCAATTTTCTTATTAGCCTCAAAGAATTTTTCTGACAAAATAATATTTTTCTTAAAACATTTCTTGAATTCCTCATAAAGGCTATCATAAGCATCTTCAAAGCTTTCACTATCGCTATCGCAATCGGAAGAAAGGCTTACCTCATCATTTGCCATGAAGCATACAATTGCTTGTTCATTCTTCTCATTGTCTTCATCACTTGAATCGAAGTCACTCCATGTTGGAGTATGTTCGGCATTCATGGCTTTTTCCTTCTCTTTGTTCTCTTTATTATAGAATTGTCTTTTCTTAGCTCTTTCCCATACATGTCTTCTTTCCTTCTTTTCCCTTTTGTATATGGGACAATCCATCTTCATGTGTCCTGATTTGTGGCATTTGTAGCAAAACTTCTCTTCGTTGCTAGCGTTTTGTTGCCTTCTCCCACCATTCCTTCTAAATCTCATGAACTTCTTGAAGTTCATTACAATCATTGCAACATCCTCTTCATCAAATTCTTCTTCATCATCACTTGACTCAAGGTTGGAAGATGAAGCTTTAAGAGCAATTGATGTAGGCTTCTTCTTGATCAAAGAGCACATCAATTCATCAAGAGGAAAGATGTTAAGATTCTTTGATTCTTGGATGGTGGTGATCTTTGCATCCCAAACTCTTGGTAAAGACCTAATCACCTTTCTTACGAGATCATCATTAGTGAATTCTTTGCCCAATTGTTTCAAAGGATTCACAATGTTAGTAAAATGAGTATTCATATCCTAATGGATTCCTTAGGAAGCATTTGGAATAACTCATAATCTCTAAACAATAAGTTCATTTTGGAATCCCTAAGAAGTGAGATTCCTTCATGCATAACTTGTAAAGTATCACAAATACTCTTGGCAGAATTGCACATAATGACTCTATTGAATTCATTTGTGTCTAACGCACAAATAAGAGAATTTTTCACTCTAGCATTCATACACATCATTTTCTTATCATGATCACTATACTCCAATTTGGTTTTCGGCTCCTCATCCTTGTCAACCACCTTCATTGGAATAAATAGGCCATTCTCAACAATGTCCCACATCTCATAATCTTGAGACTCTAAGTAGATTTTCATCTTAACTTTCCACACACTATAATTGGTTCCATTAAACAATGGAGGCCTAGTGGTAGAACTACCCTCTATTCCCCCAATGTAAGCCATGATTGATTAACTCTCTTGGCGCTACCCAATATATCAAGAGTCGAGGCTCTAATACCACTTAAAACCAAAAAGATAACCCTAGGGGGGGGGGGGGGGTGAATAGGGGTTTAAGACTACTTTAAACAATTAACAATTAAAAAACTTAGAGGAAAAATGAAGAACACTTTAAAAGGTTCAAACAACAAACCTCAAACACAATAACTTAAATAAGCAATCTATCCAATCTCCACACAAGTATAAAACAATAATAAAGAGAGAAGCGTTTAGAGATACTTGACGCTTGAGATTTAGATGGTTCGGCTCGAATTACCCTCAAGCCTACGTCCACCCTTTCAAGGAAGTCCCTTGAAAGGCCCTAGAATCCACTAGTATGATCTTCCTTACGGGTCAAGATCGAACCGCTTACAATCCATTGATGCTATACCCACATCAAGAACAAGCTTTGACAATCCCAAAGCTCCAAAGCTTGACAACCCCAAGCTTTGATACAAGAAACTTTAGATGATGAAAAGTGTACAAGATTTCACTCTCAAGAAGTAGACGGGTACAATTTAAGCTCTAGAACAAGAGAGATGAGTGTATGATGACTTTATGAAAGTGTATATCTCTCAAATGTAAGCTCACAATAAATGCTCTCTTGAAATTGATGAGAAAAAGATGAAAACCAAGAGAGATAGAACAATTGCTTTGATCTTTGAGAATATGCAAGATAAGAAATCTTTGAATACAATTGATAAATCAAAACTATGCCCAAGATAAGTATTTATAGAGTTGGGAATTAATATGACCGTTTGGAGTTAGGTGGAGCATTAAATGCGCCAAACGGTAAATACAGTCGACTGTAATGTGCCATTGCAGTCGACTGTATTTCCAAAGTAGCCGTTGGAAATTCAAAATTTCCAACTTGCAGTCGACTGTAATAGGCTACTGGAAGTATTGCAGTCAACTGCATTGGAATGCAGTTGACTGTAATACCTCACTGCCCAACTTGCAGTCGACTGCATTCCAATGCAGTCGACTGCATTCTAGAAAATGCAGTTTCCTTGTTTTCAAAGAATGGAAAAACTTTTATGCATGCAAGGGAAACCTATGGGAAAGTTATAGGTATACAGTCATCGTAACGATCATCTCTCTATGTCTAGCTTACAAAGAAGGAAATAAAAGTATTGTAAAATTCAATCGACGAATTCCTTCTTTTGGAACGATCCGTTGAGTGTCTTTGATCGATTTGCTCATCTAGTTGTCAGTTTGCATGAGTATAAGATTGTACCTATTTCTTCATCAACTCAATGCATGTTAGACAACATAATTATCAATGTTAGTTATCATCAAAACCAACTATAATCTTAGGTTAAATAACCGTAGGGTTAACAGCTATCGTGATATCCCATTTTCTTTGTTACTAAATGCATTTCTTGCCTAGTTACTAATGAAGTTTAATGCATAAGTAGGCTCTGAAAACATGTAACCACAGTTCACTAGTTAATGAAGATTCAGGTTTTTGCTTCAATCTGGATGCATTTCTTGCCGAATTCCTAATGAAGTTTAATGCGTAAACAGGCTCTGAAAACATGCAAAGGGAGATTAAGATCGAGACAAGAATGAAGATTCAGGTTTTCGCTTCAAACTGGATGCATTTCTCGCCTAGTTACTAATGAAATTTAATGCATAAGCAGGCTCTGAAAACATAAAGTTTAAAGCATAAGCTTACCAAAATTTTTTGCCAAAGCATCTATTTCATTTATGGGTACTTCTTCCAGCTTGACCACACCACAAAAGGGAAATTCATATTTGCCCTAAAGATAGCTCCTATGGTACTCCGCGCCTCGTCCTCAATGAAGCTAATACATAAAAAATAAAGAGTGTTACAATAAAGTAGAATGGAAACACTGATATTGTACAACTAGTAAATAAGCACTACATGTTACATTTTCTTATGAACATGGATTCTCTTGTTGGAGCCTAGTGGAAGCTTTCTTATGATTCCTTGTGTTGCACCCCTAGTACGAAGAGAAGCTGCAAAAAAGCATATCATGAAAACACATGAAAACTGCAATGTACTTTAATTATTCAAACAAAAAACAACTATCACTCATTCTTCCATTTAGAGTACCATCGGTTGAAGCTACTGACGATTCCACCTCAACAGGCTGCTCCGAAGACGAATTACTTCCACCTTGACCTCCACGAGCTGGAGCAGATACAACACGACTACGACCTCAAGCAGCACAAGAGCGTTGCATCTCTGTAAAAGATACTATATAACAATAATTGTTTATGTAAAGAAAACTAAATATGGCAATACATAATATTTCATTACAATAGTTGGTAGAAATGATATATCTTTCAAGACAAAGTGAAAAATTATCAACGATACAAATTAATGCCAAATCCAAACAAAAAATCAAGTATTAATCGTTATCGCTACTGGACAAGTCTACTTCTTCTTCATCGTCTTCTTCTTCTTCACCACTATCATCAGCCTCGTCCCCGTCCCCGTCCCCGTCCCCGTCCCCGTCCTCGTCCTCATCCTCATCCTTTTCGTCCTTGTCTTGATCTTCATAAAATTTCACATTTTTAGCATTCCGGTGATTGTCTATGATTGCTACAGCTCGAAGGTCATCAACATCAATTTCCTCTCCCATTTGGTCTTCCGAAAAATCTATTGTTTGAAGAGGTATGTCATCTGTGTCATCGTCAACTAGAATAGGTACCACAACAGGAGTAACGTCCTCTTGATAAGTCTCAAGCACATCTTCTTGGTAGTTGCCAACTGCTAATCTTTTGGTCTTGATAACTGTACACCAATTAGAATTCTTTTTCTATACACTTTCTGCATAAAACACCTGTGAAGCTTGATTAGCAAACACAAAAGGTTCATTTGATCCTAGTCTTGATTTGAGATTGACGTCTACTATCCCACGGCGACTAACACGCACTCCAGCTCTAGATGTGATATCAAACCAATGACATTTGAACATTGCTAGTTGATTTCTACTACCCATATAATCTAACTCAACAACCTCATCCAATTGCCCATAGAAATCAAGGCAATTGTCATTATAACAATCGCCATTGACTAAAACTCCGCTATTTTGAGTTTTCTTAATCAAGTCAATATCTACCGTGTTAAACATAAAGCCATTCACGATGTAACCTTTGTAGCATCTAACCAATCTACTAGGGCCACAAGCAAGTTCTTTGAAACGAATATCCACCACTTAATCAACCTTGTCAACCTATTGCAACAATGTCCAATAGAATAGTATTATGTTAGTCATATAACGGTAGTAATTAGACAACTATGATCTACGTTTTGAGTCCATGTTGTGTAGTTACGCATAAATCCTTTGCGAAAAAGATGCAATTTTACCTCATCACCCTCTCGCCAACGCAATAAGTTACAATCCCTACACGGGCACTTTATCCTTTGATTATCTACAAATGCTTCGTTCTTAAAGGCAAATTCAAGAAATACTCTCACTCCTTCTCGAAACTCATCACTTAGCCCCCTACGATCATCCAATCTTTTCTCCATCCAACTACGATCAACTGACATCCTTAAAACTCCCGGGGTTGGTCCTAGAGTGCAAAAGAAAGATTAGAAAAAATACACGACGCAAAGCATTTTTCCCAAGGCAAAGTTCAAGCCACGAAGAGCATATGCCCAATCAGAGTGCAAGTGGCATCAAAAGTTCTCAGTAGTTTGTGCAGAAGATCAATTTTCACTAAAGAAATAGCGGGAAACCAGTCTTCCACTCAGAATAACCGCATAACATTGAACATGCATACAAAGTTGTCTTACGTGATCATACTCATTTAACTAAACTTACTAGAAACAGACCCAAATATTGAAATTCTTTTAATGCAGCTACAACAGGGACGCTAATGTGCAAAACTCATATCAGTTTAAAAGTAAAGGTTTGAAGGTTGCTTTGAGGTTACATGAAGCTCTTTCACTTCACACATTTCTCTCTAGGGATTTATGGCAAGTGGCCACAACGACAGGCCATCTCGAGGATCTTGATGGTCACATATTTCATGTTTTCGATACTAACTCTTTTTTTGCTTTCACCTTTTCTATCAATGTGGAACTGTTTCAAAAACAATGTAGGCAATGTACCTATTATCTAGGGGCAAGTCCAAGCTCGGGTAGGAAATATTCACCTAAGAGTTTAAGGGTGAAAAGAATGCTAAATGACTATATACATGCTCAAGGTGTTGCAACTGAAAGTTGCTCCCTCCATTGTTAAATTAGAAGGTCGCTTTTTGGTAAGAGAAGAGGATTTATGTACAATAAAATGCAATGATGTACCACATTCGTCCCTAACTAAACGAAACACCATGATGAACTAGGTCTTTGGAAGCAAAAATTCATTGTAAAAGTAACATCAAGCCATTTAAAAGGAATGAAGAGAGTATATAACTACAGATATTAACCAATTAGGCAGGGCAGATGCCATGTTCCTCCACCTTATATGTTTTTGGAGTCTTTTGGTTCTAGGGTAAGGTATATAATGCTTTTAATTCTAGTAAACTCAAATGCCATCAAATCCAACTAATTCTCACCCGATTTTGCACTATATAGAACAAACCTAATCAATTCCTGCAAATTCTAATTCCAACTTTTTTTTTGGATTCTAAACAACTAAAAATAAGGTTTAGCTACGTTTTAAGTTTATCAATTTTTGGATGAGGCACCAAAATTTCAAAACCATACTGACAAATGTATAGAAATCTGAGGATAATCTGGATGCTTGTCATCATCTAAGTGCAAAGGTCAAGAGGATAAAACGTGAGCTCAAAAAATAGCATAAAGAGCATTACAGTAATATCTCTATAAGAGCTGCTGCAAATTTGAGGAAGCTCCAACCAATTGAAGTTCAAGTACTGAAATAATCATAATCATGAAGTTGTCCATCAGGAAAAGATAGTTCAAAGACGGTATTACACATTTGTGCACGATGGAGAAGCCTTTTGTCATCAAAAGGCCCGAGTTAAGGATATAAATCTGGGAGACTACAATAAAATTTGGTTATCATCAATAAGGAAGGTACCCAGATCTCAGATGCTAAGGAAGTTCACCAAATGGCAATTAAACATTTTGTCAAATTTCTTAGAAAACCTGCGTAGAAATAGTCTACCACTAAGACCAGGCATGTAGAGGTTCTTAAACGACATGTTGCTAAGCAAGACAAATTTGAGCTTGGCTCCCCTAATACTTAGCAGGAAATAAAAGAAGCCGTGTTTTCTCTCCAGAATAGCTAGATGGATGAACAAAATATGAATTCTCATCAAACAAACACGAAACGCAAACACACATATGCACATAATAAATTAACTACTACGCAATCACGTTTTATGACATCAGTGTTCTAATTAAATATAATTGCAGAGAGAGGAATTAAAACTAGAGAAAGAGCTGAGACGTGAAAGTGAGAGTGAGAGGAAGAGGAAAAATTACCTCGCAAGGAGATAGATTCATATGAAGATCAGAAGATTGAAGACCCAAACGATTGAACGAAGAACCCTAACTTGATTATACCAAAAATCAAATCCCTAATAGTCAGTGCGAAGAAGACAGTTCAGCCTTACAGAAATTGCATCAGTGAGCAAGAGGGCTTCGCACAAACCTTCAGAGTGGAAGGGATGGTGGCGCGACGGGTTGCCTCCACTACGACGACGGGGGTGGGAGGGATGGTGGCACGACGGGCATGAAGGTTGCCGCCACAACTTCTCTTCTTTTGCCGAAACACATATTAGGTTTTTTCTTGATTTTTTATGTGTATTATGTATATATCTTCTATTTTCCAATAATTAGTAGAAGCATTTTTTGTTATTAAAAATAAAACTAACAAATTTAGCGATGGAAATACTTCCTTCGATAAAATCCGTCACTGAATTCCATCGCTAAATTATTTGTGACGAAAAATTCCGTCGCCATTTTTGCATCCCGCACATTTTTTCCCTCTAATATTTTTAGAGTCAACATAGTGACGGAATCTATTCCATCGCCCAATTCCGTCGGAATTGGTGTCTTTTAGCGATGGAATTCATCCCATGGGCAGGACATTCCGACGCCCTCGGAGGGCAATATCCCTCGGTTGACCCCCCCTCCCTGGAGGGCAATATTCGAACTCGTTACTTTAGCGGGGCCCCCCGAGACAAAGCGCCATAAAGTGTTGATTTTCTAAATGGCATGGAGTACAGTTGCTCGTGGGGAGAAATGTCCTCCCTAGCTCCGGGGGATTCATTGAGCGACAGTGTCATCTCATATTACGTGGAAATTCTGAGGTGAAGGAGTCAATATATGCAGAATGAGTATCCGCGCATTTTTTCGTTGGATGCTTTTTTTCATGGCATCCTCGCATCAGAATGGCATGACTGGGTCGACCAGAGGGGGAAGAGAACCTTGAGCCAGTGGAAACCGTCCGATAACTTACGAGCATATATTAATAGGGATAGTCCAATGAGCGCAAAAGTTTCCGACGTGTTCCTAATACCATTTTGCGGTAGAAGCCACTTGTACTTGGTTTGCTATGAACCAACAAAAAAGGTCGTATTAATCCTCGACAGTCTCCACGACGACACCACAAAGATGCCCGTGAAGTAACTTTTCAAATTCCAGTTGGATGCTATGGTAATCTTACGATTGTTGTTTAATGCTTATTGTATATGTTAACTCATAGCTTACGCCGTTTTCTGTTTCTCCACATAATCTATTTTGTGCCATGGTCCACTCTATCCGTGATCTAAGAGTACCGGCGCGGCCGAAGCTCAAATTTTGATTGAAGAGGAAGAGGCCCAAGCAAGCTAATACTTCTTCGGACTGCGCATCTTCGTATGTATGTATGTGAATTATATTTGTCGGCGTGAGAGCCTCAAGGCGGCCGTCTGGAGTGCAGCATGCGTAGAAGCCTTTAGATATAGGATAGCTTGCCAGAGTATTAACGGTCGGCCTAGAGCGGTTAGATTTAATGAAAATCCATCGAATGATGAGAACCCGGCTCAAGATGAGGCCCAAGCTTGACATTGTAACATTTGAAATGCCAATTTTTAATGACATAGCATTTCGGTTTGAGACATTAGATTTGATCTCCTTCTTTGAGACGTACTTTTTTGTGTTGTGGTTTTTCTTTTGCCCCTGCTGAGACAGGTTAGATGCGAAAAGGTTATGGTGTGGTTTTTTTGCCCTCATTGAGACAGGCTGAATGGTGGGAAACAAAATGGGGGTAAGGACTATAAATGTGCACTGGTACACCGTCCGCTACACTATGTAGCGGACGGCGTAAAACACAAAAAGATTCTAAGTGTTGAAGTTCAATATTTCTGTTACTCCGTCCGCTATACTATGTAGCGGACACCTTGATCACCAAAAAAAATTCTAAGTGTTGCAGGTCAATTTTTCTGCTGCGTCATCCGCTACACTATAAAGCGGATACCTAGAACACCAAAAAAATTCTCTAAGTATTGTCTCAATGTTAGGTGCCCTTAGGTGCCCTAAAACACTAAAAACAATTATGAGTGTTGAAGTTCAATGTTTCTGTTGCGCCGTTCGCTACACTATGCAGCAGATGCCGAGAACACCAAAACAAATCTAAGTGTTGTCAAAATGTTAGGTGCCCTTGGGTGCCCTAAAACACCAAAAAAAAAAATTAAGTGTTGAAGTTCAATGTTTCTGCTGCGCTGTCCACTACACTATGTAGCGGACGCCTAGAACCCCAAAAAAAGTCTAAGTGTGGAAGCTTAATTTTTCTGCTACGCCGTCCGCTACACTATGTAGCGGACGCCTGGAACACCAAAAAAATTCTAAGTGTTGTCTCAATGTTAGATGCCCTAAAACACCAAAAAAAATTCTAAGTGTTAAAGTTCATTTTTTTTGTTGCGCCGTCCGCTACACTCTGTAGCGGACACCTAGAACACCAAAAAAAAAATCTAAGTATTGAAGCTTAATTTTTCTGCTGCGCCATCCGCTACACTATGTAGCGGACACCTTGATGACCAAAAAATTCTAAGTGTTGAAGGTCAATTTTTCATTTGCGCCGTCCGTTACACTATGTAGTAGACGCCAAGAACACCAAAAAATTCTAAGTATTGAAGCTTAATTTTTCTGTTGCGCCGTCCGCTACACTATGTAGCAGACGCCAAGAACACCAAAAAAATTCTAAGTATTGAAGCTTAATTTTTCTGTTGCGCCGTCCGCTACACTATGTAGCAGACGCCTAGAACACCACAAAAATTCTAAGTGTTGTCTCAATGTTAGGTGCCTTTGGGTGCCCTAAAACACCAAAAAAATTTCGAAGTGTTGAAGTTTAATGTTTTTGCTGCGCCGTCCGCTACACTCAGTAGCGGACACCTAGAACACCAAAAAAAGTCTAAGTATTGAACCTTAATTTTTCTCCTGCGTCGTCCGCTACACAATGTAGCGGACGCCTTGATCACAAAAAAATTCTAAGTGTTGAAGGTCAAATTTTCTGATGCGCCGTCCGCTACACTATGTACTGGACGCCTAGAACAGTAAAAAAATTCTAAGCGTTGAAGCTTAATTTTTCTGCTGCGCCGTCTGCTACACTATGTAGCGGACGCCAAGAACACCAAAAAAATTCTAAGTATTGAAGCTTAATTTTTCTAAGTGTTAAAGTTCAATGTTTCGCCTGTGCCGTCCGCTACATTATGTAGCGGACACCTAGAACACCAAAAAAATTCTAAGTATTGAAGCTTAATTTTTCTGCTGGGCCGTCCGCTTCACTATGTAGCGAACGCCTTGATCACCAAAAAATTCTAAGTGTTGAAGGTCAATTTTTCTACTGCGTCGTCCGCTGCACCATGTAGCAGACGCCTAGAACACCAAAAAAATTCTAAGTGTTGAAGGTCAATTTTTCTGTTGCGCCGTCTGCTACACTATGTAGCGGACGCCTAGAACACCGAAAAAATTTGAAGTGTTGTCTCAATGTTAGGTGCCCTAAAACGAGTGTTGAAGTTCAATGTTTTCTGCTGCGACATCCATTACACTATGTAGCAGACGGCGCAGAATAAACCAAAAAAAAAAAAGATAGACTTAGATTTGATTGTTCACAAAAGATTATTACAAAAAAATTATTACAAAAGTCCAACAGACTTGATGGCTTATAAAAGATTATTACAATAAAAATTCATTAGACTAAAGGTCCACTGCATCTTCTTCTTCCTCATCTTGCAAACCCCCTGGACTTATCCCTAGTGACTTGTAATGGTTCCTCTTGTCATGGTTGGTCATTTTGTTGCACAGTGCACACCTTCTCAGCTTTTTAGGTTGAGTTATTTGTTCATTAGAGCTCTTCATCTATGTAGATCTTTTGAGGCCTTTCGTTTGCGATATAATTGTATCCAAAGGCCCGATATCATTGTCTTCTTCCTCAACCGGCTCATCATCTTCTGATCCCGTTGTAGGCTCAGTGTCAACCACAATGATGACTGAAACTAATTCGAACTGGTCGACGATGGGATCTTGCTGCTAAGCTACCTCAAGGAGATGTTTATATCCGATCATTGTAGCAGCACCCTTTACGGACAAACAGGTAAACATTGTCACCAGATGATTATACCGCAATGTCTCTAATTCTTCAAAGTCAGTATAAGGATGCTCTGGAAAGGCAATGGTACCGTGCAACCTGTTTGTACCTTTCATCCACTGTGGCTGGTTGTAATTATCAGGAATTGTGCTGAGATTCTTCTGGGTGAAAAACCGCAGAATGTGTCTACACAGGATGCCATGGAACTCAAACTTCTTGAAAACACATGTCACCGAATCCATCAATGTGTCATGGTGCACCATATACATTCTGCGTAGCTTCTCAGGGACGAGGTCATTAATGAGTGAATAAACCTTGTACTCACGTGTAGACTTTTCTGCTACCTTGTTTATACTGTATCATCCCAATTTTTGCAGCTCTACTTGGTATAGCATGAAGATCTCCTTCGTATAAACTTTTGCACCGTTTAGCTCCAGCGGGGTCTCAAGTAACCGTCTCCTTTGTTTGTACGTGCTTGCAAAGTCTGCAGCCCTTTCTTTCATGAATAACGAGGTAACTATTTTTTGGGTGGATGTGACGAAACTCTTCAAATTGGTAGCTGTACCCACATAACTATCGAACGTGGCATTCATAGATTCACTCCTGCCCGTCATTTTCATGCCCGCAGAAAAATATCTTTTCGTGTAAACGCCAATCCATTGCTCTTTGAGCTCAGACAAGTGTTGGAGCCACTCGCGGTCTTGCAATAAGTAATCCTCAACAAGCTTTTCCCACCTCTCGTCAAATTCCTCAATCGTTAACGACTTGTTAACGCACTTGTCAAAATCCTGTTTAAAGTCTAGATACTTTGCATACACGTGATGCTGACGTTTAGGGTATTTGTTGCTTATGTGCCAAGTGCACAAGTTGTTTTTAGTATCTTGGAAGACGGTAGAAATAGTCTTCTCCATTGCCAAATCTTGATCGGTGATGATAACTTTGGGTGCTTTGTTGTTCATGGCTTCTAGCCACGCCCTAAACAACCATAGAAAAGAACTCTCGCTCTCGTCCCTTAACAAGGGCAACCCAAAAAGGATGGAGTGGTAATGATGATTGAAGCCCGTGAAAGGAGCGAACGGCATCGAGTACTTGTTGGTACGGTATGTGGTGTCGAAAGTCACGACATCCCCAAAATGCTTATAAGCAAGCCTCGAACGACCGTCGACCCAAAAAATTGTGCTAACTCGATGCTTGTCGTTAAGTTTATAATCGAAGTTAAATTGTGGGTCCTCCATCTGCATCCGCTTCAATAGGCTCATTGTGGATTAAGCATCATTGAGGTCATACGCGACTCATCTTTGGGTTCGGACCGCGTTACGAACGTCTGTCGTGTTAAAGTTTAGATTTTGAATTCTCCCAGCCTGTTCAGCAAGAACATTAACAATGTCGGTAGGTCCTATCCGCGCATTGCTCATTGTGTGAATTAGGCTCCTTGCGCCCTTATCCATCTTCTTGTGTTGATGCATCTGACTCACCTTAGAATGGGTTACTAATGGGTGATTGTGTGCCAATTCCAAGCTAGTAATAAGCCAATGATCTTGCTTAGGTTTATGGCTAACGAACATCTTGACCTGGCAATTCTTGCACGCAAAGAAGTCCCGTCTTCTCCGTGCATATCTTTTTTCGTTATCACTGTCATCATTACCTACGTGTGTCTCATTTTGCAGTGGGTGTCTGCCCCTATGACACTCGTATAAGTGAGAGCATATATTTTTTTTTTTTGTTATGTTGCTTGTTCTTGTAGTCTTTGTTCTAATGCCAAAATCAACCCTCAATAAATACACTCGAACACATTCTTCGGCTTCTTCCAATGTTTGAAATGTTTGTCCTACATATGGATCACTAGCATCTACGGGGGTGTTAAAGCTTGACACGAAATCGGACATTGTGAAACAAGACCTATGTACAAATAGATTACGCTTAACTATCAAATGGCGTTTCTTGAACATATCAAATCAAAATTACATTGATGAATAGACCAATTTAACATGACAAATATACCAAACATAATCTCAAAAGTGTCTCCAATTTAACAAATATTAATTTCTTGAATATAGCAAATTAAAATTACTAAGATAAATAGACAAATTTATCATGCCAAAATACAACAAACATAATCACCAAAAATTCAAATTTAACTATAATAAATTTTTTGAAGTTAACGAATCAAAAAAAAAAATTGAATTTAACTATAATAAATTTTTTTGAAGTTAACAAATTAATTTCTTGAACATCACAAATTAAAATTACTTTGATGAATAGACTGATAAATCCCAACAAACATAAACCCAAAAAAAAATCTACATATTCATCCAAAAAAAATAATTAAACTTTATCATTCAACCTATAAAGAAAACTTCACCATTCACAAACTTACCTTGCTTGAAGCAAGTGAAGCTTGAAGCAAGTGTTACGCGAAGCTTAAAGAAAGCTGAAAATGAAAGCAAGTGAAGACTAAGGAGATGAAAATGCCAAAAGAGCTGAGAATTAGGGAAGTTTTGGGAATAGCTGCCAAGTCGTCCGCGATACTGGCCGGCGGATGAGGGAGGACATGATCTGACATGTGTACATAATTAATTTGACGTGTGTCACTCAAAAAGTAGTCCGCCACATAGCGTAGCAGATGACTTTTTGACTGACACATGTCAGGACAAAAAAGTCCTTCGCTACACAATGTAGCGGACGAAGATGGAGGGGCAATTTGGTAAAAAGATTAGTCCGCTACACTGTGTAGCAGACGTCTGATAGCTTTTGAAAAAAAAAGATCTAGGCCATCCATCCTTTCAGGATGGACGACCATATCACATTTGCAACTTCTTCTATTTTCCTAGCACTATCAACGGATCAGCTCTTATATATATATATATATATATATATATATATATATATATAGACACACACACATACATAAGATAGTAATCGTTAAAAATGAATAATGTGATATATAGATCTAATAGACAAATTATAAGTCAACATTTAAAATAAGACCTCACGACCACCAAACTGGTTATATCCTGTATATAAGGATTTAGAAAACAAATCACATTATTTGTGGTATAATTGTCGCAATATTTGTAAATCTTATAAATCTAGAAAATCAATTGTACAACATTTAAACTCTACGCTACATAAACATATTTACGTATTAGGCTTTGATTTAGACTATTGAAACCTCGATTAGATTGTAATGAAATTCTTACGTAATATTTGCATACACATATACGTTTGCTTTAGTTACTTTCAACTCTAAGTTGAAAGAACATTGAGTAGATTGTATTATAGTACCACTTGACAATGTAAAAGAAAAGCTTAGAGAATGCAAAAATCTAGCAACGACACTGTAACGGAATCTACTCATTGTTCTACTAGATATCATGTTCGTATCTTAATAAGTTGGTGATTTCTTGAAACAATGATCCATGAAGAAGATAAGAATGGACTATCACATTTACGATTCAAAGAAAAAGAACTCTTAACCTAACTTTTCAAGCTAATAGACTTGGTTTTAAAATGTTACAAATTGGGCCACTAAAAGAACTTAATAATAATATAGTCTTGACAAGTTACTTGAAACTGTTACAAATAAAGTATTAAAAATTTCTTACCAACTGCAATTATAGTTTTAGTAAAAGTAGATAATTTTCCCATAAGATGTTAATCTCTTTTTGTTTCGTGAAATGTTGTATTCATTGATACATCTTTGTAGCTTTTAAAAATACTTTACTAACTTACTCGAGCTTGACTCAGGATCCTAAGATATAATATTTAATAACTGAGGGAAAAAATGCAATCATGACACCTCATTGCATTGTGTTTCTAATATAATAAGAGTTATAAAAACTAATGTTAAACATATTAATATTGCTAAAGATCTTCAAACATTATTTCGAACGGGGTCCTTAATTAATTTTGTAATTAATTAAATCAGCAAATATAGTAGACATTTAAATAATAAGCCTTATGCAATTCAAAAATCAATTCAAAATTTTCTAACCAATATAGTAACATATTATGAATTTATTTGAATATTATATATCGAAAAAGCTCTCTAACATGAAATATTAACCTGTAAAAAAAATACTTAAGAGATTTAATAAGCAAAATTAGGTACTATTTCAAATTGATATTCAAGTTTTCTGTAAATTCAAATATGAATCTAACTTGATAACTATTTTGATTAAAAATTTTGGTCATTAATTTCGTTATTCTAAAGTTTTGTGGTGTCCTATTTAGTCGCCTTGGTTAAATAAAAAAAATACCATAATATGCAGATTCTATATGAGATACATTAGAAAAATAGTGTAAATTTAAAACCTTAATTACGTGAGCATTTCTTAAATTCAACTAATTTTTATGTTGAAAAATTTTTGAACCAATTTTTTTCTATACCCTTTTATTGTGAGTAATTAAACTATTAAGCATTCTAAATTATGTATTAGCAATATACCATTTATGATTTTAAGTATGTTAACTTTTATAATTTTCAATAGAATTGCATATAAAATCTAAAAAGATATTAGTTATATATGATGAATGCAGACTAACCCTTAGCTCGAAATCCTTATTAGATTTGAGGATACACCTTATTTAGTCAGCATGCTTATTGTATACTTTGTAAAATATTGGTTAAATTTTGTTCAACAATTTCCTTACTACGAGGTTTTGAGTTATCCTATATAGTCATGTTGGTTAAACATTTTAAACTTTATATAATTATTTCATGCACTGATTACTATTTTCTCTGCTTCTATAAATGTCACACCATCCTTACTTAATTAGTTGTGTTGATTAACTTTTATAACATGCTATAAACAAATACATGGACCAAAATTTTCTCTATCATAATTAAACTAATATATAACTAACGTTATGAACAACCCATTCAAAGGTAAAAATTATTTTAAAGGATACATAGAAAATATTAAAAATATTTTATGCAATAGCAAATTGATCTCAATATGTTCTTCGCATATTTTTATCAGTTAAATTTACTTTTTCTTTTTTGTGGACTAAGTAAACTTTTAATTTTTGTTTATCTATATAGTTACCCAATCTAGCAGATATGTACAAGGACATTGCTTATTGATATTTGACCAGAAAGGTTAATTTATTTTATTACAAGAAAGTTCAAGCCAAAAATTAAAGTAACTATTTTTTATGAAATAACCATAAAATTATAAAATTGTGCAAGATATTTTACTATGCATTTCAAGACTACTAAAATAAAATATTGTTAATAGACTGTCCCGTGCTTGGCATGGGATTGTGAGCTAGTAATTGTAAATGAACTACGAATGACATGATCCTCCTTTAAGAACACTATTCAGCACACAAATATCAACACATCAGATGTAGGTAAGTAGGCATGGTCAAATTTTAATAAATATCTTTTATTTCGCTGGCTATGATATCGACTATAGAACGAAACCCTACAAAGGACGACCTAGGCAAAGTTAGGGCAAAAACTAAAATTGGAAGTGAAATTACTAGGAAATATAAAATAGCTCGCGTAGGATGAAAATCCTGCAAAGAGCGGCCTAGGCAAAAGTTAGGGTAACAAAAAAAAAATGATTGACTTGAGCAACCTAAGGGTAATATATCATCGAATTTATTTTTTCTTCTTTGAAGAGGGACAATCCTCTTCATCTATAAATATATTTGGCTTGAATTTTTTCATATCCTTCTTGTATTCAGCCTCTGAGATATTAGGAGCACATCATCCAGAAGCCATTGAGCCTTTGCTCCCTTTCTCAATCTTCGTGCCTTTGCCACGCCTTTGATTAAATCGGCCGTTGATGTAAGCACCAATGTGTCTTCTCAGTCCTGAGCAGCTTTGGTAGACACCAATTTGGGTTTTACTCACATCTCGAATAAATTCAAGGACATATTCGAAGAAATTCTGACCACTGGTGGACAGTTGCCTCTTTTGTTATTTTTTCTTAATCGGCGAGGAACGAATTTTCCAAGGTTCATCAATGTGTAAAGACCAAATCGGATTCCCGTTCACATCAAACTTATCTTCAAACAGCTGAAACCAAAGGCAACACGAGTTTCTTGGGGGCGACAGAAACTCTCACATCAAATATGACACACAGACTTCTCCCTCAGCTTGGGGGCGACAGAAACTCTAAACTACACGATGAGAAGATTTACCGGAATCAGGGGTTTTAGGCTTGAAGCCAAAGGCAACACGAGTTTCTTTTTTAGCTCGCTCTAGAAATTTTATCTCAAAGGCACTTGAAAATCCCAGTCCAGCTTACCCTCAATCTGCTCTCCAAATCCAGTACCTTCTCACTAACAAGAGGCCAAAGCCAGTTGGTATACTTCTTAGACATGAACGAAGCAACATGATCCATACAATCGAAAAAAATGCCAATCCCTATGAGCGATCAAAGTTAAAAAAAAAAAAAAAAGAGCCCTAACATTTGGGAACAACCTTGATCAGTGAGGGGCTAACGTCTCTCACCACAACAGCAAAGTTACTGTATAAATCCAGAACAACCTGCTTGTAGTTGAACTATCTCAAAAACCGACAAGCAAAGTAAAATGATGAAGAGCGCAATTCCAGAAGACAGACACAGTAATACACAGAAGTCTGCAGAGTAAGCCCATTGACTCCCCACCAGTGACAGTGAAAATGAATATCTTTCCTTAATAACCGTTAAAAAGCAAAGGCCAAGAACGAAAAGAACAAGGGCGATATCTTATCTCAATAGGAACATATATCAGCCGCATGTGATCTAAAGCCACATACATAGAAGCAAGGGGCTATCCTTGAACGCCGCACTCGGATCTGCATGCATTTTGGTAATTCCATTTATGGTTTCAGCTACCACGACCGAAATCAGGGCTTTTTCCTTTGGAAGACACTTGGACTAGCAACTCAACCAGTCTCACGTCAACAATAACAGTGCCAACCACAGTGAGATATTTGGCCACCAAACACAACCCCAGAGCTGCCACCCAACCAT
>JAVXUO010000485.1:0-79462 GCA_033065855.1 Escallonia rubra
TTACCACCAATCACCTGTTGCAAAAGTAAATGCTAAGGTGCTCAATTTTATAAAGGATAAGCTGAATATAAAAAAGGCTAGACAAAATTTTAAAATTAGAAAAGGACTTGTTGGTTAAGAAGAGCCAAAGCCCAGTGGAGCTACTATCTCAAAAGGTGATTTTCCCCCACTAAGTCATAACCTTTGATGCAAATGGGCTACACAGCAGCCACTTAGGGTCTGTTTGACACAATTTTTTTTTTCAGTGGTCAGTTTTTAAAGAGCAGCTTAATTTTTTTTTTTACAAAAACAAGTGGGTGTTTGATAACCCATTTTTTTTTTTTTGAGTTTTTTTTTTTGGTGTTTGGTAACCCTTTTTTCGTGGTTTGCGGTGGCGGTGGTGGTGGTGGCCGCCGGTGGCTGGTGGCTGCCGGCGGCCAGAGGTGGCTACCGGCGGCCAGAGGTGGCTACCGGCGGCCAGAGGTGGCTGCCGGCGGTGGTGGCCGGCGGCCGGAGGTGGTGGCCGGCGGCCGGAGGTGGCTGCCGGCGGTGGTGGCCGGTGGCCGGAGGTGGCTGCCGGCGATGGGAGGGTGGTGGTGGTGGTCTCCAAAAAAAAAAAACTGAAAGTGAAAAAAAAAACCAGTTTCTGGAGTTTTTTTTTTTCTTTTCTGTTTAAAAACTGGTTTTTTAAATTGCAGAAGAAAAAAAATTGGTTACCAGACGCACTTTTTTTTCCAGTTTTCAAAACTGAAAAAAAAACTGGAAAAAGCTGCGTCAAACGCAGTCTTAGATGTAAGCTTCGAGTACCTACGCTCAGAGGAGAAGCTCCGAACTTGTTTAACGTGGATTGCCCGAACCAGATGTATATAGACTGAAAAGTTGATAGAAAGAAAAGAGAAGACTCTTTAGTGTATAAAAAACGTTGGCGAGTTATGTTCTTATGGTAGCAGAGGAGGACTAAACCTGCAAACTCAACTCTAATTAAGATCACAATCAAGGACGTGATTAAAGACAAGAATAATGTGATTGGGATTTATAACATACGCAAAACCTCAGCCAAAGCCAACCAAATAATGAAAAGTTTGACTAAAATAAATCATGTAAAAAATGAGATTTTTAACAAAAAATTCAGACTAAAATTAAAATTTTGGACCACACCACACCAAGCCATGCATGCTCCATCCCAGATCGAGTTGAGCCGGGCAGGGCGGCGTGCACATGTTTTAGTAAAATGGGTCTTAGCCCATGCATACATGCGTAGTGTACTCAGGCTTGTCAGGCTCAGAACACCTAATTTTCAATACATGTATTTATATCTATTTGATGCCAAGGAAAGTGGGTTCGTAGTTACGTGGAGGTGCCACAAAGAATACAGTCTAAGTTAGCTACCATATGTACAAAGTGGGACACAGTGAGGGTGGAGTAAGGGCAAAGAGCAAGTCTTCCCAAACAAGCCGTGAGGAGTGGCAGTGGTGTGGAGACGAGGGCTGAGAACAACAAGGTCGGCAGTTGATAGTCCAAGCTGAGGTCCAAGTCAGGGTCCAATGTCACGGTCGAGTGTTATGTCTAATTGTGTTCTCTCTCTAGAATTCAGTAGCTCTGGATTTTGGAGTGAGAAAGTGCTATACACCAAATGAGAAAGTTTTCTTGAGAAATGAAATCCAAGGTCCTCTATTTATAGGCAAAAGTTTGCCTATGTTATCAGTTGCCACGTGTCATCCCCTGGGAGTGACATATCACCAGGGGTCCTCAAATGCCAGTGTTCTTTTGGACTGTCAGTTCCTAAATTTGTGTTGCCTGCCCCACACAGCGTCACTCTGCCTATCTTAAAAGACTGACCTCACAGCCTCGACATAATCAGAGAATGCCGTTGCCCTAGCCACCGGTCCAGGCCCTTACTGAATCCTATAGGGGTGCGTCGAGAGGCACGGATAGAACCTGACAGCGGTGAGGGAGGGTCCATGTGCCCAACTACCAGGCGGACTAGGCGTGATACCCTCCAAAGACATGTTCCCGTCTCGAAATAACCCGGGGGTCCTCGTCCTGGGGGTGCCAATGATTACCAGTAACGTGAGGGCGACGTGGTCATAGTTCTAGCGTGCCTAATGTTATGAAGTCCCCCCAAGCAAAGATAACTTATGTGGGAGCGAGTTTATCTCGCTACGAAGGGTCCTAATGCCTAAGCACTGCGAGCGAAGCCCCTCAGAATGCTGCACACTTCGGAGAGTGGGTTGAAGCATGTTTCACATCCACGGCGGGGACGCATGGTGTGGTGATTGAATGTGGTGCCCGGGGGCACGTAACATGAGAATTGTGCACAGGCGCGATGCCAATGGCACGGTCAATGAGTATGACGCATGGGCACAGTGCCAACGGTAAGAGATATTAGAGTGTGGCGTACGGGCGCAGTGCCAACGACATTAGACATGAGAGTAATGCACGTGCTCGGTGACGTCTGTCGTAAGATAATATCTGGTGCTACGGGCACATGTTATGAAAGTGGCAGGCACATGGGCGCGGGTGACGACTGTCGTGAGATAATACTAGGTGTCAGGGGCACATATCATAGAAGTGGAGGATGGGCGCGGGTGACAACTGTCGCGAGATAATACTTGGTGGCAAGGGCACATGTCATTGAAGTGGCGCATGGGCGCAAGCGATGATTGTCGTGAGATAATACTTGGTGCCATGGGGCACATATCATAGAAGTGGCACATGGGTGCGGGCGACGACCGTCGCAGGATAATACTTGGTGCCAAGGGCACATATTATGAAAGTGGTGCATGGGCGCGGATGATGACTATCGGGAGATAATACCTGGTGCTAGGGGCACATATCATACAAGTGGCGTATGGGCACAGGCAACGACTGTTGCAGAGACGGTGCGCGACCGTTGGCGACGGGCGGCACAGAGTCATCGCACGGGCAACGTTGGGCATCGAAAAAATGGCATGCGGCCACAAGCGACGGACGTCTCGGAGATGACCCACGGGCCATGACGGGCATCGCAGAGACGGGGCACGACAGCGGGTGACAAGCGACGACGGGCATCATGAAGATGGCGGGCGACAAAGGGCAACAGGCACTGCAGAGTCAGTGTGCGGGCGATAGCGGGCATCGTGGAGACAGAGCGTGACCGTGGGCGACGGGCGTCACTGAGTTAGCTTTTGCATATCGTGGAGACAACATGCGACCGCAGGCGATGGCGGGCATCGTGGAGATGGGGCAGGATCGCAGGCGAGTAATGCCATAGTGTCAGCGTGCAGGCAACAGAGGGCTCCGAGACAGGGCGCAACTGTGGGCAACGGGAGCCGTTGAGTCAGCACTCGACGATGACGGGCGTTACGAAGACGGCGCGTGACAGGCCTTGTAGAGTTGACACGCGGGTGGCAGTGTGCGTCGCGGACACGGCACACGACCTGGACGACGCAGACACCACGCGCGACCGCAGTGGAGGCGGTACAGAGACGGCGTGCGACGAAGAGTACCACAAAGTCAGCGCGCGAGCGATGGCAAGCATTGCAGACGGCGCAAGGTCAAGGTGGAGAACAAGCATTGGGGGAAGGCAAGCCAACCCTATAGGGAAGGCTGAGGCCGACCCTCAAAGGGTGGCCGAGGCTAACCCCCAGGGGAAGGCCAATGCCAACCCCTTAGGTCAACTTGGCAAGGTGCATTAACAGTGGTGTGCGCCGGCCGAGGCGCAATAAGGCATTGCCATAAGTTATGCAAAAATCAATTTCTTAGTGACGAAGTATCGTAGAAACAGTGAAAATGCACATGACTTTAGCGTGCACATTTTGACCGGTTAGAAGCATTGAAAATTGATTGTTGACTGTGTCGACGTGTCGTGCAAAATGAAGCTCCCAGTGGGCACTGTTCAATATTGATTCTCCCAGCAATTTAAATTGAAAGAAACACAAGTTCTCTAGATAAACTTTTGAAGCAATACCAGTATCACCTTTGCAACCTTCGCAACAAACAAGTGAAACTCTGTGATTCTGAGTTCGAGCTTATTGCAAAGACATACATAGGAAAAAGAAGGGATGAACTTCTTTTAAGTTTCTTTTGTTTTCAGTTGCATTTCAGTTTTTCTTTGTAAATTCATCTAGACAACCAAAAGAATATCAAAGTGCAATTAATAACAGAAAAATCTACCAGTAGTCCTATTATGGATGTGTAATTTTTTGTTACGATTGAGCGTATGGACAAATGTAATGTGATTGCTTTTGTTACAATTGAGTTTAAGAGACACAACATTGCAATAGTTTTAGGACTTTGGAGGTAGAAGTAGAGTTCAAATGGTAAAATGTCATACTTAAATGTTTTATAACACTATATTATGAGCTTCTTACATTAGTAATGTTCTTTCTTTCACTTATCTAAATGCATCAGAGTGAAATTTTGAAACAAGTCTAATTTAAGATTATAACTTTAGGAAAGTTAGGTCCCGTAATGCAACTGTCGAATAATTGGTACGTTGTGTCGGGGCTAACTCCTTTGTTTACCATATTCTTTGGTTTATGTTTCTATAATGAAAGCTGAAGCTAAGAGAATGTAGTACAGTCGTCGCTTACTTTGACAGTCTCTACTCTCGTTATGTGGACTTTCCTATTTTAACTTTGTGAGACATTTTGAATTTACTTGCCTTTGTAATAATGACTAAGATTCCTTTTTTCTCTTCCTCTTTCTTAATCAATTTGATTTGAATTCCTTTTTACCATTTGAAATTCAGTAAGTATATAAATTTTATATTTCTCCCTCTTCTATGTCAACATGTCCATTAAAAAATTTTGTTTATATCTTTGTAATTCCATTAATTCTGAAATTTTGCCCAAAATGAGATTTTTAACAAAAGATTCAGACTAAAATTAAAATTTTGTACCGCACCACAACGAGCCGTGCCTGCTCCATCCCAGATCGAGTTGAGCCGGGCAGGGCAGCGCGCGTGTTGTGGTAAAATGGACCTTAGCCCATGCATACATACATAGTGTACCCACGCTTGGCGGGCTCAATACACCTAATTTTCAATACATGTATTTAAATAAGTTCAATAATGATTCTCCCAGCAATCTAAATTGAAAGAAACACAAGTTCTCTAGATAAACTTTTGTAGCAACACCAGCATCACCTTTGCAACCTTCGCAACAAACGAGTGAAACCCTGTGATTATGAGTTCGACCTTATTGCAAAGACAGACAAAGGCAGAAGGGATAAACTTCTTTAAAGTTTATTTTGTTTTCAGTCGCATTTCAGTTTTTCTTTGTGAAGTCCTCTAGACAATCAAAAGAATATCAAAGTGCAACTAATAACAAAAACATCTAGCGGTAGCTTCTACTATGGACAAATTTTGTGTAATTTTTTGTTAAAATTGAGCTTATAGACTCATGTAATGTGATTGCTTTTATTACAATTGTGTTTAAGAGACACAACATTGCAATAGTTTTAGGACTTTAGAGGCAGAAGTGGAGTTCAAATGATAAATGTCATACTCAAATGTTTTATAGCACTTATTACGAGCTTCTTACATTAGTAATGTTGTTTCTTTCGCTTATCTAAATGCATTAGATTGAAAATTTGAAACAAGTCTAATTTAATTTAAGATTATAACTTTAGGAAAGCCAAGTCTTGTAATGCGACTGTTGAATAATTGATACGTTGTGTCGGGGCTAACTCCTTTGTTTACCATTTTCTTTGGTTTAAGTTTCTATAATTTCCCAAATATGAGAATGGTGTATTTATTTAACTTTAAGAGAATGAACTTCAACCGAAATTCACTTTATTTAAGGTTTTATTATAATAAAAGGAATGAAAGGAAGGCACGACATAAGGACAATAGAGAGCAACTAGGTATATATATATTTTTCTCTGGAGTACTGTAGGGATAAATATTAGTAAAAGGAACACACTAAAATCAAGGAGGACAAAAGGAAAACAAATGGAGTTAGAGAAATTCTAGGGATTTATTTGTGAAAAGGATGGAAATGTGTAATCGTAAAGCACCAATGAAAAAGGTAAGAGAGAGAGGGATAAGTTTCAGAAATTTTTTTTTTTTGTGGGGGGGGGGGGAGGAATGGAGAGATAATGGACAAAATTCGAAACTTTTCAACATATATAACAACAATTAGAACTCTTTTTTCATCCGCATTTTCATTCTACTCTAATATCTAACTGTCTATATTTTTATTCTATTTCTGTTGCTCCTTCCGTTTTGTTTTAAATGATGAACTAAATTCTTTTTGATGTGCTTTTTATTATGTGTATCGATTAAGTATACATAATTTTTTGTTAATAGGCTAAGCACTCGCTTATAGTGAGACGGTGGGAATAAAAATGACTAATTTGTCTCATCATTGAATCCATTTAAATCACATAATTTTTCATCATTAAGCAAAGTTTGTCTCGTCGGTATAATGCAAAATGACCCATGCAACTGAGGCATGATGCAAGATGCAAGCCACTGGTATTTTTTTAGCTAGTATTCGACTTATACAGGTGAGAAGTACATGCGACAAATTGGCCTTTTTTGTCCATACATACAGCAATTTTATGCCGGTAGGACAGAGGGCATATAAATCAACAGTTTTCCATTGGAAAATGACCAGTGATTTGTCTCGTCATTGAATCAAGTTGAATCACAAATTTTTTTTGTTAATCATTTAACAAAGTCTGTCTCGTCACTTTGATTTAGAGTGACCCATGCAACTTATGCAAGTTGCACGTAACTAATCTTTTTGTTATTAAGTATTCAACCCATACATGTGACAAATTAGACTTTCTTGTCGGTATATATAGAATTTTATGCCAGTGGGACAAAGGGCATATAAATAAATAAAAAATTCTATGAAAAAATGACTAGTGATTTGTCTCATCATTGAATCCATTTAAACCACTATATATATATATATATATATATATATATATATATATATATATATATATATATATATATATATATATATATATAGGGGGTCGATCCCCATCGACCGGTGGGAAATTTTTTTTCCCACCGAATCTCTACTAATACTAGCGATTGCAAAAAAAAAAAAAAAAATTCACACACAGTTGGGCCACACAGGGTCTGCGATTGGCTTTGGGCCAATCGCAAGAAATACATGCGATTGGCCCAAAGCCAATCGCAAGACTATCTTGCGATTGGCCCAAAGCCAATCGCTGGCCTCACCATTTCTGCCCGAACCATTTCCCTTCGGCAGTAACCCCCCCCCCCCCCCCCCGTGGCCTTCTTCCTCCCTTGGCCCCCACCCCTTGCGGCAGTCCCCCCCCCGGTGGCCTTCTCCCTCCCTGGCCCCCACCCCTTGCGGCAGATTCCCCCCCCCCCCCATGTGGCCTTCTCCCTCCCCTTGGCCCCCACCCCTTGCGGCAGATTCCCCCCCCCCCCCCGGGCCCCCACCCCCCCCCGTGGCCTTCTCCCTCCCTTGGCCCCCACCCCTCTTCGACAGATGGCACATTCCCCTTGGCCCCCACCCCTTCCACGGCTCCCCTGCATTATTTTCAGCCCTTTCCCCCACTTTTCAGTCCTTTCCCCCGGTCCCCCACCCCCACGTGTCATTTCCCCTCACACCCACCCGTATTCTTTCTTCTCTTCCTCCCTCACTTTTCTGTCTATAAAATCCCTCTTCCCCGAATTATTTATTGCACTCTCCTCATTCTCCCTATCTCACTTACATAATCTCCACAACAATACGAGCGAAAAAAATTTACGCTAGAAGATAGGTGGATAACCGCTAGAAGAAGATCGGTGAATTTTTCGTCATTTTTTTCAAGTCAAAACAAGTAAGTATTTTGAATTTTCTTATAATTCAATGTTAATTTTAAATTGTTCTTACCAATTGATTGTTTAAATTGTGTTACGCTTAAATTGTTCTTACCATAGTCTAAAATTCGTGTTTAGGGCGTCAAAATTACGTTTTTACAAATCGGGGTATTACATTCGAAAGATTCGAAAATAGCGATTTTTTAGGGCGTCAAAATTATGATTCTTCACGAATTTATAAAAAATATCTAGAGCTAGATTTTGTCAAAGTGTAGAAAAAATACCCCAGTTATTTTTAAAAGATCTGAATCAGGTAAAAATTTTAGATTTTTCCAAAGACTAGAAAGGCATTAACTGATACGTGCAACCTTGTAACTTCGCAGTGTAACTTAAAATATCAAGCTAGCGCGATTTCGCGCGAAACTTTTTTGAGAACCCTAGGAAGTTGGGAAGTTCCATTCCCCAGGAATTCGGGCCATTCCGAAGCCGGTAGCAATTTTTTGCCGAACGGGCTTTTAAGCGCTCGATCCGGACACCGGTTCGGGATTTTTTGTCAAAAAATCCGTAAAATGCTTTTTAGATCAAGGATGAACTCAGCAACCTTAAAATAGCATCTTAAAGCACTTTCCCTGATGCCAGGGGCATTTTGGTAATTCGCCGCCCGAGAGGGGTATTTTGGTAATTTTGCGCTGTCGACTTGTTCGAACGTCTTTTCAGTCCGTAAATGTAAGCAAACCCTAGCGAATATGGGAAGTTCCATTCCCTAGGAATTCGGGCCATTCCGAAGCCGGTAGTAATTTTTTGCCGAACGGGCTTTTAAGCGCTCGATCCGGACACCGGTTCGGGATTTTTTGACGAAAAATCCGTAAAATCCTTAAAGCATCTTAAAGCACTTTTGATATTTTTCCTGATGCCAGTGGCATTTTGGTAATTTTACGCTGTCAACTTTTTCGAACGTCTTTTCAGTCCGTAAATGTAAACAAACCCTAGCGAAGGCTAGAAAGTTCCATTCCCTAGGAATTCGGTCCATTCCGAAGCCGGTTGCAATTTTTTGCCGAACGGGCTTTTAAGCGCTCGCTCCGGACACCGGTTCGGGATTTTTTGTCAAAAAATCCGTAAAATGCTTTTTAGATCAAGGATGAACTCAGCAACCTTAAAATAGCATCTTAAAGCACTTTTGAGATTTTTCCTGATGCCAGGGGCATTTTGGTAATTCGCCGCCCGAGAGGGGTATTTTGGTAATTTTACGCTGTCAACTTTTTCGAACGTCTTTTCAGTCCGTAAATGTAAGCAAACACTAGCAAAGGATGGGAAATTCCATGCCCTGGGAATTCGGGCCATTCCAAAGCCGGTAGCAATTTTTTGCCGAACTGGCTTTTAAGCGCTCGATCCGGACACCGGTTCGGGATTTTTTGACGAAAAATCCGTAAAATGCTTTCTAGATCAAGGATGAACTCAGCAATCTTGAAATAGCATCTTAAATCACTTTTGAGATTTTTCCCGATGCCAAGGGCATTTTGGTAATTCGCCGCCCGATAGGGGTATTTTGGTAATTTTACGCTGTCAACTTTTTTGAACGTCTTTTCAGTCCGTAAATGTAAGCAAACCCTAGCGAATATGGGAAGTTCCATTCCCTCGGATCTCGGGCCACTCCGAAGGCAGTAGCCATTTTCTTCCGAACGGGCTTTTAAGCGCTCGATCCGGACACCGGTTCGGGATTTTTGACGAAAAATCCGTAAAATACTTTTTAGATTAAGGACGAACTCAGAAACCTTAAAATAGAATCTTAAAGTACTTTGGAGATTTTTTTTGATGCCAGGGGCATTTTGGTAATTCGCCGCCCGAGAGGGTAATTTGGTAATTTTACGCTGTCAACTTTTTCGAACGTCTTTTCAGTCCGTAATGTAAGCAAACCCTAGCGAAGGATGGGAAGTTCCATTCCCTAGGAATTCGGGCCATTCCGAAGCTGGTAGCAATTTTTTGCCGAACGGGCTTTTAAGCGCTCGATCCGGACACCGGTTCGGGATTTTTTGACGAAAAATCCGTAAAATGCTTTTTAGATCAAGGATGAACTCAGCAACCTTAAAATAGCATCTTAAAGCACTTTTGAGATTTTTCCTGATGTCATGGGCATTTTGGTAATTCGCCGCCCGAGAGGGGTATTTTGGTAATTTTACGCTGTCAACTTTTTCGAACGTCTTTTCAGTCCGTAAATGTAAGCAAACCCTAGCGAAGGCTGGGAAGTTCCATTCCCTAGGAATTTGGGTCATTCCGAAGCCGGTAGCAATTTTTTGCCGAACAAACTTTTAAGCGCTTAATCCGGATACCGGTTCGGGATTTTTTGTCGAAAAATCCGTAAAATGCTTTTTAGATCAAGGATGAACTCAGCAACCTTAAAATAGCATCTTAAAGCACTTTTGAGATTTTTCCTGATGCCAGGGGCATTTTGGTAATTCGCCGCCCGAGAGGGGTATTTTGGTAATTTTACGCTGTCAACTTTTTCGAACGTCTTTTCAGTCCGTAAATGTAAGCAAACCCTAGAGAAGGCTGGAAAGTTCCATTCCCTAGGAATTCGGTCCATTCCGAAGCCGGTTGCAATTTTTTGCCGAACGGGCTTTTAAGCGCTCGATCCGGACACCGGTTCGGAATTTTTTTACGAAAAAACCGTAAAATGCTTTTTAGATCAAGGATGAACCCAGCAACCTTAAAATAGCATCTTAAACCACTTTTGAGATTTTTCCTGATGCTAGGGGCATTTTGGTAATTCGTCGCCCGAGAGGGGTATTTTGGTAATTTTACGCTGTCAACTTTTTCGAACGTCTTTTCAGTCCGTAAATGTAAGCAAACCCTAGCGAAGGCTGGGAAGTTCCATTCCCTAGGAATTCGGGCCATTCCAAAGTCGGTAGCAATTTTTTGCCGAACGGGCTTTTAAGCGCTCAATCCGGACATCGATTCGGAATTTTTTTACGAAAAATCCGTAAAATGCTTTTTAGATCAAAGGATGAACTCAGCAACCTTAAAATAGCATCTTAAAGCACTTTTGAGATTTTTCCTGATGCCAGGGGCATTTTGGTAATTTGCCGCCCGAGAGGGGTATTTTGGTAATTTTACGCTGTCAACTTTTTCGAACGTCTTTTCAGTCCGTAAATGTAAGCAAACCCTAGCGAAGGCTGGGAAGTTCCATTCCCTAGGAATTCGGGCCATTCCAAAGTCGGTAGCAATTTTTTGCCGAACGGGCTTTTAAGCGCTCGATCCGAACAACGGTTCGGGATTTTTTGACGAAAAATCCGTAAAATGCTTTTTAGTTCAAGGCTGAACTCAGCAACCTTAAAATAGCATCTTAAAGCACTTTTGAGATTTTTTTTGAAGCTAGTGTCATTTTGGTAATTCGCCGCTTGAGTGGGGTATTTTGGTATTTTTATTCTGTCAACTTTTTCGAACGTCTTTTTACTCCGTAAATGTAAGCAAACCCTAGAGAAGGCTGGAAAGTTCCATTCCCTAGGAATTCGGTCCATTCCGAAGCCGGTTGCAATTTTTTGCCGAACGGGCTTTTAAGCGCTCGATCCGGACACCGGTTCGGGATTTTTTGTCAAAAAATCCGTAAAATGCTTTTTAGATCAAGGATGAACTCAGCAACCTTAAAATAGCATCTTAAAGCACTTTTGAGATTTTTTCTGAAGCCAGGGGCATTTTGGTAATTCGCCGCCCGAGAGGGGTATTTTGGTAATTTTACGCTGTCAACTTTTTCGAACGTCTTTTCAGTCCGTAAATGTAAACAAACCCTAGCGAAGTCTGGGAAGTTTCTTTCCCTAGGAATTTGGGCCATTCCGAAGCCTGTAGCAATTTTTTGCCAAACGGGCTTTTATGCGCTCGATCCGGACACTGGTTCGGAATTTTTTGTCAAAAAATCCGTAAAATTCTTTCTAGATCAAGGATGAACTCAGCAACCTTAAAATAACATCTTAACGCACTTTTGAGATTTTTCTTGATGCCAAGGGAATTTTGGGAATTCGCCTCCGGAGAGGGGTATTTATGTAATTTTACGCTGTCAACTTTTTCGAACGTCTTTTCAGTCCGTAAATGTAAGCAAACACTAGCGAAGGCTGATTTGAAGCCGATTCGCGGGGCGTTGGGGTCATAATGAACCCCGGGCCATTTCGGTAATTTTCCGCTCATCGGTGGCTATTTTCCTTATTTTACATTACACAAATTTTTCGAATGACTTTTAGTTCAGGAAAGGGTGTGAGACACCCGAAAAGTTATTTTAAAGAGCGAATTCAGGAAGATTAAAAGTCGTTTGACAAAAATATTCAGCTTTTCTGATGCCAGGGGGCATTTTGGTAATTCGCACTCCTGAGAGGGGTATTTTCGTTATTTTGCCCCTTTCAGTTTTTCAAATGACTGCTTAGTCCAGAAATGTAAGCAACGCACCTGAAAGGTTGTTTTGAAGCTGATTTGGGGCGTTAGGGTGATAATGAACCTCCAGGGGCATTTCGGTAATTTGCCGCTCATCGGGGGTATTTTGGTAATTTTACATTATCCAATTTTCCAACAATTACGTTTAAATAATTTTTATTCTTCTTTTATTTAATTCTATGACTTGTTGAGAATGATATAATTTTTTTTTTTTAGATTTCAGTATAAATATGGATGCAATTGGAAGAAGCAATTATTGTGAAGGTTCTGATCCACCTTACTTGGGTCAAGTTTTTCAAACACTGGACGAAGTTAAAGCATACTATAGAGCATATTCGAAAACGATGGATTTCGGTATTAGAACTAAGACGACTAGAAAACGGGTGAATACAGATCAAATTTGTGCAAGACTATTTGAGTGTCATAGAGGAGCACCGCATGTACTCCCGGTCTTTCATATCAGTGACGAAGGGACAACAAGACAAAGAAAACGGGACACATTTCCGGGTACCGGCTGCAAGGCCCATGTGTATGCAGTACACCGGAAAAATGAAAACCAATTGGTTGTGACGGGAGTGGAGTGGAGTCATAATCATCAGGTTATGACCCCTAGTAAGATTGGTCAAATTAGCGCGGCTCACAGACAGCTGATCTTTACAATGCCCGGGGCTAAAATTCCATCTTCTAAGATGATGGGAGTTTTCTCAAGCCAGGCCGGGGGGATTGACAGGTTGAGTTTCAACGAAGTACACCTTCGAAATGAACTTCGTTCTCAGAAGAGAGAGTCCTTCGGTAGGAGTGATTCTCAAGCTACACTTGATCTCTTCAAGTGCCTTCAGAGTGAGAATTCTGAATTTTTCTACAGTCTCCAACTGGATGATGAGAACCGCATTAGTACTATATTTTGGGCGGACCCCTGTTCTAGAGCTGCTTACCAAAATTTTGGGGATGTTGTGACGTTTGACACCACATACCGCACCAATAAGTACTCTATGCCTTTTGCTCCGTTCACCAGGGTGAACCACCACTATCAGTCAATCTCGTTTGGCTTTGCCCTGCTTAGGGATGAGACGGATGAGTCATTTACGTGGTTATTTGAAACGTGGCTTCAAGCAATGTATCATATTCCTCCAAAGACCATCATCACCGACCAAGATCTGGCAATGAAAAATGTAATCGCTAAGGTCCTTCCAGATACTGACCATGGACTGTGCACGTGGCACATAAGCAACAAATATCCCGAACGGCTTCACAATGTATATGCAAACCATCCGGAATTCAAGACTGACTTTAATACATGTGTGAAGAAATCGTTGACGGTAGACGTGTTCGAGGAGAGGTGGGCCACGTTAATGGATGACTACTATTTGCACAGTCATGCCTGGTTACAATCGTTGTATGCGATCAAGACACAGTGGGTCGGTGCCTACACCAAGAAGTTTTTTACAGCCGGAATGACTACGACCTTGAGAAGCGAAGCTATGAATTCATTCTTTGATGGTTACGTAAGCCAGTCTTCAAGTATAGTGGAGTTCGTACTAGAGATGCAGAAAGCCGTTGATAGGCAATTGTACCGTGAGAGAGAAGCCGACGCGGCTACAGTAAACCACCTGAAAGGCTAATTTGAAGCCGATTCGCGGGGAGTTGGGGTTGCTAAAGGTGAAAACTTAATTAGATAGTTTTTCACAAATTTATAAAAAATAGCTAGAGCTAGATTTTGCGAAAGTGCAAAAAAGAGACCCTGGTTATTTCTAAAAGATACGTATCAGGTAAAAATTTCAGATTTTTCCAAAGACTGGAAAGGGGTTAACTGATACGCGCAACCTTGTAACTTCGCAGTGTAATTTAAAATATCAAGCTAGCGCGATTTCGCGCGAAACTTTTTTGAGAACCCTAGGATGTTGGGAAGTTCCATTCCCTAAGAATTCGGGCCATTCTGAACCTGGTAGCTATTTTTTGCCCAACGGGCTTTTAAGCGCTCGTTCCGGATTCGGGTTCGGGAATTTTGGACGAAAAATCCGTAACATACTTTTTAGATCGAGTATAAACTCAGAGAGCTTAAAATAGTAACTTAAAGCACTTTTGATATTTTTCCTGATGCCATGGGCATTTTGTTAATTCGCCGCCCGAGAGGGGTAGTTTGGTAATTTTATGGTGTCAACTTTTCAAATGACTTTTCAGTCCGTAAATGTAAGCAAAGCACCTGAAAGGCTGATTTGAAGCAGATTCGCGGGGCGTTGGGGTCGCTAAAGGTGAAAACTTAATTAGACAGTTTTTCGCGAATTTATAAAAAATAGCTAGAGCTAGATTTTGCGAAAGTGCAAAAAAGAGACCCTAGTTATTTCTAAAAGATACGTATCAGGTAAAAATTTAAGATTTTTCCAAATATTGGAAAGAGGTTAACTGGAATGCGCAACCTTGTAACTTCGCAGTGTAATTTAAAATATCAAGCTAGTGCGATTTCGCGCGAAACTTTTGAGAACCCTAGGATGTTGGGAAGTTCCATTCCCCAGGAATTCGGGCCATTCCGAAGCCGGTAGCAATTTTTTGCCGAACGGGCTTTTAAACGCTCGATCCGAACACCGGTTCGGGATTTTTGGACGAAAAATCCGTAAAATACTTTTTAGATCAAGAATGAACTCAGGAAGCTTAAAATAGCATCGTAAAGCACTTTTGAGATTTTTCCTGATGCCAGGGGCATTTTGGTAATTCGCTGCCCGAGAGGTGTATTTTGGTAATTTTACGGTGTCAACTTTTTCAAACGACTTTTCAGTCCGTAAATGTAAGCATACCACCTGAAAGGCTGATTTGAAGCCGATTCGCGGGGCGTTGGGGTCATAATGAACCCCGGGCCATTTCGGTAATTTGCCGCTCATCGGGGGCTGTTTTCCTAATTTTACATTACACAAATTTTCCGAATGACTTTTAGTGCAGGGTAGGGTGTGGGACACCCGAAAAATTATTTTAAAGTTGTGACTTCGAGGAGCTTAAAAGTCGTTTGGAAAAACTATTCAGCTTTTCTGATGCCATGGGGTATTTTGCTAATTCGCATTCCCGAGAGGGGTATTTTCGTTATTTTGCCCCTTTCAGTTTTTCAAATGACTGCTTAGTCCAGAAATGTAAGCAAAGCACCTGAAAGGTTGTTTTGAAGCTGATTTGGGGCGTTAGGGTGATAATGAACCCCCGGGGGCATTTCGGTAATTTGCCGCTCATCGGGGGCTATTTTGGTAATTTTACATTATTCAAATTTTCCAACAATTACGTTTAAATAATTTTTATTCTTCTTTTATTTAATTCTATGACTTGTTGAGAATGATATAATTTTTATTTTATAGATTTCAGTATAAATATGGATGCAACTGGAGGAAGCAATTTTTGTGAAGGTTCTGATCCACCTTACTTGGGTCAAGTTTTTCAAACACTGGACGAAGTTGAAGCATACTACAGAGCATATTCGAAAACGATGGATTTCGGTATTAGAACTAAGACGACTAGAAAACGGGTGAATACAGATCAAATTTGTGCAAGACTATTTGAGTGTCATAGAGGAGCACCGCATGTACCCCCGGTCATTCAGATCAGTGACGAAGGGACAACAAGACAAAGAAAACGCGGCACATTTCCAGGTACCGGCTGCAAGGCCCATGTGTATGCAGTACACCGGAAAAATGAAAACCATTGGGTTGTGACGGGAGTGGAGTTGAGTCATAATCATCAGTTGATGACCCCTAGTAAGATTGGTCAAATTCATCAACACCGAGAAATTAGCGCGGCACACAGACAACTGATTTTTACAATGGCCGAGGCTAAAATTCCACCTTCTAAGATGATGGGGGTTTTCTCAAGCCAGGCTGGGGGGATTGACAAGTTGAGTTTCAACGAAATAGACCTTCGAAATGAACTTCGTGCTCAGAAGAGAGAGTCTTTCGGTAGGAATGATTCTCAAGCTACACTTGATCTCTTCAGGTGCCTTTAGAGTGAGAATTCTGGATTTTTCTACAGTCTCCAACTGGATGATGAGAACCGCATTAGTACTATATTTTGGGCGAACCCCCGTTCTAGAGCTACTTACCAAAATTTTGGGGATGTTGTGTCATTTGACACCACATACCGCACCAATAAGTACTCTATGCCTTTTGCTCCGTTCAGCGGGGTGAACCACCACTATCAGTCAATCTCGTTTGGCTTTGCCCTGCTTAGGGATGAGACGGAGGAGTCATTTACGTGGTTATTTGAAACGTGGCTTCAAGTAATGTATCATATTCCTCCAAAGACCATCATCACCGACCAAGATCTGGCAATGAAAAATGCAATCGCTAAGGTCCTTCCAGATACTCACCATGGCCTGTGCACGTGGCACATAAGCAACAAATATCCCGAACGGCTTCACCATGTATATGCAAACCATCCAGAATTCAAGACTGACTTTAATACATGTGTGAGGAAATCGTTGACGGTAGACGTGTTCGAGTAGAGGTGGGCCACGTTAATGGATGACTACTATTTGCACAATCATGACTGGTTACAATCGTAGTATGCGATCAAGACACAGTGGGTCGGTGCCTACACCAAGAAGTTTTTTGCAGCCGGAATGACTACGACCTCGAGAAGCGAAGCTATGAATTCATTCTTTGATGGGTACGTAAGCCAGTCTTCAAGTATAGTTCGTACTAGAGATGCAGAAAGCCGTTGATAGGCAATTGTACCGTGAGAGAGAAGCCGGCGCGGCTACAGTTTACAAAGAAAGAGCCATACTACTCTTTTCATCTTTGGAGGTTCATGCGGCTCAAGTCTATACCAAGGAAATGTTTAGACAATTTCAAAATGAACTACTAAAGTCGAATCAATATGGCATGACAAAGTTGCACGAGTATTCCACCAGAGATCTCAAGGTTTATGCTTTGAAAAACGTGACGAATTTTGCCAATCCGTTCTCTTCGTCGAATCCGAAGAACAGAAGACATTTTACTGTGGCTAAAGGTATGGAGACCGGGTTGGGAAATGGCACCTGTCAATTAGTTGAGCATAAATGTATACTTTGTCGACATGCGTTGAGGGTTTTGAGCTCCAAGAATGCTCGTGAAATCCCTCCACAGTATATCAAATCAATATGGCATAAATGTATAAATGTATATCGAATCAATTATACTTTGTCGACATGCGTTGAGGGTTTTGAGCTCCAAGAATGCTCGTGAAATCCCTCCAAGGAAATGTTTAGACAATTTCAAAATGAACTACTAAAGTCGAATCAATATGGCATGACAAAGTTGCACGAGTATTCCACCAGAGATCTCAAGGTTTGTGCTTTGACAAACGTGACGAATTTCGCCAATCCGTGCTCTTCATCGACTCCGAGGAACAGAAGACATTTTACCGTGGCTAAATGTATGGACACCGGGTTGGTAAATTGCAATTGTCAATTGTTTGAGCATAAAGGTATACTTTGTCGACACGCGTTGAGGGTTTTGAGCTCCAAGAATGCTCGTGAAATCCCTCCACAGTATATCTTGGAACGGTGGACGAAGGAAGCCAATAGAGTCCACGGTCACATTCCTTACATGCCCAATGTTTCGGTCGATTTCGAGCAATCCGAGCCGCTCCGAGATAATCACCTTTGTAACATCATGCACGGTTTATCATTGGATGCAGCGTCAACATTTGATGGGTACAGGTATCAAGTTGAAGCAGCCGCACGGGATAAGGCTAAGCTTGTGGAGTTTAGGATGGCTGATCCAGAAAGACGGGACACTCTGACTACTCGGACGACTCCAGCCGGTAGATTCAATCGAGCCAAACAGCCAGTCATTGACGGCACTAGCATGCAAGGTGAGGAGGACGACATTTATGATCCAATTATTTCTCAAACAAAAGGGCGAAAACGAGCAATACGTATGAAGAATCTGATTGAAGAAGCAACGGGTCAAAAAAATTACGAAAGTGTGCGTTGTGTAATAAGATGACTAATCATGACAAGAGAAACCATTATAAAGTGTTAGGTATCGAACCTGGCAGTATGGTCGAGGAGGACGATGATGATGAAGAGTGTTAGGGTTAATGTTTCAGTTGTATAACGAATAACTTTTATAATGTTTAAATTTGTGATTTGGTTTGTTGAATCTTTAATTTGTGATTTGGTTTGTGGATTATTGATATTTTTGGAAGGGCCTATTCGTGCCGTCAATACTTCCGACAAATCTTGTAAATTTTTTTGTTCATTGCACCTCAGGCACGCTAGTTAGCCCATTTGTAAGAATTTTGGCGAAAAACGAGACACGTTATTTGTTGGGTTTGTGTATGAAAGGCCTATTCGGGCACACTTTATGGCCCAATTCATAGCTTCCAAAAAATCTCGTAATTTTTTTTGTCACTTTTTTTTCGCTCATTGCACCTCAGGCACGCTAGTTAGCCCATTCGTAAGAATTTATGAGAAAAACGAGACACGTTATTTTTTGGGTTTTCTTATGAAAGGTCTATTCGGGTACACTTTAGGGCCCAATTCATAGCTTCCGAAAAATCTTGTAATTTTTTTTTGTCACTTTTTTTCGCTCATTGCACCTTAGGCATGCTAGTTAGCCCATTCGTAAGAATTTTGGCGAAAAACGAGACATGTTATTTTTTGGGTTTTCCTATGAAAGGCCTATTCGGGCACACTTTAGGGCCCAATTCATAGCTTCCGAAAAATCTTGTAATTTTTTTTGTCACTTTTTTTCGCTCATTGCACCTCAGGCACGCTAGTTAGCCCATTCGTAAGAATTTCGGCGAAAAACGAGACACGTTATTTTTTGGGTTTTCCTATAAAATGCCTATTCGAGCACACTTTAGGGCCCAATTTATAGTTTCCGAAAAATCTTGTAATTTTTTTGTCACTTTTTTTTCACTCATTGCACTTCAGGCACGCTAGTTAGCCCATTCGTAAGAATTTTGGCGAAAAACGAGACACGTTATTTTTTGGGTTTTCCTATGAAAGGCCTATTCGCGCACACTTTATCGCCCAATTCATAACTTCCGAAAAATCTTGTAATTTTTTTTGTCATTTCTTTTTTGCTCATTGCCCCTTATGCACGCTAATAGGCCATTTATATGAATTTCGGCGAAAATCGAGACAAATAATTTTTTTGGTTTTCCTATAATGTATTAATATTCGCGCACACTTTATCGCCAAATTCATAGCTTGCGAAAAATTATGTACATTTTTTTAAGGGGTTCTTTGCTCATTGCACCTTAGCCACTCTAGTTAGGATAATGGTAATGAAGGCGTCTAGCTTCATTCTTTTTCAGCTCCCAGGCTATCCTATACCTAAACGTCAAGGCAGCCTTCCTAGTCCACGACGTATATTTGAGCACCTCCGAGCGAGCAATGTAGTCCATGTACTTGAGGACGTAAATCCCGCAATCGTGACTGTTATATTGCTTTGGTCGGTCTTGTATCATCACGACCGTCCAAGGCTCTACCGTCGAATTCCTGGTGATGGATTCCCCCGAATAATCTCGGCACGCTAGCGAGAAGATAGTAGTCTGCATCCAACAATAAAAAAGGTCATCAAGCCTATGTTACAATAAGAATATACTATGAGCCAAGGTCAACCGATAAAAACTAACCACTGCAGTGATGTACTCGCTGTATATCTGTGCCAGCGACCGCCCAGGAGAGTCCTCCCTTAGGCTATCGTATATGTTGACCGCTCTGTTCGCTGGATGGAGAACTAATAGGAACCAGTGGTGTTCATGATGGCAAGGTATCATGATAAGGTTCGCATGAGCAGCGTGACATTGATAGTCTGCGTTCAACAGGGCTAACACGTTTCCAGCTGGTTTCCACTTACCCATGCCTGCCCCTCGCCTCCTCCATTCTGTGAACTCCCTCATGCTGGTCACCATTAATGTGACAAGATAAGTGGGATACATGTTAAGCTTCAAATCTTCGCACTGGTTATAACGTAGCTCTCTAATCCGGAGCAGATCTATATAAGCGTTCATGACAAAATTTGAAATATATGTCTCCGGTGCCAACATTCTCACATCCTCGTGACTTAGAAATGTTTCAAGAGGAAAGTCTGAGGTATCGACAGGCTCAGGCTCGAAGTAGTGCCGGTCGATCCAATCTCGCTTCCACTGATTCAATGGCTTTGTTGCTTGTCCTTTATCCGACCGGATGCTTGGGCGCGAGGCCTGGATTCCTACTTGGGTCACCTGACTCTGGCACTGAGAGTCGTACATGTCAGGAGGCAAGCGACTAGAAGGCTCCCAAAATTCCTTCTTGGGTAAAGACGAGTCAGGAGGCAAGCGACTAGACAGCTCCCACACCACACTCTGGGGCACAGAGTCGTACGCATTAGGAGGCAAGCGACTAGACGGCTCCCACACCTGACTCTGGGGCTGAGAGCCGTTACGCGTCAGGAGGCAAGCGACTAGACAACTCCCCTTGGTAACCCCGGTACGCAAGACTAAAGTTGTGAAGATCAGTCTTGTACCTCTCAATGGAGCTCTTGAGACTGTCAGGCGCATGCGCGACATACCAGTCAAACCGCTCGAGCTGCTTGAACTCCTCAGTGCCCTGGTCAACCTAAAAAACATGCATAGAAAAATCACCGTCATCATTTCAGGCATGGTCGAGAAGGTGCGCAAATAAATATTGAAACAACACTAGGTTGACTTACAATGCTCAATGCCCAGAACTGGTCATAGACCTCACGTGGCGCGTACGATGTCTTCCTCACTTGGGAAGGGCGATTCACCCTCGTGCGCGTCACCTTGAGAAACCATTGCAGGTACTCCTCAGTACTGGTGCCGTCGTCCTTGAGCGATACAAGGCTACCATACGTTTCTTGCCAAGTATTCCACTGTTGCACCTCGTCGCTCAGCAAATTCAAGGCATCAGGCACCTCAAAATTCGGACCTCGACCGCTCCTGTATGGCCGCATGTCTACAGCGGGTTTTGGTATCCCTTGTAGACAGCCAGCTTGTTTCATAGCTCGATCGGGCATCTGAAACTCACATACTTCGAAATGAATAAGTGGCACCCGAACCAAACCTGCCAGCACGTACGACACCGGAAGTTGCCAACACGACTCATCCAACCGATGCATCACCTTCCCATATGGCTGCCACGTCACCTGGGATGCATCCATCATATCTAGTTCCCCCCGATAGAACATTAGATGGTGGTGAGGGTCTACCCGTCTCCTCCGTTTGGTCGTAGGCCCCCAGGCCCACACCCTAGGCCACGTCTCATCGAAATCAGCTACGGGCTGTGGACGACCCGTGGGTAGCCTCTCGTAAGACCAAACCTGTGAATGCAAACATTATATGGAATTAGTTATTAATCACGAATATATTGACACGTCAACCAAGAATATAAATGCTCAAACCTGTAACAGAGTGATGCAGGCGGCAATGGACTTGGCACCCTTTCTCGTAGCTTTGTGCAATGCTCGATATAGGTGCGCAAGGACAGCTGAACCCCACGAATACGAGTATACCTCCTCAAGATCCTCCAAGAACACCAAATACTTCGGATGCACCGTGTTTGTTTTTTACGTCGGAAGTAATATAGATCCAATAATATACAAAAGGAATGCCTTCGTATACATAGAAAAATCATGAGGAGTGTATTCATCCGGTAGCTCGCCGTACTGCTCTCTCAGCCATTTAAGTTTTATGCCGTTGGTTGTAAGAGCTTCCCTCGGAATTCCCGGAAAATACTGCCTAGCCATCTTCGCTATGGATGCAGACGTTTTACTCGAAGTAATGGGTCTACCGTGACATGGGATTCCAAGTATAAATCCAACGTCCTCTAATGTAATAGTCATTTCACCAAACCGGAAGTGAAATGAGTTCGTCTCGCCCCTCCATCGTTCAACTAGAGCAGATATAAGGCAATCGTCGTGCCGAGACCAAATCCCGCAATCGGTGAACACCGTCAAATTTTGACTGTGTAATAGTTGTATTTGTTCCTCGTTCAGTACCCACTCGTCGAGGTGACTTGTGCTTTGAAATGTTTCCAAAACACCCCTATCGACACCGTCAAATACGTGCCTCGCGACGTGGTCATCGTCATCGTATAGGATTGATGTATCATGAGGTCCAGGGTTGAAATCCATATCTGTAAGAACAAAATATAATCGTAAACCAACTTAGCGTCCATAATATTTACATTCCAAAACTGTAACTGAATCGTTAACCTAGCTTACCAACGCAATAGCAATAGTCATTAAATCATTATTTTAATGTATTAAAACCATTCCTCACTTCCCACCACTCCGAACGCTTAATAACGCTAGTTCCCTAAAATTTAGCGCCAACGTGGTTATTTAGCAATACACCCCCGATGGCCGCTGCACCCCCAACGCCTCAAAATCGCTTTTAAACCACTTTTTAAATGCATTACATCAATTATATACCAAATATTTCCTCAGAATATTTTAAGGGGAAAAGTTACCAAAACACCCCCAACTTATGCAAAATACCCTGTCGCAGTCATCGCCCCAACAAACCTCTTATCAAAACTTTAAAATAACTTTTTGGGTCTCTCACACCCTTTCCTGAACTAAAAGTCATTCGGAAAATTTGTGTAATGTAAAATTAGGAAAATAGCCCCCGATGAGCGGCAAATTACCGAAATGGCCCAGGGTTCATTATGACCCCAACGCCCCGCGAATCGGCTTCAAATCAGCCTTTCAGGTCGTTTGCTTACATTTACGGACTGAAAAGTCGTTTGAAAAACCTGACAGGGGAAAATTACCAGAATACCCCTCTCGGGGAGACAAATTACCAAAATGCCCATGGCATCAGGAAAAATCTCAAAAGTGCTTTAAGATGCTATTTTAAGCTTCCTGAGTTCATTCTTGATCTAAAAAGTATTTTAGGGATTTTTCGTCCAAAAATCCCGAACCGGTGTCCGGATCAAGCGCTTAAAAACCCGTTCGGCAAAAAATTGCTACCGGCTTCGGAATGGCCTGAAGTCCTGGGGAATGGAACTTCCCAACATCCTAGGGTTCTCAAAAAAGTTTCGCGCGAAATCGCGCTAGCTTGATATTTTAAATTACACTGCGAAGTTACAAGGTTGCGCGTATCAGTTAACCCCTTTCCAGTCTTTGGAAAAATCTGAAATTTTTACCTGATACGTATCTTTTAGAAATAACTAGGGTCTCTTTTTTGTACTTTTGCAAAATCTAGCTCTAGCTATTTTTTATAAATTCGTGAAAACTGTCTTATTAAGTTTTCACTTTTAGCGAACCCAACGCCCCGCAAATCGGCTTCAAATAAGCCTTTCAGGTGCTTTGCTTACATTTATGGACTGAAAAATCATTTGAAAAGTTGACACCGTAAAATTACCAAAATACCTCTCTCGGGCGGTGAATTACCAAAATGCCGCTGGCATCAGGAAAAATCTCAAAAGTGCTTTAAGATGCTATTTTAAGCTTCCTGAGTTCATTCTTGATCTAAAAAGTATTTTACGGATTTTTCGTCCAAAAATCCCGAACCGGTGTCCGGATCGAGCGCTTAAAAGCTCGTTCGGCAAAACAATTGCTACCGGCTTCGGAATGGCCTGAATTCCTGGGAAATGAAACTTCCCAACATCCTAGGGTTCTCAAAAAATTTATGCGAAATCGCGCTAGCTTGTTATTTTAAATTACACTGCGAAGTTACAAGGTTGCGCGTATCAGTTAACCCCTTTCCATTCTTTGGAAAAATCCAAAATTTTTACCTGATACGTATCTTTTAGAAATAAGCAGGGTCTTTTTTGCACTTTCGCAGAATCTAGCTCTAGCTATTTTTTATAAATTCATGAAAAACTGTCTAATTAAAATTTCACCTTTAGCGACTCCAACGCCCCGCGAATGGGCTTCAAATCAGCCTTTCAGGTGCTTTGCTTACATTAACGAACTGAATAGTCATTTGAAAAAGTTTACACCGTAAAATTATCAAAATACCCCTCTCGGGCGACGAATTACCAAAATGCCCCTGGCATAAGGAAAAATCTCAAAAGTGCTTTAAGATGCTATTTTAAGCTTCCTGAGTTCTTTCTTGATCTAAAAGTATTTTTCGGATTTTTTGTCCAAAAATCCCGAACTGGTGTCCGGATCGAGCGCTTAAAAGCCCGTTCGGCAAAAAATTGCTACCGGCTTCGGAATGGCCCGAATTCCTGGGGAATGGAACTTCCCAACATCCTAGGGTTCTCAAAAAAGTTTCGCGCGAAATTGCGCTAGCTTGATATTTTAAAATACACTGCGAAGTTACAAGGTTGCGCGTATCAGTTAACCCCTTTCCAGTCTTTGAAAAAATCTGAAATTTTTACCTGATATGTATCTTTTAGAAATAACCAGGGTCTCTTTTTTGCACTTTCGCAAAATCTAGCTCTAGCTATATTTTTATAAATTTGTGAAAAACTGTCTAATTAAGTTTTCACCTTTAGCGACCCCAACGCCCCGCGAATCGGCTTTAAATCAGCCTTTCAGGTGGTTTGCTTACATTTACGGACTGAAAAGTCGTTTGAAAAAGTTGACACCGTAAAATTACCAAAATACTCGGGCGGTGAATTACAAAAATGCCGCTGGCATCAGGAAAAATCTCAAAAGTGCTTTAAGATGCTATTTTAAGCTTCCTGAGTTCATTCTTGATCTAAAAAGTATTTTACGAATCCAAAAATCTCGAACCGGTGTCCGGATCGAGCGCTTAAAAGCTCGTTCGGCAAAAAATTGCTACTAGCTTCGAAATGGCCCGAATTCCCGGGGAATGGAACTTGCCAACATCCTAGGGTTCTCAAAAAAGTTTCCCGCGAAATCGCGCTAGCTTGATATTTTAAAATACACTGCGAAGTTACAAGGTTACGCGTATCAGTTAACCACTTTCCAGTTTTTGGAAAAATCTGAAATTTTTACCTGATACGTATCTTTTAGAAATAACCAGGGTCTTTTTTTTGCACTTTCGCAAAATCTAGCTCTAGCTATTTTTTATAAATTCGTGAAAAACTGTCTAATTAAGTTTTCACCTTTAGCGACCCCAACGCCCCGCGAATCGGCTTCAAATAAGCCTTTCAGGTGCTTTGCTTACATTTACGGACTGAAAAATCATTTGAAAAGTTGACACCGTAAAATTACCAAAATACATGTTAGGTAGCACGGACATGAACACCCCGTCTGATCGACACTGACACCGAAATGTCACCTTAAGGCTTTATACTTGTGGACACTTCTTCAAGAGGTGTCCGGCACCTCTTCAAGGGGTGTCTGGCATGGTGTCCAGAAATAAAAAAATAAATCAATATCTTCGGACACCGCTGAGAGGTGTCGGACACCGCTGAGAGGTGTCGGACATCATATCGACACCCTATATGAGGTGTCGGTGCTTTCTAGGATATCTGTAATTTAGTTGTAATTGTTAGACTTCTTTATATCAATTTTCATTCTTTATATAATTTTGTTAACTGTGCATTGAGCATTTGAGAATTGAGAATTGAGATTGTTGACTGTGCATTGAGAATTTGAGAATTGAGATTATTGACGGAGGATGAGACCTAATTGGGTTGAGATATTTGTTTGATAGCGTGGACACAGCGTCCGATCGACACTGACGCCGAAATGTCACTCTTCAAGAAGTGTTCGGCATCTCTTTTAAATTGCGACGAAGTTTCAGCATTCGTTGAGTAAGTTAATGTCTTAATTAAAAAAATTGTTGTACATAATTGAAAATGTGTGATAAGCGAGTCAACTATATTAGTTTGAAGTGAGTTCGATGCGGAATCTTTAATCACTGATCTCATTGTACTTGAAATTCATCGAAAACACAATTTGTACAGTGGTTCAGAAGACGTGTAAGTCTTTAACGAAATTATATTATATGTTATATATAGTTATGTGGTCAACTAGTACACTGCTTTATCCTTAATTTTTACCGTCATCTATAATAGGTTCAGTCCATGGATAGACCAGTAGCCTCCTGTTTGAAATTACTAGCTCAAGGCCCTAAAAAACAAGCATCCTGTCATGGAGGCTATATCATCAATGGGTTTAGGTTTAACGTAAAGGATGATGACCGAACAAAACAAATCCAAAACAGTGGAGTCTTGGTCAACAGCGACTGTTATGACGATATTTGCATGGACTTTTATGGAGAGTTAGATGAGATTGTTGAGCTAGCATATTTGGGTTCCGAAAATTTCCTGGTAGTGTTCAAGTGTACATGGTTCGATGTCACATGTAGTAGAGGAATCCGTGTTAGCTCTCAAGGGATTATAGATGTGAATGTCAAGTCAAGACTTGCATCAGATGAGCAGTTTGTGTTTGCTAGTCAAGCTGCACAAGTCTTTTACGCGGAGGACATCGCAAATCTCAAATCTCATTGGTATACCGTTATCAAGTCCAAGAAATTTCCCGTGACATATGAAAGTGAGCTAGACACCTTTCAAGCTGACCAACCACCTGTCTTGTTACCTGTTGAGGTGAACAAAGAGGAGGACGATCTTCATCTTCCAACAACACTTCATGTAGGAGAAGAAGTCGTAGATGATGATGCGGAAGACGTGGAAATTGTTGAAGATGATGTGACTGAGTCTACTGACGAAGAGGATGAATTAGAAGATGAAGATGACGACGAGTCCCATGAAGAAGAGGATGACGAGTCCCATGAAGAAGAGGATGACGAGTCTAGCGATGAAGATGATGATGATTCCCAAAATGAAAATGATTGACTTCTAATGTTGTAACATCACGGAAAAAATGTAGTAACGTTTTAGTATTTGGTTCATATCGTGTTTTTATACTCGGTTCATATATATAGTGCTGATGATATTTTATACCAAATTATTATTTTTAATGTGTTAATTTCTTTGCAATTTATCTATACGAAGTCAGTTCTGGATAGAATACAGGATATTCGTGGTTGGGGTGGACGCCGAGCTTCCTCCTCCCTGGTGGGTCCCACCTCGTCATTGCCCACTGATGACGAGGCACAAAGTGCTCACGTACAGCAGACGGGCCCCAGCTCCAGCTCCAGCCCCAGTCGTCGCCCCAGCCGAATGTCGATTCCTCCCACATGCGCGTTGATTCTCCTTCTTCTGTGGGTTCTACCTCAGGTATAGTTGATAACGGTATTTTGTCAATTTTTTCTAGTGTTATATTTAAATTATATTTGAATTGTATTAATGTCAATTGTTTGTAGGATCTCGACGAGGCCGTGGCCAGACACGCGGCGTATGCATCGACCCCCAGCGTAAACATAGAGTTACGCTCACCCAGGAGGGCCAGTAACTAAAAACAATCACATCATACCTTATATTAAAATTTTTGGGTTTCCTAATTTATATTTGAACTGTACTAGTGTATTTATTTACTTCTGGCAGGATCCTGGAGAATCAGGCGAGGACGAAGATCAGCGTTCTTGTGAAGGGCCGATTCTTAGAGCCACGATTGTACTGGAAGGACTGGGATGCTGGGACGAGGGAGTCCCTATGGGAGGAGTGGCTAGTACGGTGAACAATTTTTTTTTTTGCAATAGTATTTGTTTAATTAGAATTTAGAATTTAAATTAATTTGTGTAATTGGATGCCTTATAGGAGGGGTTCACGTTTGACTTGCTTGATCAGCAAGTGCTGGGGCATCATGCCTTTTTTGCACATATCGGCAATAATTACCGTCGATGGCTGCATGACGCATGGGACCGGACGAAGAAGATGCTGCTCGAGGGAGCCCTGATGACGGAGTTGAAGAAATATCCCCCACATTGGATATCTCCGACTGTATGGGGGCAGATGATTGATCGGTGGGTTATGGATCCAGGCTAGGACGCTAAGAATAAGAGCGAGGCCGAGAACAGACGTGAGAAAGATCCAACGCACACGGGGGGTCGGTGGCACCCGGTCCTGGAGGAGGATGAGGTCATAGCTCTGATGTATAATCAGACGTACGTGAGGAAGAATGACAAGGACGAGGTGCACCGGGCGGGGGACTATGTATTAGATATTTCCCGGCGAATCGATTTAAGTTCAAGTCAATTTGTTTAATTTGTTAAATTTTTGTCTTTTTATTCAATAATTGTTGCGTTAATGCTCTAACATATCTTTAAATCACTGTTTTTACAAGTCTCGTATGAACAACTTAGGGAGTCCAAGCAGCAGTCCGGACAGCCATCAGCGTCCACAAGTACGGGTACAAGTACTGCGGCATTGAAGTAATGGATGGATACACCAGAGGTCGTCAATTGGCCAAAAGGCCGCATACGCGACCTGCCTAACAAGACTGCACGTGTTGTAATAGGAGCGTCCCCACCCCCCGTTGCCCCTCCACAAACACCGGCTGCGCAGCGTCTGATGGACGAGGAGGAGATTCACCGCATTGTTACGGTGGTGTTCAAGATGATCAGGGAGCAGGATCAGCAGGGCACTGCTGCTGGACATGCCGAGCCGGCTCCGAATTAGCAGAATCTAGATCTGAGACTCGACAACCCCGGATGAGCCCCCTCTCGTGCCCTCCCAGCTTGTACTCCCATCCCGCTCTTGTGCCCTCCTAGCTTGTACTTTTTTCCCCTCCCCTAACCGATTGTATTAGGCTCCCGGCTTGTACATTTTATTTTTCATTATAGTAAACATTTTTTAAAGTTATATATAGTTGTTTTGTGTCTGTTGTATGGTTAAATAATTGATGATCGATCAGCAATTATTTAACCCTAATGTGCATTTGGGGATTATGCCTTGTTGTTGAGACTTGAATTTGATTAGAGGTTTGGGCATTAAAAAAATAAAAAAATATATTTAAAAAAATTGACTTTTAGTGACGAATTCATTCCGTCGCTAAAAGTCTTTCCTAAATCTCAACTTTTAATGACGGAATATTCTATCGTTAAAAATGGTATTTAGCGACGGATATTCTGTCGCTTAAAAGTTTATTCCGTCGTTAAATATTTACCGAATAAATTATTTAAAAAAATTAAATTAAAAAAGAAAAATACTATTAGCGATGGAAATTCCGTCGCTAATGTATAAAGAATCCCATCGCTGAAAGTCCAATATTAGACGACGAATTTTTTAATTCCATCGTAAAACTTTTAGCGACGGATTTTCCATCTCCAAAAGCCTTATTTCTTGTAATGTGCAACTGAACCTTGCGGGCTAGATTGCCCTGATGCTGGAATAGGACAATCTCTGATATGGTGACCCTTTTGGCCATACCCGGAGCATGCTCTCGTATCCCAATGGCAACTCTGACTTCCATGCCGCTTATTGCACCTCTGATAAATAGGATCAGAACCTGTAGATGGAGGCCTCTGAAGAAAGTTCTGACTAGAACCCGTACTCAAATTATCCTGAGCATGACCTTACCTTTGACCGTGGCCCCTCTGACCAACAATAATCGAGGAAGATGTTTGTCTTCGCTTCCCATCACTTTGTGCCATGTGTGACTGGGATAACTCTGGTCAGTTTCTCTTGCCTACCTTGGCATTTTTCCTCTCTCTGTAGTCTCTTGCCTCAGCTTCGATAGTCTTCGCAATGTTAACGCACTGAACGTAAGTATCAAGTGGAACTGGAACAATGCGCTGCCTAATACTAGGCTTGAGACCCCAAGTGAACATCTGCACTCTATCCTTTTCATTAGCCACCAGTTGCTTACCATAATGAGATAGTCATGTAAACTTTACCTCGTACTCAGTGACACTCATTCTCCCCCTGCCTCAAGTTAAGAAAATCACGATACATCTGTTCTTTTACACTCCTTAGAAAGTAGCGGTCGAAGAACAAGTCCTTAAACTGATCTCATGTAGGGCTGTATACGAACCGAGTTCGAGCCGAACAAGAGCGTGTTCGAACTCGGTTCGTATATTTTCAGACATGTTTGGGCTCGGCTCGTGTTCTTTAAGAGCACGAATCTTGATGTTTGAACTCGACTCGAGTTCGTCACATAGAACTCGGGCTCGACTCGGCTCGTTCGTCTAAACATGCGAACCAAGTTCAAGCTTCAAAATCTGTTCAAGAACTCAAGATGGAACCGCAATGTACAGATCTGAAATACTAGTTCCGACCACCGTACTAGAAACGACTCACGGATTGAGACCCTTCATCCACCAAAGTGATAATATTGATTCGAAATGGAGATGAATCTTGACGAATGTTTAAACGCCGAGGATGTTCGATCCCAAATCTGCTGTTTTTAATGGCTCCGGTGTGAGATCGGAAGTTGTTGTTGATCTGCCGTCAATCTGTAATGCGTGCATGTTTATATGTAGGGGTGAGAGATGGTGACTGGTGAGAGAGCGTTTGTGTGTGTCTGTGTGTGACGAGAGAGAAATGCATAAAGGTGAAGGAGAGGCGTGAGAAAAAGAGAGGCAGAGAGGCGAGAGAAAAAGATGAAAGGGAAAGAAGAGTTAGGGTTTTTAAATGGGCTCATAATTAGGGTTTGGACTTGGGCTTTATTATGTATCACATGGGCTCTTTATAAGTGGGCTTGGGTTTGGGCTAAATGGCTAATTGACTTTGTGGTCTCTGGTTTAAACTTTAGTATCTAAAATTTATGTAAATGGTATTTTTTAAAATATATTGTTATTAATTTATTATTCAGACTAGCTGTTTGCGAACACGTTCACGAATATTTTAGAGTGTTCATGTTCGGCCCGTTTAATAAACGAGCTCTAAAAACTTGTTCATGTTCGGTTCATATATTATTCGAACGAACACGAACAAGTTCTATGGAGAACGAACCACGAGCCTTTCATGAACAGATCGGTTCATTTACAGCCTTAATCTCATGTCATCGCTTTTCGATGTTCCACCATTTTACTATCATTAATAGTTTTCTACCAGCGGTCTGCTTCCTCGTCTAGCTTATACACTGTGAGTTCTATCTTTTCCTTATCAGTGCAACCCATAGGCCTAAATACTTTCTCAAGTTGAGAAATTCACTTCTCTGCCACAATCGGGTCATCTGTACCCCCAAAAGGTTCCATATTCTTCTTATCGAATTTCTCTAGTAAGCTACGGGTTTGAGCCTACCCGTGATTCGAATTTTGTTTTGGGTTAGGTTGATTCTGCTGATTTAGTTAAGCTTGCTGGTTAGCCAGTAGTTGAGTCAGTTGAGCTTGTTGATTTGCGAGAACGGTCAGAAGATCTGGCGGATTCCCGTTCCCTGTGACGTTCTGATGCTCCACATTCCGATTGTTGGTTCGCCTATTATTACGACCGCTTGCCATTACTACAAGAGAAAACTAGAATAAGATACTGACTAAGACAATAAACTTAAATCTACCTATCCTACCCATCTCACTACTTATCTGATTATAAGCATGAGTCTATAGGACTTGTAAACCTATAGTTCTGATACAAACTGTAATGCCCCAAATTTTTGGAGCTTTAATATCAAATAAACAAAGTTAGAAAACCTAAAAAATATCACAAAGTGTACCAAGTGGTCATTCAAAACATCTATTAATCAATCCAAAGACACATCAATAAATGCCATAACGGCTTAAAGCATTTATAAAATCTGAATTACTCCGACACCGAGTTCCAAAATAAAATCTAAGCAAATTAAACTTATCTTAATTATTATATCTAAAAATGCTAATTCTAACTCTGAGATAAAAACCGCGAGCTCTCAGTCACATAGCTAGCCTTGTAATCCAATCCTACATACTAATCACTTGAAAGGAAAACAATAAGGGAGTGAGCCAAATATCCAGTAAGGTCGCTCAACGGACCAACCAAAAAGGACACAAAATGTCTGAGAAAATAAAATTGCGGACATACAGATTTTTTAACAAAACAGATAAACAAAAGAACTTCGAAATGCTAAAATATATTTTTGTATAGAGACAGACACAAGAGAGCCATGTAGAATAAGGTCACACATGCCATCACTGACACGTGAAACCAGGTTCAGAAAATAAGATCGCGATCTCTATCTCATCCCGCTGAGCTAGCTCACGTTCTAATCCACATGGGTAAGCCAGAAATAGAAAAGTCACACACACGTGATATGTTCACAGAAATTAACAATGCACATATTCAATAGTTTATCGCGATGTCCAGAAGCGGCTTAGACAATGTGAACTAATGAGTGTCTTCAGTAAGTTACACAAGTTAGTACAATGTAAATATAATAGATACTTACAAATAATTCCAGTATGATAATTTTAATGGTTCCAGAACTTATTCCATATTTGGCTTAAATCGAAGAGGATTAAATGACAGACTCAACAAAAATTAATCCATTGAAAAAAAAATACGACACAAGCAATGAAGAAGCTGACACAAAAAAACAATACATATGAAACTACAATCATGAGAATATGTGGCATGTGGCATGCCACATGGACAAGCCTTACCAAAGCGTACGAAATACAATTATGTGTATTTCTCTTATGAACAAGACAAGACAATAAATAAAGGAATTTTTTTTTTCGGTTAGTACAATGCTTACATCATCGGGTGGTATTTTGTATCGGATGGTGATGGTAAAGTGAAGTAGTCATATGCCCAGTAACATACACAAAAACAATTGAAGGAGAACTATGTCATGGCATGACAGTCGAGACAACAAGCAACAATGAAAAATTTCAACCGAGATTGTAAGATGTGGCACGGCAATCAAGACAATAAAGAGATCAGAAATATTTAGCCAAGGCTATATTGGTGGCATGAAATTCGAGATCTCAATACATAAAAATTCCAACCGTGCACCATAATAGGACAAAAATCGAGGCAGGCATACATATCCAAAATTTACAGCCGCGAATACACAGTGATGGTATAGAAATCGAAGCAGTCAGATTAAACAATTAAACCATTAAACGAATGATTGGTCAAACGCTGATTTAGAATTCAAAAACGGTAAACCCTTACCTCTGATTGTGCAATTTAACCCAAAATGTTGATCTTCTCAATCCAATTGTATCAAAAGCCCTAAAATTAACATACCCAAAGATTTCAATTAGGTTCCAAAAACAAAGAAAATTCGCAGGATTCCTACTACGAATCAAAATTCAATAATGGAATTAAATTCTTACCTCAAAGTAATTTGCAAATCTCAAGAAGTCTCTTCTTAGGGATTCCTTGAAAACTCTTCTGAACTTTTGTGTGCTCTTAGATTTCCTAGAGAATATATATATTAGCTAAAGTATCAATAACCTAAAAGAAATATTCTTATATTCCTAAAATAATAAAAATTGAAAAATACCCATTATGTCCCAAAACTCTCTATATTTTTTATTCCTTCTTATATATATATATATATATATATTTAAATATGTGGAGCCTAACTAAAACCGTCTGGTAATGTTCAAGTGTACCTGGTTCGATGTCACATGCAGAAGATGAATCCGTGTTAGCTTGCAACGGATTGTAGATGCCAATGTTAAGTCAAGACTTGCATCAGACTAGCCATTTGTGTTTGCTAGTCAAGCTGGACAAATCTTTTATGCGAAGGACGTCGCAAATCCCAAATCTCATTGGTATACACTTATCAAGTCCAAGAAATTGCCCGTGGCATATGGCAGTGAGGTAGATACCTTTCAAGCCGACCAAGCACCTATTTTGGTACCTGTTGAGGTGAACAACGAGGATGGCGATCTTCCTTTTTAACCAACACTTGATGTAGGAGAATAAGTCATAGATGATGACACAAAAGATGCAGAAAGTGTAGAAGATGATGAGACTGAGTCTACTAACGAAGATGATGAATTACTCGATGAAAAGGACGACGAGTAATAGGAAGAGAAGGATGATGAGTCTGAAGATGATGATGGCGATGGCGATGGCGATGATTCCCAAAATAAAGATGATTGACTTGAACTGTTGTAACATGTGTTCTTTTAGTACTCGATTCATATTGATGCCGAAAGACAAGATGTCAGCAGCAAGCATGCATTTAACTTCTTTTTTCTTCATCTTTCTTTGAAGAAGAGTACCTTCACATAATGTAACAACTTTTATGCAGCATCACTAGTAGTATAATTGTCGACTCACCTATAGTCCACGAATAGTGTTGCCGATGAAAATATGATCGGGAACCACATAGTCTGGAATGATGACATATAAAGAAAAAAAATAGTGACCGTTGGGTAAGGTTTCGGCAAGGGAACTCTTCGATACTTAAGTTAGAGCATAGCTGCAGGGTGGAACTCTAACAAAGTAAGGAAAACACAATGTGTATGTTTGTGAATCATTGTTTACGTAACTTGGGGAGTCCTCTTCATACAAGTGTAGGTGTTAAAACCCTAATCGGGATGACGGCTGGGCCTGAAGCCTGATCCTTGAGGATCAAGTTAGAGTCCCTTCAGAATCCTAATCCATCCAATAAGGTAACTACTGATTTTGTAGTTTACCAAATCTAAAGAAAGTCATAGGTGACACGTGTCGTCCACTGTTGGGAGTATATTTTTGGTTTATCATAATGCCCCCCACTTTCTTAAGAAAAATGTTTGGTTGGGAAAGTGTATTCTGGGTGTCTTAAGACATGCATCGAATTTTTTTCCCTTTTGTAAGGATAAATGATATTGTCAACCAAATGGAGCCCAAGGACCCAAGTAACTAGTTTTTGCTATGTAAATAGCGTCTTGGTAGTTTTTGAATCTTTTAAAGACCTTGAAAAGTCTCAAAATAATTTTTGGAAATGTTTGGGTTTTCAACTCGGACCTGTTGTTTGGGAGGCTAGCTTGAATCTACGCCTGCTCAGGCTTGTAGGCTGGGGAGGCCCAGCTTTTTTTCTGTTCGGGAAGCGAGCTCGAACGACCTGTTTAGGAAGCGGGCTCAGACCAGGATAAGTTCAGATCAAGACATATTCGGGCTCTAAGGTTGGGAAGGCCCAACTTTTTCCTATTTGGTCTACAAGCTAAGACTCGGGCCTAATGGTGGGAAGGCCCAGTTGTGAAGAACTCCCTAAAAATGAAGGGAATTTCACCCATGCAGGGTGAGGGGGTTGAAGCCCTGACCACGCGGATGTAGGAGCTGTGAGAAGTCCACTGGGCTACTTAGCCATTTGGTAAAATCCAAGGTGAAATTTATCTCAGGTGACTTGAAGCTTGAAAAACCCGTAACTTCTTGCTCACGCTTTCGTTTGAAGTGAAAATTTTTATTATTATTATTTTGAGTAGTTTTTTGAGGCGTGCCAATAGAAAAACCTCTTTTCTTCAAAAGAATTTAGCTGGAAGCTCTAGTTAACAAAATTTCTTTCACCTCCACACGAGAGCACTCCTCTGTCAAACTTCCTAGAGCTCTACTAAGGGGGGTTTGCTCTGAAAAAAAAAAAGTGCTTCATTGTGTAGGAGCTTTACAAAGTTGCATTCAGACCGTTTGTCCAGGAGTTCTGTCTGGGCAAAGTTCTGCTTGGACGCTATGCTTGGGCATGCTGTGTTCGGGTACTTTGCCCGGGATCTTTGCTTAGGCACTCTGCTTAGACATCATCATGCTCTGACAGGTGCTAGAGACTTCTGTTCAAAAAGCATCCTGCTCTGACAGGTGCTAAAGACTTCATCTCTTGGGAGCTTTAAGATGTGGAATTCCACACAAGTGTTTGGTCGGACTACATCATGCTCGGCATGTGCCAGAGACTTCAACTCTTGGGAGCTCAAGGATGTGGAATTCCTCAAAGGAATCTCCTCAGGCACTCTGCTCAGATGGGAACATGCTCGGTTAGATCCTAGAGACTTAAACTCTTGGGAGAGTGAGGATGTGGTATTCCACAAAAGTGTCTACTTGGACGGCATCGAGCTTGGGCAAATGCCTTAGACTTAGGCTCTTGAGAGCTTAAGGAGTAAGAATTATTTCATGATATCTGCTCGTATGAGGTGCTCGGATGACATTGTGCTCGGCTAAAAGCCTTAGACTTAAGCTCTTGGGAGCTTAAGAATGGAAATCCTATCAAGGTGTCTGCTCGGTATCTGCTCTGACGGCATCGTGCTTGAGCAAACACCTTAGACTTAAGCTCTTGGGAGCTTAAGGATGGGAATTCTAATCAAGGTCTCTCCTCAGTAGCCGTGCTAGGATGGCATCATGCTCAGGGGATGCCTTAGACTTAGCTCTTGGGAGCTTAAGGATAGAGAATTCCATAATTATCATTTTATTTCTAAGTATTTTGATGCCCCCCTAAAGCGGTTCTATGTATGTATTTTTCACCTCGCGCCTGGAGGGCGTTTTTATGCAATTGTATATTTTTAGCTTAAGCTTTTCCACATCTTGCTTGCATTAAATTTTATAGTAACTCTTTTGATCAGTTAAGAGCCTGAAAAATGGCCTTACACTCTTTCTTGGTAGGGTTTTAAGTGAGAAACAGGGTAACAGCTCCGCTAAACCATATGGATAGAAATTGGGTTCTATCTTATCACCCTATGGGGCATTAATGTTTATCACCCTTGGGGGTGTTAAGGCACTGAACAAGTTGCTCAGAAAGAACTCTTTATTGCTTGGGGAAAGACAATGTCTACTGAATAGATTCTATTAATCTGCTAATTGACTAACTCTAATAACAAAAAGACAACTCTAAAACAAAGTGGATTTTTTTTTCTTGTTCTTTTTATCTTTTTTTTTGGGTGGACAAAGTCATGTCCTCTTGCCTCTCCCCCCGAAAAGGAGTATCTTGCCTTGAGGTGAGAGACTACTGGTAATACTTGGTCCTCCACATTCTATGTATGTACGAGGAATTGGCTCCCCGAAGAACATCTCTAAGGTGCAGGTGCTTGGCTTTCCCTTTTGTGCCTTTCTTGTGTCCCTTAAGACTTCAATAATAAATGCCTCTTTGCTTTTTACTTGACATGTGTCTATGTAGCATTGTCGTGCCACTATCTGGTCTCTTTTCACCTCACATATGCCATGCTCATGCTCAGTAGGGAACTTCATCTTAAGGTGGTATGTGACCATCGTTGTTAATTGATTCAAGGTAATGCATCCGAGAATGCCATTGTACGTTGACAAGATGTGGACAATGATACAATCCAGCATTAAATTAACCTGTGCAGGGGGTGTCCCTAAAGTGACGGACAAGCTTATAATTCCTTTTACTACCACATGATGATTGGAGTCTTCTTACTGTGATGCATACATCCGGCGGAGTCAATTAGTTAGGATGCCTATATGCTTGAAGTAACATAAAAGAGAACCTTCGTCGAACGGCCATTATCTACAAATATTCTCGTTATGTTAGAATTATCCACTTAGAGTTTGATTAACTAGAGGATCATCATGGGGATGTTTGACGTCCCCTAGGTCATCATCTCAAAAGGAGATGGTCGACAGAGATATAAACTTCATATTCGGAGAATGATATGTGACACAAACCTCTTTGGCATATGCCTTACGAGCTAGTCCGGATAGACACCTATCGTGATACCTTAGGAGATTGTGTTCATGGTGCCTATTCTGTCCTTCCATGCTTTTCCATTATGTATTGCTAGGGGCGTTTCACCTCTGAGATCAGGCTTGGCCACATAGTTCTTCAAGTGCCCTCTTTTTACGAGTGTTTCAATTGCTCGCTTGAGGGATTCACAGTTGTCAATGATGTGGTCGTGATTGTTATGGAAGTGGCACCAAAGTCTCTTATTCTTTTATTTAGGGGCTTTTGTCTTGTCCGACCATACAAGGGATTCCTTATTCGTAATTTCATGTAGGATTTGTAACGGGCGAGCTTTTAACAGCATTAAATTCTTCATGTCGAGCGATTCATTGGGGCGTCATTTGTGGTGCTTTGGACGTGTAGAATTCCCTCCATTTTGTGGCCATTGTCTCTTAAGGCTCACTTCCCTTTCTCTTGATTCCTTTCCTTTTCCACACGTTGATGAATCTCTAAGTATTCTTTCGCTTGGATGTACTTGTTTATCTTGTCTAGAAAGGCCTTCATGTTGCTAGGGGACTCTTGTTCACGAAAAAGGCAAATTTTGATGTAGGGCAGAGACCGCGTACAAAGGTGGTATACTTTACTAATTCATCCAGATTTTCCGTCTCTAGCGTCGCTGTATAGACGACACCGAGTTGTTCTTTTCTCAAATGATGTTGAGGAGGCTTGCCAAGTTCTTCCGTCTTGATCGGCTGCTCATAAAGTGCTTCTCAAAAAGATCAAATAACTGGGAGAACATGTGGATATATCTTGGGGGGGGGGGGGGGGTAGAGACTTAAACAAAGCGTATTTGGCCTTCTAGAGTGTGGTTATGAAAGCGTGGCACATTGACGGCATCCAAGACCTGGAGTAGCATCAGTGGTCTTGAACCCGTAGACATGTTCTTCTGGATCACCGCTGCCATCATACAGGTCGCGATGTGGCATTTTGAAGTTGAGTAGCAACTTCACTTTTTTGATAGCTATAATAAAGGGTATCCAGGAGCTGATTTTGGAGGAAATTGGGATGAGTAGCTTTGGGATGGGAGCGTCATTGGCATCAGCACGCTCGTAATGCGGAAGAATGCGAGTTGTGTTCCTTTGACAAATCTTTTCGATAACATGAACTGCTTCGAGTTACATGTTCGTTGTCTCTGACTTCTGGCTCATAGGTTAGGTCATCTCTTGAGTCGTACTACTTACCATAACTTGACCGAGATGAGAGAGAGAGGTGCAAGTCGCTTGGTCGCGATGAAAGAGGTTGGTTGAATTGAGCTCGTAGCTACAGCAACATCTAGTATTTTCTAAAGGGTGTTCACCATGTCTTTTAGGTCATCGATTTCCTTGGTCAGATCTACATTTGGAGTTTTTGAACAATTTGCCGTTGATGCAATGGCATCAATCATCGTTCTGTAACGTGGGGGTTAGTGAACAATTTTTGCGAGATCCTTTCTCCGACTAGTGGGTGTTGGATGTGACTTTGATGTGATGTCTTCTGTTGAAACGATTATCTGGTGAGTAGGTGTCAGCTGTTGTTCACGTAAACTTCAAGTTGACGAGTGCTATTCAATCATTGATGACAATCTCGACCGGTTCGGCTGACTAGAGAGTGACTAGAAGATGAGTTATTGGCCATGTTCCCTATCGTGGTCCCACAGATGACGCCAATCTATTGTACCTAAAAATATATTGAGAACCACAACTTAGAGCAATGACCCGTAAAACTAAAAAAGAGTGACCGCCAGATGAAGTTTCAGTGAGAGAACTCTCCGATATTTAAGTCAGAGCGCATCTACATGGTAGAACTTTAAGAAAGCAAGGAAAATATGATGTGCATGTGTGTGAACCGTTGTTTGTGTGCCTGAGGGAGTCCCCTTCAAATAGGCATAGGTGTTAGAACCCAAGTAAAATTAGAAGTGATGGCTGGGCCTTGGGCTTGATCCTTGAAGATTAAGTTAGAGTCATTTCAGAACCAAATGCATCCAATAATGGTGACTACTAATTTCGTTATTGACCAAATCTTACCAAAAGTCATAGATGAGAAGTGTCATCTGCTGATTAGGAGTATAATTTTAGCATGAACTAGAATCAACAATAAGTGGCCAGAAAAGAAGGGGAAGCTAATTAAAATGAAAGGGTGTAAGCAAACGTAATGAGAACAAATTAAAACCAACCAACAGACCAAACAGGTACTATAACAACAGGGAACTTTATCTGAACCAAAAGACAAGGAACCATCAGCAAAGAAAGTACTGACAATAAATCCTTATTCTCCTTTGCTGCTCTTCACCGGTTCCACTGAACGGACGTTCTTATCTTTGAATGACAATATGAACTTTGTTTCTGCATTGAGACTAATCGAGGGTGTGAATTATATGCAGACTAAGTTTAGGCTTTCCCCGTGTTCCTTGTACCTTGCCAGAGTTAAACTGGCTTTTCCTTTTTGTGAATGTAGCATCTTGCCATCTTGTAACATATAGAACGGACTATTAGCCCATGGAATTTCAAAATCCATCGGACTATTAGCCCACGGACTTTTGCTTGGACTATCAGTAAGAGTCCAAGTAATTCCCTAAAGAATTTCAAAATCCATTGAAAGACTTTTAGCATTGGCGTTTCCAACAACATATTTTTACCGACCAAAATTATGCCAGAGAAGGTTGTAAACAAGAAAATTTACCCTTTTCTAATCAAATATTGATTGGTAAAAACTAATTTTGCTGTGGTGCGTGGACAAGAAGCAGTCCCGACTAAGGTGGTGGCACGTAGTTTTAGCATCCAACAACTTCAAATGTCGCACGTAACTTTAGCATCCAACATCTTCAAATGTTGCACGTAGTTTTAGCATCCAACAGCTTCAAATGAAGGCTTTTCAAGTAGCTTCAGCATTTGGTACAATATTTAACAGTTGCAATTGCTTCTTAATCTCTACATCATCGTGTATGATCCATACGTTCTTTGGCGTCTCCTTGTAGTGGTCGAGGCTGTGGACGCACTGTAATTTCGAACCTTAACAAGAAACATAAAGCTCGTGTTAGTCCTAATGGCATGTTGGTCTTGCTCTCGCTTTCACTTGCTTTATTATATGGCTGTTGTGAACATTTCTCTGTGCATTCATTTCCTTCTATTGCACTATAGGCCAGCATCTTTAAGCGTACAACATCCATTCTAGTTGATTTAATTCTGAAACGTCAAATTTTCTTTTGAGAAATTGACTTTTTAATAATACTCTTTCTAATACGTCAATTTCAGAGAAATTAGTCAACATCCATTCTAGTTGCATATAATTAAATACTCTTTCTAATCTATATCTATACTATATATAATGAGAAGTTTATTTTTGGTGTAATATTCTTTTGATGTTACACTGAGAGTAACTCCGGCGCTGACACGTGTCCATCATGAGGGCAAAATTGTAAAATATAACTACCCACTCTCCATAAAATCATTAGTTACAAACATCCACTCTTTACAGGTAACTACCAATTTTCTTCTACATTTCACTTTCTCCTTCAATTATGAAGAAAATTCAAATTACAATCTGTCAATTGCATTTGTAAGCGACAGTGGGTAAGCAGATTATCTCAAAATACATTACTCATAATTTGCAATGACAGAATCGCACACGCAATGCGTGTGCACGGCATCTCGTAATATATATTAAAAGGCCTTTTGGGATTAATTCTAAAAAGTAAATTTCAACTTAAATCTGAATCAATTTTCAAAATCAGATTTAATCTATTTTAAATAGAATCAGTTTACTAATTGACAAAATTAGTTGTGAACTAGCTTGAAATTAAAAAATGTGTTTGGGTAGAAATTGATTAAATCAGTTTTGAGATGACAAAATGACCATAAAGGACACTACATAAATAAAGTTTCTAATATCCATTTAGTAAAGTAAATTTAACATAACTTTCATTTGAAAATAATTACAATATACAAAAAAATTATTGAAGAAACTATTTTCAACCACCTACAAAAGTTGTCACTTCTTATTCTGAATTAACGGTAGAAGAGCGTACATAAATGGTGAGGAGGAAGAAGGCGGTTGTTGATGAATTGTTGTACTCCCTCTCTCTGTTAGCGTAGAACATAATATAACTCTAGAAGCTAATTAAAAGTCACACTCAATAATTAGTTAAAATGGTATGAAATGTCTTCTTGTGAAAAACATGGGGATATGATGGTAAATTAAAATGTCAAACCTGATTATGAAAAAAGTGATTATTTCATAATTTTCACTCTCCAAGATTATGGATTTAATCAGTTTTTAGCTTTTTTAGCCAAATTAAATCTCTTAATTTCTTTTGCTAAACACTCACACACCTGACCATCCCAAAATCAACTCCAAACACCCTCTAAGCGAAGCGAGAAAAACATTAATAACTTTTTTGAGCTACACATCATCGCTTCTTTATGCGACACATCATCATATCCTTATTTTAATATTAATTAACTTCTATCTTATTAAGTCATATTTAATTTAAAAACTAATTCTAATCATTCTAAAACTACACCTAATCAATATACTAATCTAATAAGACTGCTTTTTGACAATTATATCCTTAAAATTTGAAAACTAATTCTAATCATTCTAAAACTCAACTTAATCATTATACAAACTTATGAAGACTTAATAGTGATTATTTTATCTACAAAACTACTCTTTAATATGAATATAAAAACGAAACTAATAGTTTAGATTTAGAAGAAAAACTTAATTTAAAAAAGAATTTTAATCTAAAACTCTGATATATTTAAGACTTCATTTTGACAATTATGCCCTTAAAAATATTTTCTAATATTAAAATAAAAATCCATAGACCTAAAAATAACTTATGAGATTTAGAATAAGAACTTGATCTAATAATTAAATTAAAATTTGGTAGGATCCTTATTTTTATATCTAATTAATTTTACAGGAGTAATATTAATTTTCTGTAAGCCTTGTGTAATTCAAAAACTAATTCTAATCATTCTAAAACTTAACCTAATCATTATACTAACTCATTAGGACTTAATATTAACTATTGTATCTTCAAAACTACTTTTCAATATGAATATAAAAACTCATATATCTAAAAACGAAAATAATACTTTAGATTTAGAATAAAAAATCAATTTAAAAATTAATTATAATCATTCTAAAACTTTACTTAACCAATATACTAATCTATTAAGACTTCATTTTGACAATTATGTCCTTAAAAATATTTTCTAATGTGAAAATTAAACTTCATTAACCTTATGAGATTCAGAATCAGAATGTCATCGAATAATTAATTTAAATTTTGATAGGATCCTTATTTTTATATCTAATTAATTTTGCAGGAGTAATGAGGTTTTCTGTACGCTTTATGTAATTCGAAAACTAATTCTAATAATTCTAAAACTCAACCGAGTCATTATACTAACTTATTAGGACTTAATATTGACTATTATATCTTCAAAATCACTCTTATATATATATACACACACACACACACACACACACTCTCTCTCTCTCTCTCTCTCTCTCTTAATTTAGAAGAAAAAATTAATGTTACAATTAAGATTAAATAACTTACAGGACTTAGAAAAAAAATGATCTAAGAATTGATTTGAATTTTGATAGGTACCTTATTTTTTAAACTTGATTAATTTTGCAAGAATAATGAGGCTTGTATAATTTAAAAATTAATTCTAAACATTTTAGAACCCAACCTAGTCAATACACTGACGTATTATGACTTAATTTTGAGTATTGTATTCTTAAACCACTCTTTAATGTGAATTGTAAAAGTTTATATATCAAAAAAATTTAAAATGACGTTCCAATTAAGTTAAATGTACTATCATTATACACACACACACACACACACACACACACACACACACACAAGATAGTCGTCGTTAAAAATAAATAATATGATATATAGATTTAATAAACGAATAAGTCAGCACTTTTTAAAAAAGTCCTCACGATCAACAAGCTGGTTATATCCCAAATATAAGGATTTTGAATACAAATCAAACTCTTTACTACGATTTATTGTTGAAAAATCGTGGTCTAATTGTCGTAATATTTGTAAACCTTATAATTCTAGAAAATCAATTGTTGATGTTTAAACTCTATGCTAAGACATTTATTTACGTATTAAACTATGATTTTGAATATTTAAACATCGATTAGATTGTCATGCAATTCTTACATAATATTTGCGTACACATATATGTTTGCTTTAGTTTCTTTGAATTGTAAGTTGAAAGAACAATGAGTATATTGTATTACAGTACCGCTTGACGATGTAAAAGAAAAGCTTAAAGAACACACAAAGCTAGCGGCGGCACTGTAACACAATTTACTCATTGTTCTTTAAACTTATAGTTGAAAAAAATTAAAGGAAACATACATACCTATGCAAAATTTTCGCAACAATTGCATGACCATCTAATCATGACTGCAATTTTAAATGTGTATGAGAAGAAAAAAATATGCTACTAGATATCATGTTCGTATCTTAATAAGTTGGTAATTTTTTGAAACAATGATTCATGAAGAAGATAAGGATGGATTATGACATTTACGATTCCAAAGATAAAAAACTCTTAACCAAACCTTTCAAGTTAAGAGACTTGGTTTTGAAAGGTAATAGATTGCACCACTAAAATAACTTAATAATATAGTCTTGACAAATTATTTGAATTAAGCTGTTACAAATAAAGTATTAAAAATTTCTTACCAACAATAATAGTTTTAGCAAAAGTAGATTTGTTTTTTATTTCCATAAGATCTTAATATCTTTTTGTTTCTTGAAATGGGGTATGCATTGAAACACTTTTTGTAGCTTTTTAAAATATTTTATTAACTTACTCGAGCTTGACTCGGGATCCTGAGCTATAATATCTAATAATTGAGACAAGAAATGCAATGATAGCTTATGACACCTCATTGCATTGCTAATATAATAAGAGTTATAAAAACTAATGTTAAACATATTAATGTTGCTAATGATCTCCAAGCATTATTTTGATTGGGGTCCAAAATTTTGTAATTAATTAAATCGGTAAATATAGTAAACATTTAAATAATAAGTCTTATGCAATTCAAAAATCAATTCGAAGCATTCAAAATTTTCTAACCAATATAGTAACCTATTATGATTTTATTTGAATATTATATATAGAAAAAGCCCTCTAGCATGAAATATTAACCTGTAAAAAAAATACTTAAGAGATTTGATAAGAAAAATTAAGTATTATTTCAGATTCATATTTAAGTTTTCTATAAATCCAAATATGAATCTAACTTGATAAATATGTTGGTTAAAAATTTTGGTCAAGAATTTCCTTATTCTAAGGTTTTGTACTGTCCTTTTTAGTTGCATTGGTTAACTTTTATAAACCACATTCTTTAAAAAAAAAATAGATGGACCAAAAGTTTCTCTATCAAAATTAAAGTAATATGTAATTAACGTTATAGGCAACTCATTCAAATTTACAAATTATTTTTAAAAGATACTAAGAAAATAATAAAAAAATCATGTGTAACAGCAAATTGATCTCAATATATTAACCGAATATTTTTAACAATAAAATTTACTTTTTTTTTTGTGTACTAAATAAATTATTTATTTTTGTTCATCCATGTAGTTACCAAGTCAACAAGGACATTGCTTATTGATATTTCACCAGAAGGGTTAATTTATTTCATTACAAGAAAGTTCAAGCCAAAAATTAAAGTAAATAACTATCTTTGATGAAGTAACCATAAAAGTATAAAATTGTGCAATATATTTTATTATGAATTTCAAAATTACCAAAATAAATTACTGTTAATAGACCGTCTCGTGCTTGATGCGTGATTCTGGGCTAGTAATAATTTATGCAACTCGAAATGGCGGTTTCAAAAATGTTCTTTTCATGTAGGGAGGAAATGCTTTTGAACCTACTGATAACTAAGGGATCTCAATAGGTCGTATCGTCAATGAAGCGAATGGTGAACAAAGAGATCAGGACGAACAAAATAATGCTTTGGACGATGATTGTGGCCTGGGTACTGGGCTGGCGCATGTGTATCCCCTTTCTTATCACTGTTTAGTCAGCCACTGTATCTTCCCCTCCCCTCCCCTTGAAGTTGGTACTACGCATTTTACTACACGAGTTCTTCCTTCCTTAGATGAGAAAAACTTTAGTTATATATGTTGTTCATGTGATGTAACTGAAACTTGTACTTTCTTTTTTAAAGCTTGGGGATATTTGTATTGATTACGATTTCGCAATCAAATTGCTCGATGTGGATCGAATATTGAATCTAATGTCATGGCATGAAAGAAAAAAACGTCTTTTTTGGAAAATATTGAAAATAGTTTGAACCGTTTGATTTTTACCGGCTTCCGTTGATTAAAGTGTTTAAAAGTTTAAAAAAAAATAATAATTTCGCGGACTATAGGCAACGGCACAGAGTGGGAACTCTTAACTAGACCTGGCAAACGGGTAACCCGGCCGGGTACGGGTAATATCCGGTCGGGTACGGATAAATTCGGGTCGGATAAATTTTACCCGACTTTTTTCGGGTAACTTTTTTAAGAATCCGTACCCTACCCACACGGGTAGGGTATTACCCGCGGGTAAATGACCTATTTTTTTATTAATTTTTATTTTTTTATAAACAGATTTTCATTACCTTATTTTGCTAATTAATTATTACTCTTTTTCTTTTTGTTTCTTTTCCCTTTGTTTTGCCTTGGTCAATTACAATTTGCAAGCATCAACTGATTCAACTCCCAGTCCCCAAAGTCCCAAACCCTAACCACAATCCAAAATAATACAATCAAACGTAAACACATACATAATCACAAGCATAAAGTTCTCCATCGGCATACCCAAACCCTACCCACAATCCAAAATAAGACAATTAAAAATCAACAAAATACATGATCACATTCACATGCATTAACTAGAAGATTGACGGCCGTCCGTAGTCGATCTGAGACTGAGAGAGAAGACATCAAAGCGGCGGCAGCAGCGCAGGAAGGTCGCGCCGGCAGCAGAGTACGAAGGTCGGGGTGGGCGATCGGGGGATAGATCTCGGTGAGGGAGCTCATAGTAGGCGGTCGGGGATAGGTCTCGGTGAGGGAGATAGATCTCGGTGGTTGCGGCGGAAAAGGATGGGGTGGTGCGGTGGGGGCGCAGAGAAGGAGGGAAGGGTGGGGCGGTTGCGGCGGAGAAGGATGGGGTGGTGGCGCAGAGATGGAGAGAAGGAAGGGGCGGTTGCGGCGGAGAAGGATGGGGCGGTTGTGGCGCAAATATGGAGATTGGGCTGGGGCGGCTGCAGAGAAGAATGGGGAAAATATGAAGAGGAGACCAGATGAGAAATGAGAAAGGTTAGGGGATTAGGGCATAACCGCATAAGGAGGATATATATATATATAGTATGAAAATACGGGTAAACCCGGGTAACCTGTACCCGACCCGGACTGACCCGTAAAATACGGTTCGGTTCGGGTACGGTTATGATTTTCACGGGTAACACATATGTGTACCCGTACCCGGGGTTTTTGACCGGTTACGGGTCTACCCGCGGGTACGGGTAGAATTTTGCCAGGTCTACTCTTAACGCCCCGGAACAGCTGTGGCGCGGGCTTCACTATAAATTGTATTCAGCTGTATAACATAGGACTTCCACTAGCAATTCCCAGTAATGGCACCCCAACCACAACATTAATTTGTGGATCTTTAGGGGGTTTATGGAGGGGGATTTTTCCTTAGCTATGCAGCCCAAATACTCCCATTTTGGTTTCACCAACTTGTCAGTCATTTATTGACTCCATTCTAAATTCTGGGAGTGGTGGGTTATGGTTCACATCTTGGTTCCTAATTGAGGTCTCCTTGAAGTAGCATTCTTGCTTCGCCAAGTTATTTTTTAGGGGAAGGGTCTGATTATATGGATCCCGTCACCCATGTGAACCACTTTGCCATGCAATTTCAGAAAAGTTGGAACTACCGTGCCATGAACTTCCGAGTCACAACCTTTACAGCTGTATGTGTATGGACGTCCCTGAAATAGTAATAGTAGAGAGTGACATTAGCACCAAAAGAAGAGCTTAATAAGGTAAATCTTGAGAAATAACTTATTTTGGTTGGAGCATGCGGGTTGGGTCCTCTGCATTACTGAATAAATACATGATGTATGTAAAATTGAAGCGTGTGAACACGGAGGTCCCTCAAGTGCAATAGGAAGCTTGCACGTGAGGTGAAATATAGAACATGATAGTATTGTGAGGTCCATTCTCTAGCAGTTTAAGTATCAGAACATATGGTAACTTAATTAACTACTGCAAGCTTGCATATCGTCCATTGAGATAGAACACTTATGCAAGCGTGACAACCGCTTAAGCTAAGGTTGTAGAGACTCCACTAATCCGCTAAACAATAGCACGTTCAAATTCTGAAAAAATGTTATTCTTGTCAAGTCTCACATCGACCATACATGGGGTTTGAGATTGATTCTTATACTGGATGGGATTTTCCTACTCTAAAACATACTTTTGGGCTGGACACCAGACTTTAACATGGTATTAAAGCAACATGTCCATGATCTTCAAGTTGCTAACTCGTTTTTCAAGCTATGCGTGAGAGTCCGCTTTACTCAGACCGAAGCTTGGGATCGCCTCACATTTCACGCTTGGCGTGAATGCATGTCTCAAGTCCCACGTCGACCATATATGGGATCACTTCATATTTCACCTATGCTACACTAATGCCCACCCAACTCAACTCTCTCTTTCTCACCATTAGGAGGTTTCTAATCGTAAAACTTCAAGCAGCTGCATTCCCCGTAAAACTTTCACGAAATGTTGAAGGTTTGCCTCTTGCTTCTTTTGCTAACGTCTCTGGTTGCTGCTCAGCGTTCCACCAACAGAACCAGATTATGGCAAACGTTACATGGTAATGACTACTCTTCAGTATCTTTTTCCAGTTTCCATTTTCCCGCAATTTCAAACTGGCGTTCATCTTCTGCTGTCCTGTTTGGTTTCTGTTTATATGTTGGTCATTAGCCGTTGATTTATCTCTGAAACTTTTTCCAACTGAATAATACTTGTTTCTCAAGCTTCTTTTATCTGTTTGATCTTCTTTATGTCCTTTGATCATATTTACCCCCCTCTTATAAGAACAGGACTATGACAGATTACACGTTCTACTTCACAAGGAGTGAAGGTGTGTTAGGGTAACTTGTAAGTTCCAAAATGAACTTATTTTGGTTTCCCTTTGGCAGGAAATGCGCCTTTAGTCATTGCACGCGGTGGATTTTCAGGCCAGTTCCCTGATTCCAGTGACTTTTCCTACAGCATGGCGTTAAACATTAGCATAGACAATCTGATCATTTGGTGTGACGTACAATTAACTAGTGATGGAGCTGGGATTTGCCTTCCAGATCTCAGGCTTGACAACAGTACTAATGTTGGCGTCGTTTTTAAAAACAAGCAGAAGAAGTACCTTGTCAATGGGGTCCCTATGGAAGGATGGTTTTCTGTCGATTTCTCACTCAGTGAACTAGCTAATGTCACCCGTAAGTGGTAGTCGTTTATATCTGTTCATATTGATCTTGATACAGTCAGAGATTCAAATATTGCTGGTACTGCACTCGAGATTTATATGTTAGCAGTGAAAATATGTCTGCCTCGCTGTCGATCAAGGTGTGGTAGTGCATTGACGCCTTGACAATACTAACAATAAACTTTTTCCCACTCTTGACAGTAATTCAAGGAGTTCTTTCACGAATAAATAGATTTGATGAAAGTCAGTTACAAATACTTACGGTCGAAGATGTTTCTCAGAAATATCAACCACCGGGATTATGGTTGAATATTCAGGTACTCCATCAATCATAAGTTCTTTAAAGATACTCCCACCTGTCCCTGAATTGAGCTCCCTTGACAATTATTTTGGCAGAACCTAGGATAATTTGGGATGGATTAAGTAACCTCCTCTAAGTATTTAGTTAACTGTGAACACTTGCCATTGAATCGAGTCCTAGCAAAGAAGTCAAAGGGACTCCTTATCACGGATGGAGGGGAGTATATTACTAAAGTCATTAGCAGAGTTTGTACCTTTGCTGCTTGAGCCAACCTTCTTTTGGTGCAAACAATTTTGCAGCATGATGCATTCTTCAGCCAGCACAATTTGAGTATGAGAAAATTTGTGGATTATGCATCAAGAAAAGTCAAGGTTGATTACATTTCCTCACCGGAGGTGAACTTCCTAAGAAGTATATCGACCCAATTCAAACCAAGGAAGACAAAAATTGTCTTCAGATTTCTAGGACGGGACGACATTGAGCCTTCAACTAACCAAACTTATGGTTTGCTCTTAAAGAAACTGACATTTATCAAATCATTTGCTTCTGGAATTCTAGTTCCCAAGTCTTACATATGGCCTGTGGACGGAAGTCTGTATTTACAACCACATACCTCTGTCGCTTTGGATGCTCATAAAGAAGGTCTAGAAGTTTTTGCGTCGGATTTTGCAAATGACGTACCGTTTGCATATAATTTCAGTTATGATCCTGTAGCCGAGTGTCTGTTCTTTATTGATAACGGCAACTTCTCAGTAGATGGTGTGCTTTCAGACTTCCCAGTGACTCCGTCATTGGCAATAGGTTAGTTATCCAATCATTTCTCTGTTCATTGATGTCTACGTTGAGCAGCTATGTATACCTTCTTCAATTTCTTCATGTTCATACTTGCTGTTATATCTTATATGACTAATTAAGAATTCTTTTTTCGAAATTCTTATATCCTTCGAACACTGTAGATTGCTTCTCTCATTTGGATGGAGATGGTTCTGCAGATGGTATATACTTTCAACAGTGTAGACTGCTTCTCTCCTTCAGCCCTTCCTTTCTTTGAAGTGTTTTAGTTATTATCACCAAAGTTTGTCTTGCTTGAGATGCATTAATTGACGCACCATTTTAGCTGCAATAAGGTCCCTCACATCTTATTCTCTGTTCTAGCTTCAGCAAAGCCTTTGGTTATCTCGCGTGAAGGAGCAAGTGGAGACTATCCTGGTTGTACTGATTTGGCCTATGCAAAAGCCATTTTAGATGGTGTAGATATTCTTGATTGTCCTGTTAAATGACAAAAGATGGAATACCATTTTGCTTAGCCTCTATAAACCTAATGGATGGAACGACAGTTGCTCAATCACTCTTTAGCAACCTTACTACAACCATTCCTGAACTCCAGGCTGACAATGGAATTTTTAGCTTCAGCCTGACATGGAGCCAGATTCAGAGCTTGAAACGTAAGTTGAACCAGTTCTTAGTTTCTATTTCCTTGTTATTTAATAAGTGTCCCTCTCTAAGCCTGTCCTGCTTCAGTTTTGGGGAAAGAGTAAAAAAGGGGAAAAAGTGTGAGTTTGCCAAAAAGATGAGTTCATCTGTTATTTTTTTCTTTTTACCTGCGAATGTCAGGACTTCAGTCAAGTTCTTAAATTGCAACTTTTCCTAGAGGTTCATGTTTCTTTCGCAAAAGACCCTAAGCTTGGATTTTCTATGTATTATCTCTTAAATTCAATTCAGACAATGCAATTTCCGCCTCTGCATATACGAACTAATGTACTTCTTTGAACTACATAGAGCCCTGAATCAATTGGGGATTGGCTGCAAATTGAAGACTTGCATTCTTAAACGGAGTTGTCAATATGCTGGGAGTTAATATATGTCAGTTGTCCTTACTAGAATTGAGTATCAAAAGAGGCATGTTGTAGGAAAACACAGTTGTAATGGCATTTGTGAGGGGATTCTTCTTTTTGTATTATGTTTTTCTTCTCATTCCAGTTTCGAATTTGTTTTAGCTTACATGTCGTTGCTACTGATGTCTGGCATATCCCTTTTTAGTTTCCACAAATAAAGCATTTTTCCTATGTTCCTTAATCATGACAAGTTGTTTGATATTCCTGCCTTCGTTCATGATTCCCTATCTTTTAGCGGCCATATCAAACCCGGAGATGGAGTACAGCTTGTTTCGGAACCCTAAATTCAGATATTCTGGAAAGCTTCTGACACTTTCAGAGTTTTTGGCCTTAGCAAATAATGCCACTTCTGTTTCAGGTGTCTTGATCGGCATAGAGGTGCGTTTATATTGGCTAACATCTTTGCACACTTTTCTGTGTGGATGGTTTCCATGTTACATGTCGAGCACTCTGCATTAAGGTCCAGTTTCGGGGAGAAATGAGTCAATCAGTTACCGCTGAGGTGCAGAACCACTATAGTTTTAGAACAAAAAAGATCTTTGCTGATACTTTGGCTTTGTACCTAAATTAGGGAGGCCACAAGTCCACAACAGAAGAAGAACAAGAGACGGAAAACAATGCTTTTTTTCTGATATGTTAGAAACCATTAATAGAGGTTTTTCCAACCCAATGCAAAGCTGAAATATCCTTTTATCTGATTATGTCATGTATTTTAGAAAGACTGAAACGTCTTTCTCCATGATATACGTTACCTTTAAGGGAATGGAATCCTTCATCTTATGCATCCTGAGATACCAAATAGAAAGGCCTTATGGGTCGTTACCCTTCACAAATTGAATTCAATGACCGTGAATTTGACTCTGAGATCAAGAGTGTGTGTGGCTGCCAAAACCTCCCTGGGATCAACAGTGCATGTGCATGTAGTTGCCAGTCTTGTACACCAGCTCGTCTACATTGTTTAAGTTGTCAAGGTTTCAGCACAATGTAGAATGACATACTATTCTTAGTGCGACATAAAAAGGTTTCTTGATGTTGAGAAAGTTGTTTCGGAGCATAGCAATATTAATCTGGCAAATAGTCTTTGAGGAAGAGCACATAAGAAGGGGCAAAAAAGGATTAAATTTGTGGAGGCATGAACTTCTAGCTCTTGCACTTCTTGCAGCATCAGCCGGACACCGATATCCCTTACAGAAGTTGCATGTTTCTCTTTTCAGAATGCATCCTACCTAGCAGAAAAGCAGGGATTAAGCGTAACTGATGCAGTTCTCGATGCCTTAAGCAGAGCAGGTTACAGTAATGAGACAGACAAAAGAGCAATGATTTTGTCTTCAAACAGCTCTGTTCTGAAAAATATAAAGAAGAGAAGCAATTATGAGCTTGTCTACGAGGTCGATGAGAACATCCGTGATGCCCAGAACTCAGCCGTTATGGACATAAAGGAATTTGCACATTCTGTGGTCATGAACAAGGACTCCATCTTTCCTAGAAATGCGGCTTACCTCACTGGTGCTACAGATGTCGTGCCAAAGCTGCAGGCGTCTAATCTTTCAGTCTATGTTCAACTTTTCAGCAACGAGATACAATCTCAAGCGTGGGATTTCTTCTCTGATCCTTACCTGGAGATAAACACATTTGTTGAGCGAGCTCAAGTAAATGGTGTCATTACTGACTTTCCTGCGACAGCCACTAGATATAGACGTGAGTTTTTCTATCATCGAGTGTAGTATATGTTATGATTAGCATTTCTTGGACAGAATTTGACTCTTCACAATTCTATGTAACCATCATTCACCCCTAAAAACATCCTTTCGTATGGCTAATGGTTACAACTTATGTGCTGTTATCTTAGTTGGACTCTATCTTTCATTGGCATGGTGTGATTTATTCGCTTTTGCTAATGTATCTGGATATCTGGTGGTTTTTGCAGGGAATCGATGTTTACGCTTGGGCGACAAAACACCACCTTACATGAACCCTGTTGAGCCTGGTTCCCTCTTGCAATATATTTATCCTCAGCCACCAGCCGAGGCTCCCAATCCGGTGTTAACTGATTCTGACGTAATTGAGCCACCTCTGCCATCTGTGGTAAAACCCTCGACTAATGGCACTGATAATAATGGTCCTGCAGCGGCAGCTCCAACACCACCTAATGGACAGCATAAAGTAGTCCTGCACATTTTCCTGTCTACTCTAGCTATACTGCTCTCCACTCTTCAGCCCCTCCTTTAGCAGCCCGTGGTAGGTCTATCACGTAGTTTTGCATCATGATGCTAAAATCTATGGAAGTCCGACGTTTCTGAAAAGCTAAATAAAGTTTGCACAACACTCATCCTGAGTAGAGAGGATTCAGCACCTTACATATAAATCCACACCTTTTCGCTTGTAAAACTCGTTGTGGCTACTGTATATTTTAGCCGCTAAAGAGATTCGTACAAGCATATGGAGGAACTAACTGAAAACAAACAGAGAATTAGTAGCATAAAATGGCCTTACAAGTGTCTTAACTAAGTACATCGATCACAAGTTAATCTTCATGCAATCCTTCTCAGAAGAATTAACATCAACACTGAAGCTGTTCAAAACTTGGTCAAGTTCTGCCCAAATGGTATGCACACAAGTCGTACTTCTTCATAAGTTCCTTGCATTTCCCTCGTGAACCTTAAACTGCTTGAAAGAAGCCTGCTTTTCCTAATTATGTCTTAGAGGACCTTAAAAATACGAATCATCAAGCCTTTCAGATCATCGTTGCCCTTAGGATCGTAAAACATAATGATCCACACTGGTTTCATTGTAATATACATCTATCGGCTATTTTCAGAATTACATTTGAGTAACAAACTGTTCACAATGGCTACCAAACTGCCTCTAATTGCTTGTTTCTTATGGAATTTTAACGTTCAATAGCTGATTGAGCTTTTATGAACTAATGCTGCTAAAAGCTTGTCAAGGCGTCATTAAGATGTTTCGATTACTTTTAGCAATACAAACCTGTCGGTTGAATACAGCGTCGGGATTTATTAAAAAAAATGAAGACATTAAGAATTGATTTACAAAATAGGTGAAACTTGAAAATGAAATGAGCAATGCAGGTAACCACCCTTAAACTTGGTCGAAAAGTACGAATGCTTTGTTTCTTTCACTGTTCCGTGGCATGAAATAAAGCTAACAATCGAAGAACCTTCAATGTCACTGGTTCTTCACAGCGTGTTTTCGTTATCGTCGATATCGTTTGGAGGTAAATGCAGGAAAAAGGAAAGGTCAGTCATAAAAATCCATTAGCAGCATATTGCAGCAAAGATTACATGCCAATATGCCATGAACGTAGAAAAAGAAGGACAAACACGCTGAATGGGTTTTTTTTAGCTCAGTCATTTTACATGAGTTACTCAAAATGCATGTCCCGACCTTCCGAAACTAACATTCATGAGATTTGCGTTGCTATCTTCCATATTTAGCTCGTAGTCAAGCAACCTTTTTCCGGTGTATGAAAATGTCTACATCGACCCAACATTTTGAAGATTGAGGTATTGGAGCAGATTAAAATACGAGAAAACTTGAATATTTGAATGCAATGCATGTTCAGAACCGTAATGTAACGGCAGATTGTGGCACAAACAATTATGCATTACAACGATCACCTTTTCACAAATCCCTTTTTCACTCGTCCCATTTTTGTTTCCACACTCTTCGTGCCCTCCCTAGCATATCTAGTCTCTCCCTTTTTGTCATCTATCTTGTTTGTTCTTGTTCTTCAATCTTACATGTACTTATGGCTTTTCACGTGTTAGACCTTATTACTCCTTAATTTCAAACAGTGTGACAGTAATACTTGTGAACATCTAAAAGCTCCCCAAAATAGGTAAAAATCATAGCCGCCATAGCATCATAGAAATCTCACACCCGATGGCTTTGTGACTTGGGCTTCATACGGTACTTTGTTGCATAAGATGACATTGTAACTTGACCTTTATACGCCACTTTGTTTTCAAAGTCACCACTATCATATATATCACCGTCAGTGTCGTGGCAGCCACTATGTTATTGTTACCATTACCGTCACCACACCCGACCACAAATTTTCACAACTATTCCATATATCACCCTACATTACCAATCACAACACCTCAAACCACTTCTTTTGCAAAATTACGTTGCGGCCTCAAGTGAAAAAGTAAATTGGCTTAGTCAAGAAGCATATTATATCAATTTTACTAGACAAACCTCCTCTGGTAACAACCTCCGGTCATGCTATATAAAGATCTACAATGTTATTCACAATCCACAAACTGAATTCTACTACTAAAAGACTTTAGAGTAAATTTCCAGAACAAATGTGTGTTTGTTGGTAGCGTTCTGAGTTATAAATTATAAGCAGAGTACAACCCTCCTAACGCCAAATAAGCTACATTTCAAAAGTACCTCAAAAGGTGTGTTTCAGCTTATGCATTTTAAGCTTTTAGACTATCCTTCATTCTTTACTTTTGCCACGTGTCCTGATGCTTTCTCTTCCTTTTTTCTTTCATATCATCATTTCACTTTTTTCATCTGATCAGAAGTCGAAGTTGGATGAATCAGGCCTGGTTGTATTCAACTCGAAATATTCATTTAAGATACATGAAGAATGTATTTAGGTACTTCTTGTGTCATTGAATTCAGTAGACAATGTAGTTTGTATATATGTATGCCTATAAGTAAAAGCTTGTTTGATATTTTTGTCATTTCAAGTTTGAAAAATCTGTTTTCATAAGTGGTAGCAAACAATAAACAAAAATGTTTCTATAAGCTTGTAGGATACTTTTGTAGCAAAACTAACAATAGTGTCAGAATTGGTCAGCAATTCTAAGGACGTTCGTGTAACGGAAACCAAAACTAGAAGAGAGTATAGTGCCATTTTGGAAACAATAGGGATATCTATAGTCTTATTTACTTCTAGAATGTGAGTCTAGTTGATCACTTTCTTTTTATGAAAAAAACTCCATGAATAAAATTTGCAATTTGGATAATTACAAAAGTGAGCAATCATTTGCCTTAATGCTAAATAAAGGAAATCTGAAAACAACATATATAGAAATAACAAGAGGTTGTGGCTACAAACATTTCAAAATAGCCCATCGGTCAACTTATTGTCCGGAATAACGAGTCCAAGTAAGAGTTAATGAGTGTCAGTGTGATGATATATTTGCTCTTGTGATTCTCTTTACCTCTAATAGTGCCTCCTAGGGATATATCTTAGGTGACATATTGTGTTTGTTTTACGAGAAGAATGCGCGCTCAACTCGGGAGTTCAAATTGAGATTGATTGCCGTTCAAAATTGTGACTTGAGTTGGTCAAAGTTGCAGCTTGCATTTTCGCCCTTCTTCCACTTCTTCTCGCCCTTCCTTTAAGAAGAAGTGATGTGACTTCACAAGTAAGGATTTCAATCGATTGACGGTTGCAAGTGGAATCCAAAAAACAAAAACTCTGTTTCGGGCTACACTCCACCTAGATCACCGTCTCAACAAGCTGCTGCTGTCACCGACACTATTGTCTCTTGCCTTCTTCTTCTACCTTTACTATGTAACTTACTATAGATGAACTGACAGTTGTTTCTAATTATCTCATTCCCCAAACGGGTAACTCTAGTTGTATTTCTGCTTCATCATTTCCTAGTTCTTCTGCCTATTATGAAGCCTCAAGTAGTAAATCTTGGTTATTAAATTCTATTTTTTGCATTCATACGGCATCAGATTCCACTTTTTCTCTCATAAAATTTCTAGTTTCTCAATACCTCCTATACATACTATTGATGGTACTGCCTTACACAACACACATATTGGAGACATTTCCACACCTTTTCTTTCCTATTTTCATACTTTTCTTATTCCTTCATTGGCTCATAACCTTGTCTCTTTGGGTCAACTTGTTGATCATGGCTGCACCATTCACCTTCTTACTACATTGTGCAAGACATGCGGATTAGGAAGGTAGTCGGGATAGGGTGTAAAATGGATCGTCTTTTTGTGATGGATCATCTCAATCTACCATCCACCCCTGTTGCTGCTACTTCTACCTTTTCCAAAGCTCTTCAACTTTGGCACCCTCACTTAGATCATGCTTCCTTATATAGGCTTTATCCACTTGTTTCCAGTGGACAGTTTGGGTCTATTTTTGTGTCTGATTATCATTGTTTACCATGTCAACTTAGTAAGCACTCAAAATTGCCTTTCATTAATAGTGATTCGAGAGCAAGTCAAATAATTGATTTAGTTCATTATGATGTATAGGGTCCATCTCTCCGGTTCTAACTAAGGGTGGATCTCATTATTATGTAACCTTTATTGATGATCATTCCCGATTTACTTGGATCTAGCTTTTGAAAAATCGCTCCGAAGATTTGATTGTTTATTTTACTTTTGCTAAAATGGTTCACACTCAGTTCTCGCGTACCATAAAAAAATTTTGTTCAACACCGTGGAATATACCTCTACCCCTTTCTTATCCTTACTTGATCAAGAGGGTACAATTGCTCAAACTTATTGTCCTAGCACATCTGAACAAAATGGTAGAGCTAGACGTAAACATATACATATTATGTAGGCAGCAAATACATTGTTGCGCTCTGCATCTCTTCCTAAGTCCTTCTGGGGTGAAGCTATACTCACTGCAGTCTACCCTACCAATAGCACACCTTCTGTTGTCATAGGCAATATGTCTCCCTATGAGTGCTTTCATGGTGTCAGTCTCAATTATCGCCTTCTCAAAGTCTTTGGTTGTGTTTGTTTTGTTAAACTTCATCCCCATGAGCATTGCAAGGTTATGGCATAAAACAGAAAGGGTATATCTGCTATCATCCGATATCTCAGCGGATACACATTGCTCATCATGTTACCTTTTGGGAAGATACATTCTTCATACATATGTCTTCTCTTGATACTCCCAATAGCACTTCCTCACATGAGATTCCAGCATGCTCCATAGACCTATTCCCTGATACTACAACATCTTTGCCTGCACATGCGTCTGGTAATGCTATTGATCCACTTGTTCCTGGTCCTTTCCCTCCACGTCGGTGTCTGACACTGCTCCACCAACTCCTCCTCAGGCCCCTCAGGTTCGTACAACTTCTGGTAGGTTAATTAGTTCAACATAATGTTTGTTTAAGAGATTATGATCACTCTGTTTCTCTATCTACTCTTCATGAACCTACTACCTATATAGAAGCTTCTAAGAACCCTCTATGGCAGAAGGCTATGAATGATGAATTAGATGCACTCACTAAGAATCATACGTGGGATTTAGTTGATCTATCTCTAGATAAATTTGTTGTACGTTGCAAGTGGGTGTACAAGATCAAGACGCATGTCAATGGTGGCATTGATCGTTACAAAGCTCAGCTGCTAGCAAAAGGAGGAATATGGCACCGATTATGAGGAGACCTTTGCTCATGTTGCTCGTCTTACATCCGTATGAGCTCTCATTGCAGTTGCCTCTGCTTGCCATTGGTCTCTATTTAAGATGGACGCCAAAAATACTTTCTTTAATGGGAGCTCACTAAGGAAGTATACATGAAACCTCGGTTTGGTTATCCTCATCGTCCACGCTAGGTGTGCCATCTAAGAAAAGCTCTTTATGAGCTCAAGCAAGCTCCCAGGGCTTGGTTCTCTAAGTTCAATTATGTCCTCACAACTTGGATTCACTTCCAGTGCCTATGCTTTCTACTCTATTTTGTCGACAGCCTGACTCGGGCTTGTTCTTACTACTATTGTATGTTGATGACATGATCATTACGGGCGATGATCTTTCAGGCATTCATCCCCTTAAAATCTCTCTCATTCAATAGTTTGAGATGAAGGATCTTGGTGATCTTCGAAACTTTCTTGGTCTTTAGGTCACCTCTCATCACACCGGATATTTTCTTTCTCATATCAAGTATGCTTCCGATTTAGTCGCTAAGTCTGGCATCTCCTCTAGTGATACTGTTATGTCCCTTATGGAGGAAAACTGGGATCATAGTACATTGACCGGTGAACCTCTTTCGGATCCTACCTATTATAGACAACAAGTTAGAAGCCTGATTTATCTCACTATTACTTGACCATATATTACTTATGCAGTTCATGGGGTTAGCCAGTTCATGACCGCTCCCTCCACCGTTCACTTGGTTGGGGTTCTTCGTATTCTGTGATATTTACAGGGTACTCTATCTCATGGCTTGCACTATCCGTCCGAATCCTCGCTACAGCTCACTGCCTTCTTTGATGCAGACTGGGGACATGATCTTGTCAATCATCGCTTCACTACAAATTTTTATTTATTTCTAGGTAATTATCTCATCTTATGTCGTAGCAAGAAGCAGTCTATTGTCCCTCGCTCCAGCACTAAGTCTAAAATCACGCTATTTCTGACACTACTGTTGAGTTAGTTTGGTTGCGATGGCTACTTGGAGACATGGGTGTCCCTTTTGACTATACTACTCCTATTCATAGTGACAGTCAGAGGGCTATCTAGATCACTCGCAATGATGTTTTTCACGAAAGGACAAAACACATTGAGATTGATTGTCATTCTACTCGTACACATCTCACTCATAGTATCCTTGAGCTCATTCATGTATCTTCCTCAGATCAACTTGCAGATATCTTCACGAAGTCCTCCTCCGTAAAGAACTTCTTACATTTCATTTCCAAACTCAACCTAGTCTCGGTCGGCTACCTTGAGTTTGAGAGGGGATATTAGAATCAACTTTGTAAATTATGGAATTGCCTTGATTTACTCTATGTAAATTAAGGAATCTCCATGATTTACTCACGGTCATGTCAATCAGTCATATCAATCTTGTTGTATCTTGTCAATTCTTAATTTGTATCTTGTCAATCCTTAATTTATTAATTTTATCAATTGCTAGGTCAATTATAATGCCTCTAAATATAGGCCTCCGATGTACTCTTAAACATATACTTGGACCAAGATGAATCGCATCATACGTAGGAACATTCTTCTTTTAATAATTTTGCCAAGCTATGTCACCAATTGAGGTATCTCGGACGCGCCTCTTTCTACTTTCGAAATTATTAATATGCTCTAGAAATTCAGCCCCTATTTCTACTTTATAAATTATTAGTCTGCTCTAAAACTTGAGCAAACAATGAAACATGCCTTAAGAAAGAATTTTTTTTCCTGCAAAATTCATTTGTCACGGATTATGAACTACAAAGTTATTGACACGGTACGAACCACTTTACAATGTTGTTGGTTACCAAGAAAAATGGGTGTGACCTTCGGAAGCATATTTCGGACGAGCACCAACGGACAAAAGATAAAATTTCTCTCTTGGTACAACTTATTGGATCATTCTTTGGTTCGTAATATTTGTACTGGATAATGTAGGTTAGTCCAAATGACTATGCCACTTTACATTGTTTTGAAAAAAATAAAGACATTAGTGTTCTGGCAAGAGGTCCAGTTCTGCCTCAAGTACTCTGAATCTAAAGACAGTTTATACTACATCATTTTCTTGTTTAAAGCTTGCCATAACTCTAGAGCACTCAAAATTCAAACATAACCATCAACGCAGTCAATGTTAATACGTTTATCTATGCCCTCCTTAAATAGCTGTACCCCTCAATTTTGGTCATCGTAAGAGTACACAATAAAGAGAAATAAATGATCAATAAATACCCAAAGGAAAGAGGAGAAATTTAACCAAAGTAGATACTGCCAAAAAACTCCATCAGAAGATCAACATACATAGAAACTGAAACCAAAGTGCAGACTAATCAAATAAAATCCTAAAAGTTGACATCCATGCCACTACAGAAAAAAGAACATCTAAAGGGTTACTTCTCTAAAGCAAAGCCACTCCAACAGCAAAAACGGTAGCCATAAATCCAACCGTTAGAGCATGAGCTCCATCAGCCGGAGCAGGAGCAGGAGCAGGAGGAAGAACACTCACGGGAGCCAGAGCAGGAGGGTGACCCTTTACACCACCACCTTCATGTTTGGCAGATAAAACGTCCACCTCAAGCTTCTGCCCCTTTTCGCAGTGCCCTTCAGCCCCACTGATGAAGTAGAACAGCCCGGACCGGTTGAGAGCAATCCTGGTCTCGCCACCCTTGTATGACTTGAGAGGTTTGCCCTTGTTGCAGTTTTTGTAGTCTTCCTCCGTCACTTCTAGCACCGAATCAGATTTGGGATCGTACTTCATAACTGAACACAAGAAAGTAAAAAAAGGCTTAGATTTGGGCATATCGTAGTAAACTTTTGTTCATGATTTTCTGTGGCATCATAACTTTGAAATGAACACAATCAGAACTGTCAAGAGCATTAAGAACAGATTGAAAGCTAAAAATGACATTTGGTTGTCAACAAATTGTTGAAACATCAATGAAACTATAAACCAGGTGCCAATAGCAACAAGGTTATCTAGTAAAACTCGATCCGGCCATTTTCTTGACCAAAATCATTTTTCTTTTTCTTGAGATTTAATTTGTAATGCTTTCTTCCAGCTTTACCAAACTAAACACAAAGTAAAACTGTAAAATTAAAATGGCAGCCAAGAAAAGATTTACAATAAATGGTTAAGAATAAAAGTACAATCCCGGAAACTACAAAAACTCAAAACTAGATAAATAGAGTAACTGCAGGGAAGTTGGTCGTTAAAGGGTACGTAGAAACAAGGATCATGGTTACATGAAAGCTGAGAGAGGGAAGAGAGAGAGAGGGGTTACTCTCTCTCTTCCCTCTCTCTCAGCCTCCATCACAGCACCAGGGGATCCAAATCCTAGAAACAAAAACCTCATGGCTAAAATTGGAATGTCTTAGCAGTTAACAGAATCCTACTCAAAATTCACCAAATCCATGCAAAGTTCGATAGAGAACGCTCGTGTTGTTTCAGATAAAACTAACAGAATCCGACTCAAGATTCACCAAATCCATGCAAAGTACAAAAGAGGACGCTCATGTTGTTTCAGATAAAACTCTATTCAAAAGAGATAGTTATAGGGTTTTCAAGTTATAACCCGTGTGATGTAACAATTATAGGGTTTTCAACTTTTAACACCCATCTCATGTAATCCTGTATATGTACATACTTCAGCAGATATCAATGAAATGAAGAAGAGATTTTCCTGCAAAATTTTGTTCTTTCGTAAGGGAAAATTTTGATATTTTTTCACTTTAGTCCTCCTTATCGACCAGTTGATCCGAATCCGGCATTAAGAATGTATACGATGGCATAAAACTACTAGTTGCTTGTGATGCACAATACCAAGAAGAAATATGTGGAAGTAGAATTGAGAGGTGCATGGTAACGTACAAAATGAAACGATATATGGCAAAGAAAAACAGTAATCAAACACGAAGAGAAATGAAAAGACAGATGATAACAACAAAGAAGAAAACGACATGAACGATATTACCAAGAGAATCTCCGATTTCAAACCGCTCCTTCTCAGCCCACTTGTTGAAAGCGTCAGGAGATGAAGGGATTTTCCAGGAGTTCGCATTTCCACCAACAGGGAACTCTCGCGCTTCCGCCAGCAAGATGAACACCAGACAAGAAAGGACCAGACAAGGCAAGACCTTCCTCAGGGAAGCCATTTCTGGGTTGCAGAGAAAGGGATGCAGAGAGACGCAAAAGATAATACTGAGAGGAGTCTTGAGAGGAAGTGTGGGTGTTTAGCAGATTAGGGTTTTAGCTGGAGAGTCCTACTGGCACTATATAACCGCTTGGTTTGGGTTCGGAGTTAGGTCTGGATAGAGGTTCGGAAAAAGCACGTGAGAGTCAAAAGACTTGAAGACCGAGTCTTCGAAAACCTGAATAACACTTAAAGGGGTGCAATTATTAATCAGAAAAACCGTTTCACATCTTTATCTTGAATGAGGCACAATAAGATAAGAATCCTTCTTGATTCACTGATGTACCCTTGTGTTGTATTCGGTTTATGGGATTTTTGGAGGGTATGATCGGAATTATGTGTAGGGGGAGAGTTATTAGTGTAATTAGTGCCCACGAAAAAAGGGGTGAGAAAGTTTGCGTGGGAAACCGCCTTTTGGGTGATATCTAGCGACAAAATTTGGCTAACCTAGCTTAGGTCGCTTGTTGTATCTGTCGTCTTTGATCAAGTAATTGTAGAGTTTGATGTTGAAGTAAATTTATCGGTTGTCAAAGAGTTTTCAACTTTAAAACTTTTAAGGTATTTAGGTAGCATAAAATGTTTTTTATGGTAAATATGGGAGGTGACCATGCTCCCGTTACCGTTGGATTAAGTGAATACTAAATGGTACAAGAACGATTGTTTGAATATCACTAACACAATGTACATAATTCATATGAACTTATGGTGGGTGCACTATAAACGAGTCTACAAACCTCATTTTTTTTCCGCACTAAACCCACTCTAAAACCTCTCTGGTCAAAACTTTGCAATTATCAGTAAAAGTTTGTTTGGTTTATTTTAAGAGGCGGATTTGTTGTTATTATATACAGAATTAAGGGACGAATACTGTCTTTTTAAAAGAGCATCAAACATTGACTTATGTTTATCCTTTTCATAATAAGAGAAAAAAAAAGGTCCACTGGATCGTTCCTTGCTCTTTACACTCTCACTTTATGCAGACACTAATATGTGCTCATAACTGAGTAATGTTGTTTATCATACTCCTGTGACCTTTTTTTTCAATTGCTAGGTTCTTTGTCAACTTTCCGACCACTTACATTACCCAAAAGAAAAGAAAACATTTCCAATAACTGATATCTATATACGTATGGCTCTAGAGCTTTATCGCACTAGAAAGTATCCAATTGTAAAAAATCACGAGGGAGTGGAAGAGATTGTTTAGATATGGCATAACGGTAGAAAGGAATGGATTAGAGGGTATTTGGGATTGATTTTAAATTGATCAAATCTAATTAAATCAGTATTGAAGTGTTTGGCAAAAAATAAAAAAGTAAACTAATTAAATCTGTTCTAATGTGCTCAAAATTGATTAAATCCATAATCCTTTTTTTTTTTTTTGGGATTAAGATTTAATCAATTTTGGAGAATCAGGTTTGACTAAGAGATTTACGAAAATATCCTTACATAGAAACGGTATTAAATGCTCAATTTCAGTTTGAATACACTATATAATAATTTTGATATACAAAACCTACTTCAATCCCTTTTTATCCAAACACCTTCAACAACTTTTAATTTATTATACTTAAAATTGATTTTAGAAGCTGGTTTTGATTTAATCAAAATCTACTTTTAAGAATCAATCTCAAACGGCTTCTTAGTGTCTAGAATTGAATCAGTTTTAAACTTTTTGAGATAGATTAAATTTATTAATCTGTTTTGCCAAACACCCACAAACCTGATTTAATCAAGTTCAAATACCCTCTTAGTCTTCTACATGCTACTGGATGGCAAGATGGTCCATTCAAAATCCAAACATGGTGCAGATATTGGAATTACGTTAGTTTTGTTATGTAAAGCCATGTATTGTAGTTATCCATGAAGTTGTCGAAAGAAAAAGTGCCAAGTGCAAGAAGCACTACAAGAAAAATGGCCTTTTCTTCAAGATCTCTACATGTCCTCCTCCTCGCACAACCTACGGAAGCTGATTCCATGCATTTTTTTTAGTGTCCAAGTTTTAAGTGAACCTTTGTGTTGCAGCTAAAAATATGCTCCGCGTACTTTGCGGAACCCGAGCCCGAACCAAGCCCGAACCGATGACCTGCAAGACAGAAAACGAGTGACCGCCGGGTGGGGTTCCCGGCGGAGAACTCTCCGATGCTTAAGTCAGAGCGCAGCTACGGGATAGTAACTCTGAAAAAGCATAAATGACTGTGTATCTGTGTGTGTAGTTGTCCCATACCTGGGGGGTAGACCCCTTTATATAGCTGTAGGAGGAGAGTCCTAGTAGGACTAGGCTGTGGACTAATCCAATCAGGATCGTGTTAGGATCCTCGAGGATCACGTCACAATCTTTAAAGACTCTTTTAGAATCCTGATAAGATAATCATAAATCTCCCAGTTTGACTGGGATTCGCCGGGTGTTCCCCAATTATTGGGAGTTATATTTAAGTTATATCATAAGCCCCCCACTTCCTTAGCTAAAATGTTTGGCTGAGGAAGTTTATACCTGGTGTCTCGAGACACGCGTCAGATTTGTAAGTGATTCTCATCCACTTGTAGGGGTAACAATATTTCTCTCCTCCATGTGCTCCGACCTAAGCGGGAGCTTAAGCCTTGGAACTTTGCCCAAGTAGAGTGCTAGAATCCTAGCTCTCGAGAGCCAAGTCTTAGAATGTCGCCTGAGTAGGCTCTTCGGAATCATCTTTAGAAAGACGAATCATGGGATCTCGAGATCCTTTAGCGGCTGTGCCCCATGGTAGCCTCTCTCGGGAGAGGACACAAAGCTGTGCATGCAAGTTGTTGCACGTGCTAAGTGTTTGAATGTCTCCTCGAGGGGTCACATCTCCTTTAGAGGGTGTTCATTTTGTGCAAGTGTGTGTTCTTGAGCTCGAGCCGACCACATCATGCTTGCGTTTTACTTTGTCGCGAACTCTTATCATCAGCTAAGAGCTGGCAAAGAAGCCTCGTACTCACGCTTGGCTGGGTTTTGAATTGACAAAGAATGGTGGGGGGATGAAGTCCCATAGTCCTTTGCCGTTTCACGGGTTAGAATTGTAGCTAAACCGTTCGGATAGAACTTGAGCTCTATCTTATCACCCTCGGGGTGTTCATCCCTCGAGAGACCGCCCTAGAGGGCTGGTGGAGCGCGGAGCTCATGCAATTACCCTCGGGGGTTGGACGGAATTTAAGACATCTCCTCATACCCACCTCTCGGGCACATGGAGCCGGAGCTCATGCAATTACCCTTGAGGGTTTGACGAAATTTAAGAGTTCTCATCGTACGCGCCCTCGGGGGTTTAACGAAACTTTAGAGTCCTCGTTGTACGCGCCCTTGGGGGTTTGACGGAACTTAGAGTTCTCGTCGTACGCGCCCTCGGGGGTTTAACGAAACTTTAGAGTCCTCGTTGTACGCGCCCTTGGGGGTTTGACGGAACTTAGAATTCTCATCATATGCGCCCTCGGGGGTTTCTTGTCCTTGTTGCCGCGGTGCTAAATAAGAAGCCGCAGGTCATGGAGCCCATAATATGGTCGTTGTGGCGAACCTTTCTGTCTGATAAGACATAAGGCATTAAGCCTGTATGATCTCATAAAATATAAAGCCCCCCGGCCTTTGAGAAGGCGTGGATATATAAAGACGGCTTTTAAGCCCATATGTTGGGCCCGATCGCAAGAAGACCTGTACGAGCAATATAGAAGACCATATCTGCTTGCTTGACTGGACATGCATATAAAGCTAGAGGGCATGGAGTCCGTCTGAGCAAGATGTCACTGATGATCAGTAGATAAGTTGTCGAATTTAATCGATTTACTGAGAAGCAACTAGATTCAGTTTGCTTGGCTGCATGAGCTTGAGCTTGCAATTATTTCATCCATATTAGCGACGCTATTGGCGAAGTGCTCTGATTTACTGATCAAGGCCACTGTGTGACCGAATATCAAGAGACAATAGGTAATGCTGAGTCGGCAGGATGCTGCAGTAGAAACCCTAGACGTGACTTCAAGTCACCGGGTGCTGTGAATTTGTTCCTTGCTTTACGAAGCGATTTATACGCCCTGTTAATGCTCGCAGGCGTAGTTTAAACCCTTGCAAGAAATAAAAGTACGTGACTGAAAAACAGCTTCTGAAGCAATAAAGCATATAAAATGCAACTATGTTTTTAACACAGAATTAAGAATAGTGTTCAACACCGTGGACCCATTAAGGTTTTGTCGGTTAGCCGACAGCGTACGCTGTACTGCGTGTCGCATGTGAGCTTACTATGCCATAAAAGTTGCATGCCCCGACTTGTGACATGCTTGCGTGAATTGACGCAATTGCATAATGTTAAACCATAAATTACATAGGTCTAGGTTAAAGAAGAGCACAAGAAACAGCCTTTAAGGAGGCTTGTTAGTGCCTAAAAGCGTAGCTGCCTCATTTTCATTGACGCGACGGTGCATGTAAAATATGCATAGATATTTAAAAAATGTAATGCACATGTTATATAAATGAGACCCTAATAGGAGTCTCGAATTTTAATTGGCCTTTTTCCTTTAAAAAACTAATGCTTTAGAAAGCATGCGGCCTAAGTCCAATAAATAAGACTTCGTGGGTCTAAGTATTAATATGCATTTTTACTGGGCTGGAATGCAAAATTCAAAAGGAAGGGTTTCACCTGATTTAGACCGGGTCTACCCCTTCTCTTGTTTAACAAAGAAGCAGCGGCTGGCATGTCGGCCGTGCCACGATGGGGGACACCGCGACGTGCGGGGAGGTCGTGGTAGAGCCGTCGCATGGTCGCAGATCAGGAGCACGGGTGGACGAGGTGGCGCAGATTTGCACGGAGTTCTTTACTGCGGCGGTTCCTCTTCCATGGAACGACGGAACGAACGGAGTTGAGGCCGCTATGGTGCAGCGCCGGTGCTTTTCCCGTGGGCGCCTGCCACGGTGGTGATGTTCTTTCGGGAGTGAAGCGGCGATGTTCAGGCAGCTCGTCGCGGTGGTGATGGTGCTCGTCGCGATGTTGACGATGGAGCCGTTAAGTAATATTGCACCGGGTACGGCGGTGCCTTTCCAAGTTTTGCGGTGGCACTGGTGACCGTTGATAGGGGTCAACCGGCGACGCGGTGCTGATCTAGTAGCCATTGTTGACGGCGACGTCGGGGGCGCTACTCATCGAAGTCAGGGCCGGCACGCTGTCGGCAAGGTGTCTTCGTTGTAGCGGGGCGTGGAATCGGTGGCCATGGCCATAGCTGGCGGTGGACAGCGGTGATGCTTTACCCATGGCCGTGGTGAGGCAGATCGAGAGCTGGAAAGGTTGGCAGTGCCAGCCCCTTATTGACAGTAGGGTGGCGACACAACAGTGAGGCAGTAAAAGCGAGGCGATGGCGCCGTGGCGGCGCGTTGCTTGTCGTCGCGATGGAGAGGATCTAGCGGGCGACGGGGCAGCAAGATGGCGACGCCATAGCGTTGACGTGGGTCTCCTGGTGCGCTGCTCTGGTTGAACAGCGACGTCGATGGACGAACAACGCTGGTGGCTGCAGTGGTGCCAAGCTTGATTCTGGCTAGCGCTCATGGCGGTTTGCGCCGATTGGCGCAAGGTGGCGTTGCGTCTCCTGCTTTCTCCCTCTATTTTTTTTAATAAAAAATTTGATCGTTGCAGCTGCTCTAACAGCTTCATGACGTTGATGGTTGTGCGACTGACAGCGTCGTTGCCCGATAAGAACGGTGGCGGCCGGAGAAGTTAACGCCAGACTGTTGCAAACTTTTTTCTTTCTGTGGTTGCTCTGGAAATTTTCTGACACTCGACGGTGGCAACGATTCTGTAGCAATTTCGACAATTAGCCGCTAACAATTCGCGGTACAACTGTACAGGTTTTTTGAGGTCAAACGGCTAGGCTGGCGGGTCCCACGGATGGCGCCAATCTGTTGCTACTAAAAATTGTTGACTTATTGATTTTGATGATTTCGGACTTAACTTTTCTAAACTTTAATCTGACAATATTATTAAAGGTAAAACATTTCAGGTTTTATCTTAATCAAACAAAGACATAATCTTGACAGAGATTGACAGAGATTTTGCACAGCCTTGACAATGGATGACAAAGACTTTGGACTCAAGCTTTGGACTACACAGAAAGATTCAAGATCTTAAAGTATATCTTTTCTTGTTTTAGTCTTTTCTTTAAACAGCCTTTCTTAAAGGATCTGACAGAAATTCTAGTAAAGAACGAAGCCAAGTGTTTTTAGTCGAAGTCAAGTTTTTGAGTCGAAACAAAAACTTTTTAGTCGAAGCTAAGACCTTTAGTCGAAGCTATGACTTTCAGTCGAAGTCAAGTGTTTTAGTCGAAGCTAAGACATTTGAGTCGAAGCTAAGACTTTCAGTCGAAGTCAAATGTTTCAGTCGAAGCTAAGACTTTCAGTCGAAGCTAAGACTTTCAGTCGAAGCAAAACATTTCAGTCGAAGCAAAACATTTTAGTCGAAGTCAAAATCTTTGAGTCGAAGCTAAGACTTTCAGTCGAAGCCAAGACTTTCAGTCGAAGCCAAGACTTTCAGTCGAAGCTAAGATTTTGAGTCGAAGCCAAAATGTTTCAGTCGAAGCAAAACATTTCAGTCGAAGCAAAACATTTTAGTCGAAGTCAAAATCTTTTAGTCGAAGCAAAACATTTCAGTCGAAGGCAAGACTTTCAGTCGAAGGTAAGACTTTCAGTCGAAGCCAAGACTTTCAGTCGAAGCCAAGACTTTCAGTCGAAGCTAAGACATTTGAGTCGAAGCTAAAATGTTTTAGTCGAATCCTTCTTGTTTGGCTTTTCTACCTAACAGTCCTCTATTTCCTTCCTGTATAAATAGGGAATCGGTTAGCTCATTTATTACCTTTTTCTCTCGCGCAAATTTTCACTCTGAAAAACTCTCATCTCAATCTCTTGTTCTTATCAATTATCTTTTGAGTGAGTTCATTTTAGAAAAAGTTCTGTGTAAGCTTCTTGGTTTTGTTCTTGAAAGAATTTAGATCTTCCCACCTAAGAAGGCTTAGCTTTAAAACTTTCATTGTATATTCTGCTCAAGAAGGAGCCTGTTTATAGTACTCAAATTGTAATCTCTTTTCATTTGTAATCTGTTGGAAACCTAGGAGGGTTTCAGATATTGTACTGAGGTTTGAGCTAGCACCCGAAGCTAGCTGGTTTAGTGAAAGGCTCGAGTAGGTCTCCCTTGTGTGGAGTGCTCGAGGACTGGACGTAGGCTGGTGGGGCCGAACCAGTATAAATCTCTGTGTTAATCTTGTTATTGCTGTATTCGTCTTTACGTTGTATTCTTAAGTTTTGTATTCTTAATTTATTTTGTAATACCTCTATTCATCCCCCTCTGGGTGTATTTAGGGTCCTACAAGTGGTATCAGAGCCTTGTGCTCTGAAATTCTTCTGTGACTTAATCGTCAAGAGCAAAAGATCGTGTTATGGAAGAAGGATCAGCAACCACCAGACCACCATTGTTGAAAAATGACAACTACAGCTACTGGAAAAATCGCATGAGGAACTTTCTGAGGCAGGATATTCACGTATGGTACGTTGTTGAAAATGGTCCTATAATTCCTATGAAGGATGGACCGGATGGAAGCAAGATTCCGAAAGGAATTCTTGAAATGGATAATCATGAGGCTCAGCTCTTCTCCATGGATGATAAAGCCAAGAACATTATCAGTTGTGGCCTCGACATAAATGAGTACAATCGAGTCTCAGCTTGTGAGACTGCTAGAGAAATGTGGAGATTATTGGAGGTTACTCATGAAGGAACAAATCAGGTAAAAGAGACCAAAATCAACATGTTGGTCCAGCAATACGAGGCCTTCAAGATGAAGGAGCACGAGTCCATAAATGAGATGTACTCCAGATTCACTCTCATTATCAATGGGCTGAAACTTTTGGGTAAAACTTACCCAGAAAATGAAGTTGTCCGAAAAGTTCTCAGATCTCTCCCAAAAAGATGGGAAGCAAAACTCACAGCCATTCAAGAGGCGAAGGACTTGAATGTGCTGAAGCTTGAAGAATTGGTGGGCTCTTTAATGACTCATGAAATCACGATGAAAATTCATGACGAAGAAGAAACCACCTCCAAGAAAAAGAACTTAGCTCTTAAAGCTGATACTTCTCATGAGCCGATGGAAAGCAGTGACGATTCTGATCCTGAAATGGCTCTCATCACTCGGAAGTTCAAGAAGTTTCTCGCAAACAAGAGAGATGGGATGTTCAGGAGAAATCTAACAAACCAATCACATCAAAGAAATAATAGTGATTGGAATGTAAGGGAAAATTCTGACGCCTGTTACGAATGCGGCAGAACTGGGCATATAAAGAAATATTGTCCTCAACTCAGAAACAAGACCGCCAACAACAACCGCAACAGTCGAGACTTAAAGGAGAACAAGTTCAAATCAAGGAAAGCACTGCTAACTTGGGATGACTCTGATGAAAGCGATAAGGAAGGAAGCGAGGATGAGGACGTAGCTCAACTCTGCTTCATGGCAAACGATGATGATCTCAAGGTAACCCCGGAACATCTAAACGTGCTTCAGTCAGCTTTTCTCGAACTCAATAAAAATTATGTAAAGTTGAAAATTAAAAATACAGATTTAAAAAATAAGGCTTTTTCTTTGATAAATACCGTTGAAGAGTTGGAAGACGAAAAGGAAGAGTTGCAAGAAAAAATTAAATTTTATATTTCTGAAAATGTTTCTTTAAAAAATAATGTAAATGCTTTTAAGAAAGAAAATTCTGAAATCAAATTTTCAGGTGAAAAAGAATCTGTAAAATCTCAACTGGAGGATATAAAAACACAAAAAATAAATTTAGAAAAGGAGATTGAAGACCTCAATTTTACTCTTTCAAAATTTACACAAGGAAGAGAAAATTTGGGTATTCTTTTACGAAACCAAAGATGTGTGCTTCAGAAATGTGTAATTGGTTATGATCCCTCTAAGAAGCAAAAAGACTACAAAAATTTCTTTAACAAAAGCTTAGTTTCCTGCTCACCATTCACTCTCTGTACCGTTTGTAACAAACATGGACATTTAGGTAAAAATTGTCCTCTTAATTCTATTAAAAACAGTCATCTCCTTCTTTTACTAAGAAGAAAATGAAACATGTATGGGTGCCAAAATCTTCTTTATCTAATCTTCCAGGACCCAAGAAAGTGTGGGTACCTAAAGGAACGAAACCAGAATCTGTTGTAGGTATGCTTGAAAGCAAGGGTAGACTGCAACAAATGGATTCTCGACAGCGGTTGTTCAAGACATATGACAGGTGCACGATCACTTTTCTCTCACATCACTACAAAAACGGCGGGCTCGTTACTTTTGGAGACAACTCAAATGGTAAGATCATCGGTAAAGGTAAAATCGGCACCGGCTCCATTTCCATTGACAACGTATCCTTAGTTGACGGTTTAAAGTTTAATTTGATAAGTATCAGTCAACTAATCGATAGTGGTCACAAAGTTCAGTTTGAAGGCGAAAAATGTCTTATCAGTCATGCCTCGGATGGGAGTACGCTGATCGGTAAAAGAGATGGTAACATTTATACTCTGTCTTTTGATGCATCTGACCATTCCCGTGAAGTATGTCTTTCTGTTCAGCACAATGATATTTGGTTGTGGCATCGTAGATTAGGTCATGTTCACATGGATCTAATCAAGAAACTTCTCTCGAAAGATCTTGTCAGAGGCTTACCAAATTTGAGGTTTATCAAAGATAAAATCTGTGATGCCTGTCAATATGGTAAACAGTCAAAAACTTCTTTTCAAGCCAAAAATGTTGTTTCAACCTCTCGTCCTCTTCAACTCCTTCATTTAGATCTTTTTGGCCCTACTAGAAATGCTAGCCTTGGTGGTAAATTTTATGCCTTCGTCATTGTTGATGATTTTTCAAGATACACCTGGGTTCTTTTTTTAACTCGTAAAGATGAAGCATTCGAACAATATACAGTCTTGTTAAACAGCCTCAAAATGAGAAGGAGTTGAAGCTCGTCAAAATTCGAAGTGATCATGGCGGTGAATTTGAAAAAGATTTTATTCCTTTTTGTATTCAAAATGGCATTTCACATGAGTTTTCTGCCCCTCGGACACCCCAACAAAATGGAGTTGTTGAGAGAAAGAATCGTACTCTTCAAGAAATGGCCAGAACTAGTCTTCAACAAAGCGCTTTGCCAAAATATTTTTGGGCAGAAGCCGTCAACACTTCCTGTTACGTATTGAACAGAGTACTCATCAGACCTATTCTTGATAAAACTCCTTACGAATTGTTCTCAAATCGAAAACCAAAAATCGATTATTTCAGGGTTTTCGGTTGCAAATGTTTTATTTTGAACAATCGTGAGAATTTAGGAAAGTTCGATGCGAAGTCTGACGAGGGAATATTTCTTGGTTATTCACTAAAGAGTAGAGCATATAGAATTTTTAACCGTAAGTCTATGACCATTGAAGAATCAATGCATGTTGATTTTTAAGAATCTAATGTTGAAAAATCGAGTAAGATTGCAGGTGATGAGGAAGAAGAACTCTCCATGGATTTGAACAACAATCTTAACGTCTCCTAATCTGAGGGTGAGTGTTCATCTTCTCACCACAATAACCTTGAAACTCTGCCACTTCCAAAAAGTTGGAGATATTCTTCTAGTCATCCATTAGAACAAGTTATAGGCAATGTGGAACGCGGAGTTACAACTCGGTCTACGGTAAATCTCTTCTGTAAGGATTTTGCTTTTCTTTCTCAAATAGAGCCTAGAAACATTTCCGAGGCTCTAAATGATTCTGAGTGGATTCTTGCCATGCAAGATGAATTGAATCAATTTGAGCGAAGCGAAGTTTGGACACTTGTTCCGGCTCCTGTTCAACAAAAGGTCATTGGAACAAAGTGGGTTTTTCGAAATAAACTTGATGAAGATGGCCATATTGTTCGTAACAAAGCTAGACTAGTTGCTCAAGGATACAATCAAGTCGAAGGGGTTGATTTTGATGAAACTTTTGCCCCTGTTGCACGACTTGAAGCTATCCGAATTCTTTTGGCATTTTCATGTCATTTAAACTTCACACTTTTTCAAATGGCCGTGAAAAGTGCCTTCTTGAATGGGGTAATACAGAGGAAGTTTTTGTTAAACAACCTCCCGGTTTTGAAAATGAAAAATATCCCAATCATGTCTTTAAATTGAAAAAGGCTTTGTACGGTCTTAAACAAGCTCCTCGAGCTTGGTACGATCGTCTCAGTAGCTTCCTCATTGATCATGGATTCTCTCGTGGCAAAGTCGACACTACTCTCTTTACAAAAACTCCTAGTGCCCATATCTTAATAGTCCACATATATGTTGATGACATTATTTTTGGTGCCACTAACAATGATCTTTGTCAAGAATTTGCTGAGAATATGCGCAGAGAATTTGAGATGAGCATGATGGGTGAACTTACTTTTTTTCTTGGACTTCAAATCAAGCAGTCCAAAGAAGGAATTTTTATCAATCAGGCTAAGTACACCCGGGAACGTTTGAAAAGGTTTGGCTTGTAACATGCTAAACCTAGAGGTACTCCTATTTCCCCCAGCGTCAATCTCATCAAAGGTGAAAATGGTTAATTTGTCGATAGTAAACTTTTTCGTGGTATGATTTTTAGTTTCCTTTACCTTACTGCATCTAGACCTGACATCATGTTTAGTGTTTGCATTTGTGCCCGTTTTCAAGCCTGCCCCAAAGAATCTCATTTATCTGCAGTTAAACGTATTTTTAAATATCTCTCTGGCACTCTAAACTTAGGTCTCTGGTATCCTCGTAATTCTTCAATAGATCTAGTTGGTTTTTCAGATTCTGATTATGCGGGTTGTCTTGTTGATCGTAAGAGTACTAGTGGCACCTGTCAGTTTCTCGGCGATGCTTTAGTTTCCTGGCACAGTAAGAAACAGACATCTGTGGCTCTATCCACCGCTGAAGCGGAATATGTTGCAGCTGGAAGCTGTTGTGCCCAAGTTTTATGGATGCGTCAAACTTACAAGATTTTGGTGTCTCTTTAGCGCTTATTCCTATTATGTGCGACAGTAGCAGTGCTATAGATATTAGTAAAAATCCTGTCCAACACTCACGCACTAAGCACATAGATATTCGTCATCACTTTCTCCGCGACAATGTTCAAAAGGGGTTAATTGAACTTAAGAAAGTTGGCTCTGAAGATCAGCTCGCCGATATCTTTACAAAACCTTTAGCTGAATCATCTTTCTGTTCTCTTCGTCGTCGTTTGGGAATGTGCGATCTGGTTAGTTCCCATTTCAGTCGACTCAACCCCCTTTTCAGTCGACTAAAGGTCAAGGTTCAGTCGACTCAACCCCTTTTCAGTCGACTAAAAGTCCTAGTTTGCAGTCTCGACTCAACCCCTTTCAGTCGACTAAAAGTTAAAATTTCAGTCGACTCAACCCCTTTCAGTCGACTAAACCCCTTTCAGTCCACTAAAATGTCCACTTTCAGTCGACTCACCCCCCTTCCGTCGACTAAAACTCTTTTGCCTATTTATATGCCACCTTTTTGGCTTTTTCTGTTTACTGTTTCCCTGTTTCACTGTGTCTCTCTTTCACTGTTTCTCTCCTCTTTCTCTTGTCCACCTGTCACTCCGCGGACCCACATGGCTTCAAACCAACGCAATCAAAGTCGTCGTCGCTACATTATTCAATCTGACGAAGACAACGATGGGTCTCCGCCTTCTACCAATGACGCGCCTGCCGCTGTCGCTGCTCCACCGCCTGCCGCTGTCGCTGCTCCACCGCCGACCACCCGTCCTCGTACCCGTCAAGCATCCAACGTTAATTCACGTCGTACGACCTCCGCAGCTGTGCCTCCGTCGTCAGCACCGTCCTCTTCAGGTACTGTAGTTCCTCCTCCTCCTCCCCATGCCTCTTCTTCGTCTGCCCCTCCACCATCCTGCCCCCCCCCAACTTGCCCATACACTTCATCTTCCGACATCCTTCACTTCCCCATTTCTTTCCTACTCCCGAAGCCCAACTTACATATTACACCCCTTTCGTCAATCGGGAAGTCACCCCCGGTCGCCCAAGTGACGTCAATCTTATGACGCAACTTGGTGTTACCGGTCTGTTTGAGCGAATGGGATGTCTCTCCATCTCTCTCCCCCCCTCCACTTATTATCCTGCTCTTGTTCGCATGTTCTACTCAAATTTGCACTTTGATGCCCAACCCCCTACCTTTCTCACCTCGTATATAAATGGGGTCCACATTCGTCTTGATGCCACCACTTCGGCACAGATTTTTGGCTTCGAAAATCAATCTTCTACCCTTGTTTTCACTGCGAACACTTGGTGTACCTCCAGTTCTTTTACCCCACTCCAACAGACCCAAACACTCTTAGGGGACCCATCTATCACTCATCCCCGTAAACCACAGTTAAGTGACATGTCCCCTCTTTCTCGCGTTCTTCACCTTATTCTCTGTTACAATCTTTCGGCTCGTTCTGGCTCCTATGCCACATTCTCCTATCTTAGATATCATTCTTCTCACCCATTTTCTTAGGGGTTCCCCGTTAAACATTGCCGGAATTATCATGCTTGTCATGCATGCCCGAAAAAACAAGTCTACTGCTAACCTTCCCTTCGGCCTTCTTTTGACTCGAGTCTTTGAACATTTTAATGTTCCCTTGCCTACCTCTAACTCGGAACGCATTCTTCTTCCGAGTCATCATGTGCTCGATGAAACTTCTCTTCGTCGCGCCGGCTTCACCATCCGCTTCGATCTCTCCTCCAACACTGCCCTGCTTGAACGCCCTTCCCAGTCTGTCCCAGCTTCCATTTCTGCTCCCTTCACTGCTCCTGAATTCCCCTCAGCCCCCTCCTCTGCTTCCATCCCACCTTTTTCAGCACCCCCACCCTCCTCTCCTCCGTTCCTTCCTCTTTCTCTTACGGACCCTTCCACCTCAGTTCCTCCTGCTCCTACTGACCCTTCCACCTCAGTTCCTCCTCACCCTGCGGATCCCCTCTTCACTAGCCCAATCAACGACTTTTCCAATCTTGATTTTGATGAACTTCTTACTTCTGATCACCCCGACCTCTCTGACACCCTTTCTCGCATCTCAACCTCGATTCAGCTCATTCTCGAATCCCAAACCACTCTTGCTGCTTCTGTAACCAATAACCACACCATTCTTCTTCAAGAGCTTGCTGCTCTTCAGCAGTCGGTTCAACATTCTTCCGCCCAGCTCCTTTCCAACCAGATAGATTTTCACAACCTCCTAAATGACCTTACTGCTAACCTTACCTCTATCCCTCTCAATCAAACCCCCATTCTTGAAAGCCTATCACGGATGCAGCATGACCTTCACCACCAGCAAGAGGTTGCCCTTCAGGATCATCGCCGCCAGGCCCATCTCACGACGAGCATACTGACTGAACAGAACCGTTATTTGGCGCATCAGACTTCGATCAGGCGCATGGCTTTCGGGTGACTCGTCCCGATATCTTTCCCTCTCACCATACTGGCAACTACGGGGAAGAATGGTTCTTCAACCCGCATCTTCCTTACAATCCCCGCCGCCGCGCTCTCCTCGCGTTGTTGAAGTGGTTGAAGTTCCCACCACAGATCCGCCGCCTGCTGCTGCGCCCCGTACTCGTCAGTCTGCTCCACCGCCCAATGATCCGTCATCCTCTGCCCAAGGTTCTCGCCGCCGTCGGCCCTAGTTTTTATTTATTCATTCTTTGTTATCCTTGATACCCCCTCTTTTTGCTTTGACAAAGGGGGAGAACATGTATTAATCAATCGTTCTTCTTTTTGCATCTGTATTAAATCTGTTAATTATTTAAAGATGCTCTTTCTATTGTTCTTTTATGCGATGGTTATCTGATTAAGGGGGAGTATGTCTTTTAATATTGTCATCATCAAAAAGGGGGAGATTGTTGACTTGTTGATTTTGATGATTTCGGACTTAACTTATCTAAACTTTAATCTGACAATATTATTAAAGGTAAAACATTTCAGGTTTTATCTTAATCAAACAAAGACATAATCTTGACATGGATGACAGAGATTTTGCACGACCTTGACAATGGATGACAAAGACTTTGGACTCAAGCTTTGGACTACACAGAAAGATTCAAGATCTTAAAGTATATCTTTTCTTGTTTTAGTCTTTTCTTTAAACAGCCTTTCTTAAAGGATCTGACAGAAATTCTAGTAAAGAAGCCAAGTGTTTTTAGTCGAAGTCAAGTTTTTGAGTCGAAACCAAAACTTTTTAGCCGAAGATAAGACGTTCAGTCGAAGCTAAAACTTTCAGTCAAAGCTAAATGTTTTAGTCGAAGATAAGAATTTTAGTCGAAGCAAAGACTTTCAGTCGAATGTTTTAGTCGAAGCTAAGACTTTCAGTCGAAGTTGAGTGTTTCAGTCGAAGCAAAATATTTTAGTCGAAGTCAAAATCTTTTAGTCGAAGCTAAGACTTTCAGTCGAAGCTAAGACTTTCAGTCGAAGCTAAGACTTTCAGTCGAAGCTAAGATTTTGAGTCGAAGCCAAAATGTTTCAGTCGAAGCAAAACATTTAGTCGAAGGAAAACATTTTAGTCGAAGTCAACTCTCTTAGTCGAAGCAAAACATTTCAGTCGAAGGCAAGACTTTCAGTCGAAGGTAAGACTTTCAGTCGAAGCCAAGACTTTCAGTCGAAGCCAAGACTTTCAGTCGAAGCTAAGACATTTGAGTCGAAGCTAAAATGTTTTAGTCGAATCCTTCTTGTTTGGCTTTTCTACCTAACAGTCCTCTATTTCCTTTCTGTATAAATAGGGAATCTGTTAGCGCATTTATTACCTTTTTCTCTCGCGCAAATTTTCACTCTGAAAAACTCTCTCATCTCAATCACTTGTTCTTATCAATTATCTTTTGAGTGAGAAAAAAAAAAAAAAAGTTCTGTGTAAGCTTCTTGGTTTTGTTCTTGAAAGAATTTAGATCTTCCCACCTAAGAAGGCTTAGCTTTAAAACTTTCATTGTATATTCTGCTCAAGAAGGAGCCTGTTTATAGTACTCAAATTGTAATCTCTTTTCATTTGTAATCTGTTGGAAACCTAGGAGGGTTTCGGATATTGTACTGAGGTTTGAGCTAGCACCCGAAGCTAGCTGGTTTAGTGAAAGGCTCGAGTAGGTCTCCCTTGTGTGGAGTGCTCGAGGACTGGACGTAGGCTGGTGGGGCCGAACCAGTATAAATCTCTGTGTTAATCTTGTTATTGTTGTATTCGTCTTTACGTTGTAATCTTAATTTTTATATTCATACTTTAAGTTGAAAAACACCTATTCACCCCCCTCTAGGTGTATTTAGGGACCTACAAAAATATGCTCCGCGTACTTTGCGAAACCCAAGCCTGGACCGATGACCTGCAAGACAGAAAACGAGTGACCGCCGGGTGGGGTTCCCGGCGGAGAACTCTCCGATGCTTAAGTCAGAGCGCAGCTACAGGATAATAACTCTGAAAAAGGCATAAAAGACCTTGCAAATTTTGAAGAAGAAAGTGATGATTATTTTTTATGGCTAAGAATGATTTGGTGGTGACACAGAGATATGTCCTTAAGGATGTTTTTTTGAAAACTTATTTCTTTGAAAATCATCTAGGAAGAATTTTTTTTCATGTTTGAAGAATGATTTTGTGAAAAGTCAAACAAGTTATTCTCAACTTGGTGTA